>JAJJHQ010004461.1:1460279-1480946 GCA_021223825.1 Drosophila ironensis | reverse complement strand
AAACATAATATACCATTTCTACCTTAAGGTATGTTACATGGTGTAAAAAGTGACTTTATCGAAAGCATCTCACCAATAACTACCTCTATGAAGCGTAACAAAGTTATGCTGGCTTTTATGCTTGAAATAATTGCTTTTGGCTTAGATAGTCGCTCTGTGCATTGGGTTCGATTCATTATGGGATGCAACAGGTACTCGTACTTGCACAATGGCACCCCAAAAAGATTCCTTGGCAGCAGCGCTAATGAATTTCCTGCTCCCTTCTCTTTTTCCGCTTTCAAAGGATGACTCCGGCACTGTGTGTCTACATGGTTGGCAGCTCATTAAGCCCCCTATTGACTGGCTAAAGATGGAACAATGGCCAATACAAAGGCCCCGGGCACGAATCATAACTCATTGAACTTTTGCCGGCAGACAGCAGACAGCAGACGGCAGTCGCTGGAACATAAAAAGTGTCAATCAGTGTATCTGGCGGGGCAGCGATGGTGACGCCTCCAAAGACCCATTACAATGCCATTTTTATGAACGTGGCTGGAGGCCGGGAGACTGGGAGGCTGGAGGCTGAAGTCTCTGCCCCCGTTGCAGGGGAGAAAGCACTTGCATGAGCAGAAGATGATGTTGCAGCGGCAGCAACAACAGAAGCGGCAACAGACGTCAGGGTCGTAAATGTGGTAATAATAGTCGCCGAGGGCCAACGCCAACGTTTGCCATGTAGTTGCGGTTGCGGCAAGTTCTGGGGGTTGGGTTGGCGCAGCCTGCACTGCCACAAAATGTGGCTAAAACTCGAGTATGCAGGTCAAACAAAACCCTAAACATTACAAATAAATACCCATTAAATAAACGTTTACAATTCTGCCAACAATTGCGTTTATGGGTTGCAGAAATTGTTCAAGCATGAAAAGTAATCCCTTTTTTTTTGGGTGCTGATAGGGGGGTTCATTGGGGCCATTGAGTGGTGTTGAAAAGCAAGACATAAATGTCCAACATATGTTCGAGATGGCTCTCAGAGTTGGCCGGCAAAGCGACAGGTCTATTACTGAAAGCCTGCATCTGACGGGCTATTGAACGCCTTTTGTGCCACATTAAAAGCGACAACTGTCAGTCCCTCGGAAAAGGATGCCTTTTCCCCCCGAAATCTGAGTGCCAAATGGATGCACACATTGTAGAGACAAATGCAAGACTTTCCATATTATTTGTGTATTTGCCAACATTATGAATTCCAAATAGTTATGGGGAGTTGAAGGGTTCATTTCAGCAGATCCTCTACAAACTCAAAACTGATATTGGTTGCAAATTGTAGTTTCCTGTGGAATATCCAATCAATTGCTAGCATATACTCCCCAGTGGGAAACGGGAGACGCATTGCCTCGGTGGTCAAGTACATGTCTTTCAACAAAACAGTTCCCTTTTAAATAAAATAAAGGGATTTTTAGCTTGAAGATAGAACAATTGTTGACCATATTACCACGTAAGGGCAGGTGTGATTGATATTGGTAAACCTCCTCCAGATATTGAAGAAAAATATGCCGTAGGAGTTGTAAGGTTTGAACATAAACCGACAGCAGTCGATCTTGACGTTGATCAGCCATGGCTTATAGCCACTCTCCCGCTTGAGCATCCGAATGTGGTTGGTAATTTGGCTCGCTGGGTGGTGGATGGTTCCATTGAAGTTGAAAAGAATCTTGCTCCGACTGACGGCCTTCAAGCGACACTGATGTATCACCACCCAGGATTCGTTGTAGCTCTCGCAGACCGCATTTGTCATTTTGAAGGTGACTGAATCCTGAAATTTAACTATTGTAGAACCTGTATCAAGGTTGATACAAAGAACTATAGTTACGATTGGTTCAAAATTCCATGTTGTAAGCACTGCAAGTGCGGTTAAAATCGTTACGACTGCCTGCATGATCCCAAACAAATCAAATGTCACCTGTTTATCTTTCAATTTGAGTATGTACGGTTCATTTATAGTTTTTAAAACTAATGAATCGAATCGCATAAACGACACACATATGCCACTCAATTATAATTACAACAGACTGAACCAACTCATTTATTGTCCATTAATTTATAGTTTTCCAAATTCCAAATCTAACTTTTCATTAGGTCCTCTGTGAACAAAAAACTAATGTTAACCGTGAATTGAGGCCTTTCATAGAAACTCCATATGGATGCAAACATGAAGTCTCCCGAGGGAAACGGAAGCCTCAGCACCTGATCCCGCAGATACATTCCCTGGATGAGGACATCTCCCTTCAAAGTTTAAAAGACAATAAGCAACTGGGGCACTTTCGAACGGGAAACTTACAGAAAGGGGACAGGTGTGGTTGATGTTGGAAAAGTCCTTGTACAAGTTGTAGACGATTATGCCGAAGGCGTCAAATGGTTTCTTGAGGAATTGACAGCAATCCAAGCTCATGTTGATGAGCCAGGGCTTGTAGCCATTGGCCCTCTTGAACATTTGGTAGTGGGCCCTAATGCTCTTGGTGGAATGCAAAAATGTGGCATTGAAGTTGAGCACAACCGTGTGCCGATCGATCGCCTTCAAGCGACACTGATTGATCCTCACCCAGGACTTGTTGTGACTCACACAGTTGACATTTGTCATCTTGACAGTGACAGAGTCCTAGGAATGAAAAGTGTTATTGCTAAGTATTATAACTTGACTACAAATAGTAATAGTTACGATAGCGTGAAAATGCCATGTTGTAAGCACTGCAAATGCGGGTAAAATATTTATAACTGCCCGCATGATCCCAAACTAATCAAATGCCACCTCTTTGTTTTTTTTAAATGAATGAATAGTGTATGAATAGTGTACCTTTAGTTTCTGCAACTAATGAAACGAAGCGAACCGATACGGTTGCTTAAACTTTAAATAATTTTACGAATTATTAAAAATCAATAAATACGATTGCAAGTCATGACCCGTTTAATTATTTTAATTCAAACACGAGGGGTTTAAGCAGAATGCTACACTAGAAAAAAAGTTATATTTGAATATTACAATATTTGGAATAACAAAACCTATACATAATTTAGGCAATATTTGGTGAAGCTTGTTTGAAAGACCAGTGTCATCCACAATTTGAAATCTATATATAAAATAAAACTCTTCCTATTTTTTTATAGTTCTCGCAGACCTAAATATGATAGTTCTTAAAACCGGAACAGTTCATTTAACGTCCTTTTAATGGATTTTTTAAAACTAACAACTCTTGGGAAATTTATAGAGCAATGCAAGTACAGCCAAAATAATAAAGCTCATATCCCTGTGGATATAATAAACCATACAATACCTAAGGATTGAGCCTTTAAAGTACGTATAAACAATTGAAATCTGTTCACAAAATACGTTTAATTGTAGATCAATTTTATACTATCTGGGGTTTTTAGAATTATTCAACCAGAAAATTGAAAACCTGACGGGTTTCATACCTATTTCATCAAATCCTCAATAAATTGGAAGCTGAGGTTGGTGGACACTTGTGTTACGCCGTAGAAGTTCCAATCTATGGCCAGCAAATAGTCACCGGTGGGCAATGGCAGACGCATCATATCCGGTGTCAAGTACATGTTCTTCAGGTACACATTGCCCTATGAAACAAAGGTTAGAAATTCGAATAGCCCAGTGATGTAAACTGGAACGGCGGGGCTTACCACAAAAGGGCAGGTGTGATTGATGTTGGAAAACTGTTTGTAAAGATTAAATAGTAAAATGGCGATGGGATCGTATGGTTTGGTCATAAACCGGCACCCATCGACCTTCATATTAACAAACCAAGGATGGAAGCCGTTGGCCCGCTTATAAATTTTATAGTGCGTAACAATGCTACTCGTCGGATGGAGGAGGGTTGCATTCAAATTAAACATAATCTTGTTCCGACCGACAGCCTTCAAGCGGCACGTATTTATCACCACCCACGATTTGTTGTAGCTGCGACACATGGCGTTTGTCAATTTAAATACTACAGAGTCCTAGAAACTAAACACTATTAAATTTCACAAATTTTCTATAAATCAATTTAGACTTACGGTCATTGGGGGAATCAATAAATAAAAAATCGCCAAGGCAGCAGCTACTTTTCTAACAGGCAACATGTTTTCAAGCCAACGGAAGACTAGATTCTTATATCGCCAATGGTGGTTTATATCGTACTGATAAAAATCAATTAAACAAAATAACAATTACTTAATTGTTATGTGGGTCATAGTTGTGGAACTAATGATTTTTTAATAATTTAACGCACGTGAAAGCTTATAAAGGCGCGTTTGTATTTATCTATTCATGTGGCTGCGCGGGGTACTTGATTTATGTTCTTAATTATAAATTAATTTATATCAGATCCTCGGTAAACTGATAACTGATATTCACTCCTAGTTGGGGTTTTGGAGTTTGCCGTTGAACCAAAATTTGGACGTGATCAGAAACTCTCCGCTTGGTAAAGGCAGTCGCAGCACATTCGCTTGTAGATACATCCCCCTAACGAGGACCTCACCCTTGAAGGTAACAACCCATTCAAATTAAATAAGTTCTCAATCCAGGATCATAGCTCACATAGATCGGGCAGGAATGATTGATGTTTGAAAAATCCTTGTATAAACTGTACACAAGAATACCGAAGCCAGGCTTGTATTGAAAAGCCAAGGTTTGTAACCGTTGGCCCTCTTGAATATTCGGAAGTTACCACAAATAGCATTGGTGAAAGGTTGCGTTGAAATTGAACACTGTCCTGTGGTGATTGATCGTCACCCACGAGGAATTGTTTGCTAATGCAATTGGAATTTGTTAACTTGATCGTAACGCCATCCTGGGAACAAAGTCCTATTTTATATTAAGTCTTTATACACAAAAGACACTTAACTGACGTTGAATCTGTGTTTAAAACAACGAAAACTATGAAAAGTGAAAGTAATAAAGTGTTCTTCATGACTGCTGCTGTAAAAGTGAATATTAAAAGTTTGTAAAGTGTTTTTTTTTTATCTAACTAGTTATAATTGTAGTACATTGACTACATTTATTGTCCATTAATTTATAGTTTTCCAAATTCCAAATCAAACTTTTCATTAGGTCCTATGAACAAAAAACTTGTGTTAACCGTGAATTGAGGCCTTCCATAGAAACTTCACATGGATGCAAAAATGAAGTCTCCCGAGGGAAACGGAAGCCTCAGCACCTGATCCCGCAGATACATTCCCTGGATGAGGACATCTCCCTTCAAAGTTTAAAAGACAATAAGAAACTTGGGGACTTTGGAACGGGAAACTTACAGAAAGGGGACAGGTGTGGTTGATGTTGGAAAAGTCCTTGTACAAGTTGTAGACGATTATACCGACGGCATCAAATGGTTTCTTGAGAAATTGACAGCAATCCAAGCTCATGTTCGTGAGCCAGGGCTTGTAGCCATTGGCCCTCTTGAACATTTGGTAGTGGGCCCTAATGCTCTTGGTGGAATGCAAAAATGTGGCATTGAAGTTGAGCACAACCGTGTGCCGATTGATCGCCTTCAAGCGACACTGATTGATCCTCACCCAGGATTTGTTGTGACTCACACAGTTGACATTTGTCATCTTGACAGTGACAGAGTCCTAGGAATGAAAAGTGTTTCAAAATGATACATTTCTAGATATTTCACTCACATTTAATTTGGAGTTTAGAGTGAGCAATACAAGGAATATTGTATAAAATGTAAAAAAGTCCATGATTTCCGTTGGAATCCAATTAAAAATTCACACGCACGGCCACATCGGTCGTTCACTTCGACATAAATAATGCCTCAATTTCAATAAAGTTACAATTGCCACATTAGTGGGCACATATAGAATGCATTTAGAGGGAAAAAATAATTTAATAGGTTGGAAAAACAGAAGCAGGGCAATTATAAAACAATTTTGCAAATGATATTTTTTTAACCTTTAAATAACTTTCATTTTCATATTGAAACCATAAACTCCGAATGAATGATTTATATAGTTTATATAGTGTTTAAATCACAACACTTTAAGCTTAGCATCTCTTTGTGACAAGTTGTACCTTAATACCTTTTTTTCCCTTAATCAGCGTTGATCAATCAGGTCCTCGACAAATTGAAAGCTTACATTGACGCTAAATTGTACCCTATTATAAAAACTCCAAATTGTTGAAAGCCTAAAGTCTCCGGTGGGAAAAGGGAGCTTTATATACTCGATTCGAAGATACATATTTTGTATAAGTACGTCGCCCTAGAAATTAAAATGAACTTTCAATTCTAATTAACCTTGTGCAATCGGAACTTACACTCATGGGACAGGTGTGATTTATGTTGGAAAAGTCGCGGTACAAGTTGTAAATCATAATACTGGGCCCGTTGTAGGCTCTTCTAAGGAACTGGCAGGCATCATTTTTGATGTCCAGTAGCCAGGGCTTATAGCCGCTCGCTCTCTTGAACATTTGGTACTGGACCCAAATATCATTCGTTGAATGCAGAAACGTTGCGTTGAAGTTGAACACAACTTTGTACCGACTGATAGCCTTGAGGCGACACTGATTTATCCGCACCCAGGACACGTTGTTGCTCGAGCAATGAACATTTGTGAACTTCACCGACACCGAGTTCTGGGAATCGAAATTTATTAGGCAAATAACCTACTCCCACGTAAACTAACTTACATTCAAGCTGCATTGCAGGACAACTAAGAGGATTACTATCATGTAAAGGCTTGTAGCATGCTTCATGGCCGTTTGCAGCCAAGTAAAAAGCTGGGGTCCATAGATCGCAGGCCTATTATAGTATATTGAAATGGCTATTTAACGTCTCATTGGGCAAACAAATAGGTATCCGTTTAATGATTTTAAACGCAGCATTTGACTGGTGATTATTTATAATTGAAAACACAAAATGTAAGAACAATTATAGTCGAAAGTCTCAACTATAAATACCCGGTTTTTGGTTTTGCCCTGATTTTTGAAGCATGGATAAGTATTGATAATTAGAATATAATAATTGCACATGCCACAAATTTGTCGGTTTATGATCATGCCGGAGGAGGTAAACGATTTAAAAAACCAACCTGCGCTGAAGTGGTATCCCCAGAAACAGAATATGCATTTATTTTTTGTCTATCTATTATAACCCCCAAGATCTAGCCGTTCATACGAACAGACGGACATGGAACAGACGGACATCCTTCTCCCTGTTACCTACTTTCGTACAAAAGTTCCTTTTAAAAACAACCTTTCAACGCTAAGTGCCTTAAATTAATAACCCGAAAAGGCGGCCGAGACGATGCCCAAATCCTGGCAATACAATTCAGATGGCCCAAGTCGTTGGCGGCACAAAAAGGTGCCGAAAGTCAAAAGAGTTGTGTGTGCCCATCGCTCATTATACAAATTGCACAAGACGACGACAGACAGCACAGATCCCCAGAAAATGCCAGCGGACACAGAACGGGGGTATGGGAACTACTAAGCTGAGAAGTCAACGAATTTCCCCCGAAAGACACCTCCCTGGTAGCCGCAAAGACATTGACGCAATGACTGACAGACCTCGCCGTCTGAATTCAAATTCAAATGAAGCTGCAGCCGAGCAAAAGAATCTATTAAGATATTATCAGTAGCGGGAAGGGTTACCCGGCTCTTTCCCCTTTCTGGGCGAAGACAGGAGGGGAAATCACTGCACATCCCATGCAATTGTTGCAGACAATTTGGGTCGGGCAGCCGTGGCTACGGCTTCCACTTTTGCCTCCTCGGAGGCAGCCCGCAATTGCGGCCATTAGTCCGGATTCGAGGGGGGAAAACGCAGCAGCAGTCTCAGCCTGATTTTGAGTCTGGATCGGAATCGGAATCAGAGTCGGAGTCGGGGTCGGGGTCGCTGCCAAAGCAACCCTTTTTCTTGTCTCGACCGGCGTATGTGTGCTTTTTTCGTTCGTTTTGTAGACATTTTTCGTATGACAACGACAAATATTTGCCGGATAATATGAATAACAAAGCAGCAGCAGTAGCAGTAGCAGAAGCAGCAGCAGAAGCAGCAGCAGCGCAGAAGGGGCAGGGGCAGGGGCGTGCGAGGGCAGAGTCAGAGGGCCTTGGGGGTGGTGGTGGTTCGCTGGGTGGGCGGTGGTTTGAGGGCCAAACACGGGGTGGTTAGCCAGCCAACCTACTTAAGCCGCAGTTAGAGTTCCAGACTCTTGTCCACAGTCACTGATTTTCCGTCTGCACTGATCGAAAAGCAATGGCTTGAGGGTATCAAAAATATACCCAAAAGAAAAAGCTTTCAAATTAAATTGGTTTTGCTAAAAATGACTAAAGGATGGGATTTAAACTTAAAGCTTAAGGAGATGGAAGTTTGTCTAGCCTACAATTAGAAAAGTTGTTCCTAAACTTTATTTAAAATTCGCTTGTGCTTAATTTTTGTTGAATATCAACCCGGTACTCAAAGTTTTTTCCGAGTGCTTGGCCGGGACTAGACGGCTGCAACTTAAACTAAAAGGCTGTGCCACGTTGTTGCTGGCGGTGATGTAGATGCTCCTGTTGTTGTTATTGCTGTTGTTGGTGTCGCCGGTGTCTGAGACGCAGACAACTTCAAAATGGAGACGAAGCCGGAGCCAGAGCCGGAGTCGGAGTCGAAGCCGGAGCCGGAGAATAGCTACGGTGGCCGTAGCCGTAGCCGAGCCGACAACTGGCCAGACTGACTGACACAAAAGTGCTTTTGTTGCAAAGTTTAATGAAGAAGAACACAATGATGATGACGACGAGGAGGCAGCGAGGAGATTTGCCGGGGCAAATGAGACATAAAAAGCTTAGGAGAAAGTAATACGTAAAAAGGGAATAATTAAGACTGCCAAATGGGCTAAAAAATTTCGTTTAAAATGGCTTCGAAGCGGAATGGCAGTTGTATCCATAAATAAATAGTTTTTGCCCACACCTTGAATCCAGAAAAACTAAATAACATTGAAAATTGAGCAAAAGAGTTATAGAAATAAAAGTAAAATGTAAAAAGCGAGAAATTTAGACTGCAAGTGGGCTAAAAAATGATTTTGAACCGTGACTAGTCGTACAGGCTAGACTTCAGCTTGAATGTATTCATTTGTAGCCAAATGGGCTAAAAAATACTGCACAGATGACAGATCTGTACAGTAGTGTAGTGTTCTTAAAAATACTGCACTCATTCTTTAGTCCATACGCCGGAATAAAATGTCACAACAAATTTACTGTGATGAAAAAAAAGCGTGCGCAACCTAGCATGAGTGATTCATTTGTCGTTTTGGATACATTCATGCAGAAGTCTAGTAGTTATAGAAGTTGTATTATTGTATCAATAAATGAATAGTTTTTAACCAAAAGATAAATGTGCAAGTGATTTATAGACATAAAATTCATCAGCAAATTGATTTGCAAAAGGTTGTAAGTGATAACCGCGAACCTATTTGGATATCTGGCTAAAAGCTTTCGTCCTGGCTTACTTTCGAGCTGTCCTGCGGCGATAGTTGCAGGCATGCTTCGTGTGACACTAAGCTGACTGATGCGACACTGCAATGCCACAAAAGGCATTGCCCCTTGTCAATAAGCCCATAACCCCGATCTTTTCTGGACACCAAAATTGCCCACTGTCTGGCATTGGACGGGGCGAACAAAAAAAACATACAACATACATATACACACATGCGGAATGGGAATAAAAAAGTGAAAAATAAAAAACGAAATATCGAAAAACCCAAGTGCAGTGCAGCGACAGGAACAAAAACAGAAAAAATGCATGCTGAGCTTTGTCGTTGTTGCTGCTCTTACCTCTCCTGCGCGATGCACTTCAGACGGCGGCGGCTACGACGACGACGACAACGACAACGGCAACGACGACGTCGTCGCTTTGTTGCAAGCCCAACACAATCGACACGCAGACAGGGGGGCAGGGACACACGGGGCAGCAACGGGGTGACGACAACAGACGGGGTCGCGAAGGGTTCGCAGGGGGTTCCTCTGTGCGGGGACGGCAGACCGTGGCAGACAAAACAATATGTTTGTTTGGATTATATCCAACATGCAGCGTGCAACGCTCACACAGGCACACACCCGATGTTGCAGCGATGCGACGACGCTTCTTTGTATGCACAAACAATTGGAGCAGGCGGAAGTTGCATGGCGGCGCAGCCGGTTGCCCGGACAGCCGAAAGAGATGCCTGCCAGCGGCCGAGGGAGAGAGAGACACAGCGACGGTGCCCCATGGTGCACCTTGAAAATGCGTGATATATTTTTTTGCATCACAGCTCCGCTCTCGGGCCCTGCACCTTGATTAACTGTCAGTGAACGAAAAGTGATTTAATCAAGGCAGTGGCCAGCCCAAAACCATAAAAAAAGGATGTATAAGTTACCTTTCGGATTCCCAAAACAAGGTGCACCCTGTAGGGGAAGTACTTGCTATGATGAATGAAGTATTACCTGCTCTTCGGAAGTATTACCTGCTCTGTATCTTTGATTTAGTACATTTTTCCTTAGGGTTATATTGCTTTAGGGTTATTATTTCAGAGCTACTGAACCTCCCTTTGAGCAAACCCCTTAATTTTCCTAACTTAAAGGGTACCAAAGATGGAAACATGTGATCCAATACGAACCCTAAGTCGTCGAGAGGAGAGCTCGGCCTGAGATTCGATTCAGATTCCGGATCAGACACGGACACGAACTCCTGAACAGATCGCCGGCCGGCTGTGGAGTCAGCCCCTCGGACTTGCCATTCGACACTCGAGCGGCCAGGGCACATCAATCAACTTGAGACTGTTCTCGATTCCCCTCGACCGGCTGGCCGATGTGAGCATCAGCAGCATCCTTCAAGACTTTCAGCTTTTAGTCGAAATCCACTTGCATCTCGCGGCGGCGAGTCAACGTCGCCCATATTTGACATGGCCATGCCATAATTACAGTCAGTCAGTCGCCTGCCCAGCCGGCTCGGACTTGCAGCTGGACATGGTCATGGGATCGGGACTGTTACTGGGATTTGGGATCGGGATTGCGAATGGAAATGGCAATGGGTTTGGGTTTGGGCTGGTGCGCTTGGGTTAGGGCTTGGGGACTGGCAATGCGACGCGAATCGGGGACTTGCAGCTTGTTTTGAGCGCGCTTTTTCCAACATTCACCATCCACCAGAAAACGCAACCAAATGACGCACTGTGGTTTAGATCTTTTAGAAATTTCGATGGAAAAATAATATTGTGTTGCAGAGCTCATATACCAAGAAGTTATAGAATAGACTTCTGCATGAATGTAGTCATTTGTTGCATGACAGATCTTTACATTAGTGTAGTGTTCTTAAAAATCATGCACTCATTCTTTACTTTTTCTTATACTCTATAGGCCGGAAGAAAATGGCACAATAAATATACTGTGATGAAAAAATAGCGTGCACAACCTAGAATGAGTGATTCGGTTGTCGTTTTGGATGCATTCATGCAGAAATCTATTATAGAAGTTCAAATACAACCAAAAAAGGTAAATTTGTCCTGTAATCATCATAAGATCCATCTATTAATTTTTATCGATTTATACAACTAGATTAAGTCTCAAAGGATGTACTTAGTAAGCCCGTCTAACTTAATCCAAATCTTTATCATAAAAAACTGAATAAAAAAGTTATTAATAATGTTTTTTAACTTTAAATGGACATAATATGCATTTAGTTTTAATATTTTGGGTTGTTAAGATCGATTTTCTTCGATTAATTCGATTACAAATGCCTAGCTTCAACTTTGAAAGTGAAATTTAAAATGAAAAGGATATAGTTGATCGATTTGCTAGGATATCTGGCCCAGTGTGCGGGCAAACATCGGGGCACATCTGCAAGCAGCCTATCAATTTTTGACGAGACAATCTCAGAGTCCAAAGAGGGCAGTGCAAAAAATGCAGTCGGAGCAATTGGCTGGCCGGCCAGGGGTCGCTCGAGAGGTGAGCTCACTCTGGTGAAGGGGTTTGCTGCAGGGGGCAAGGGGCAGGAGCAGAGGCAGGGGCAGGAGGCAGGAGGCAGCAGACGTCTGCGGTCTGTGCATAAAATTACGATAAGTGCAGGCGAGGCCACAGTCCAGAGGGCAGACTCACCTCACTTACTTACTTAGTTGCCTTCCCCCCAAACCGCCCTCAATTCCCAGATGAACTGTTGACTGTTGGGCTTCGTCTTGGGCTTGCCTCATCTTCAGCGATTTTCCCGGCCCCCAAATCTCCCGAGAGTCGCCATTGTCAACCATTGCGCGCAGTGTACGGGCGTCCGTCTGGCTGGCCTTACATAAGCCTATTTGCTTATTATCCTATTAAATGCCAGGCCAAAAAAGTCACAAAAAATGTTCACCGGAAATAAATATGCACAGATCGTTTTGAGATTTACAATCCCTGTCGATAATAATAACATTTTGTAAACCCACGAGGATTAAACCAAGAGGAATATAAAGAAAATTAAAGTCATTTGGGTTGAAGAAATTAAACAACAATGCCGTGAAATATAATTTAAGTGTAGCCAGGAAGGGAAGCGAATAAAGACGCAAAAAGAACCTGGGAAAAAGTCGAACAAAGCTTAAGAAAAGGACACTTGTATGTACCTTCTGTGCAAAGGATACACAAGTGTCTCATTAAAAGAAATAAAGGACAGGCCAAGCGGCGACGAAGTCCTTAAAGTCAACTCGAATCCCTGCCAAGGGACGCGGCGAGAGGGGGACATCCTGCAGGGAAGGGCGATTGAAAGGCAGTCGCAACATGAGCGACTTCAAGGACAACTACGGGCAGCAGCAACAACAAGTGCCAAAAAAATCAACGAAAATGCGCTATTAAGGCAATTTTTTCGGTTGGAATCCAACAAGCCGGCTCGGGGCTCCCACGTCCTTGTCCCCGAAAGCCCGCTCATGATTACAGCGTCTCCTCCAGTGCCTGGGGACGGGAGTAGGGAGAGTCGGGCGACAGGAGACAGGAGACAGGCGACGGCTCGCAAAGTGGCTCAATGTCAGACCCAGACACGGGCACAGACAGCGCGACACAGACACCAGACGCCTCAAAGTGATTCAAATGCTCCTCCGCTCACACAAACCACATCCACAGTGTACACTGTACACCCAAATGCCATGCCCCTGAGTCCCTTACCCCTGAGTCCCTGCCACTCGCTCACGTGGTCCATCGCTCATCGATGCAACATACAATACACACCCAAGGCCAGACAGCCGAAATGCATGGAGATTTTAGAGGACTGTGGCTCGGACCTCGACTCGCGAAATACCTCTTCATTTTGGAAATATACAAACCCTTAAACGGTTATTTTATTGGGTAAGCGCCATTATATCTTTATACATTTTTTGTTGCCTACATTTGGGAGGTAAACCAGCTTGCTCAGAAATAAGAGGCATCTTCTTTGAAAATGCTTTTAAAAAATATATACAAACGCATAAATCATACCAATACACACTAGTAATCATTAAATAGGTTTTCAATTATTGAGTCACATGAAACTTATTGAGAGAATAACTATAGAAAAGGTAACTTACATAAAAGAAATCTAATAATTAAAGAATAACAAATGTAAGTAGATATAATGTATTATAATTATTAAAAACCTAAAAGTACAAATTTCCTATTATTACTGGGGAACAGAAAACACTAGTTATGACCAGCATTTTGTTAGTAATTACTGGTTACATTTATCTATTTGTTACATAAATGCAGCGAGACCTTCAGCCGACTGAGTGAATCCGCGTAAGTGCTTTTATCACTGCCTGAACATTTCGCCAGCCATGGATACTACAATCTATTCAAATTTCTTATCTGCCGACGACGGGCAGACTGCTCAAGTGCCAAGTAGAGCAAACGCTAGATTAACCAAAAATAGAAATGGAAATTGGAACTTGAACGGTAGTGTTTACCTCTGTGGCGCAACTATTTTTAAAGCCATAAAACTATTGTATTTATCCCATGCGCGCCAGTGCTGATATGCCCGAAGGGCTGCGAGGATTGCAGGATGTGCAGAGCTTTTAGGTCTCTGTTAAAACCCAAAAGGGATAGCCTCTGTCTGGCCTGCCTTGCTGGCTCGCTCGCTCTGCCGGGGCCGTGTATGTGCAGCAGACGCATGAAACAAAATACCGAAATTCTATGCGTGACCTTGAAAAGTATTCCTCATCGGCTGCTTTCTGCAGCAGACCGACAACAGCAACAACAACAGTGCCAACCGAAAAGTCTGCTGATGCTTCTCGCTCGGTGGTTGTTTGCCCCTTCTTCTTGTTGTTGTTGCTGTTGTTGTTGTTGTACAGGCTTGTGTTTCGCTGTCGTCATCAGCGTCGCCTGCGAATTTTTCTTGCTGTTGTTGTTGCCGTCTGCATTTTCCCTGTTGTCTGCTCTTGATGAATTTTTTATTCTTTTTTTTTTGTTTTTTTGGGTTAGCTCTTTCTGCTGCTATAATCTTACTCTTCAAAATCGAGCAAATAGAAAAACACTCGTTGGTAAACCTTAAATACGAGTAATGTCACCCACACTCGCTAATTTATAAAAACACTCGGGGATAAACCTTAATTAATAACACCCACACTCATTTTGGGAATTTTTCAAGTAATCAATTTTTAAAATTGAGTAGTCAAACATGAATTTTGCACAGAAATTTATTTAAAACATATTTACAGCTATGAAATAAACTATAGGTCCTTTTAAAAATAAAGTTTTTACGAATTGGGATTCAAAAATAAATATTTTAATATAACAAACATTTGTTTGTTAATTTATATTGATGATTTATTTTGATATTGTAAATGTAAATTTCGTTTAGGATATTATAACAGGTGTTTTTAATCTTCAATCTTTTAAATTTAAATCTTAAAATTCAGGTATATAAAGAGTTTCATTATTTTTATAAGAATGCAGTTTATTTCTGACATTTTCCGATATTTTATAAGAACACCCAATTGTACGAGTAAATTGGAAAGGAATATAAACTCTTTATTATAGAATATGCAAGTGGGTGACTATATAATATACTCTATATAATCTATAATATAGACTCTATATATTGAGTATTTTAACTATTATTGCTACTAGTTTTAGCAGTGTTTTACTGCCATGACTCTAACCATTACTTTAATCCATTTAATTGCATATAAATGAACTGATAAAAAAATATATATTCTCGTTCCCTCAAGAGCATTTGCACTTCGTCAGACAAGGCTGTCAGAAACAATTTTCCCATTTTTTTGATGGCAAACTTTTGGCTGTCCCATGTTTGAATTTGGTTTTTGTGCAAAGCCGAACGCGCCACAAAATTGCAAAGGCGACTCCAGCCAGTTCCGTCTGTCTCCGCCGATTCCCCTCCCCTATCCCTGTGATTCCCCTTCCGCTCTGTCTGCTTGCATTTTGACGTCAGACGCCTATTTTTGTTGCAGTGCACAGACGGTAAAAAAAAGCCAGGCAAACAATAACCGAAGAGCCGCGGCGGCCAGACATGCAAAAAGCATAAAAAAAAGAATGGGGTAACGAATGCGAAGAAAACCCATTCAATTGCAAGTCAAAGGGCTAAAACGAGAAATCCAGAACCAAGCTGGAGCCCCGGCAGGGGCAGGGACCGAGGACGGGGCAGGTTGGGATCGTGTAATTGCATTTGCCGGCAATCGATTGATAAACGGTCCATCTGCGAGAGACATTCCATTATGCTTAATAAATTTCCACGAGAAGGTAGTTGTTATTCTAATTGGTCAGCGATTAAGAGTTATGAATTAAATGCCACAATACCGAGACCACGGAACTGGTTTAGCTCTGCTTTACTTTTATTTATTTCGCGATTTTTCTTCGCTTTTTACGACTGCGCTGTCCTTGGGCAACGCTATTGGGGGGAACCGTGCCCGGTAGCCGCCGCCGATGATGATGTGGCTGCTTCTGTTGCCGTTTTGGGGGCAGCTTGTTTATAATTAGCATCTTGCTCGATTGCCCGTCAGTTGATAAGCAGGAGCAGCAGCAGCAGCAGGAGCAGGAGCAGGAACCGGAGCCGGTCGGGTGTGTGTCTGCAAGATTTATAGTGCCCGGCAACAGGATATTGAGAGTTGCTCCCCAAAGAGTGCCAGACACACACATCCTGCATGCGAGACAAAGCCACAAGCAGGAGGCAGCAGTCAGCAGGCAGCAGGCAGGAGGCACATAAAAAACCAAAGCAGAAAAGAGTTTTCAAATTGCCTCCACGGAACGGTCCACATGTTGCACGCTGCCCTGTTACAAATGCACATAAATTTCAATGTAATCACATTCACATGTCCGTGGTTCCCCGGCTTCCTGTGGCCTTTTTTTACCCTAAACTGTTGTTTTCTTTATAGCAATAAGTGCATTTTATAACACTCATTATTTAAAGGGGTATATTACAAGTATATTAAAGTTGCTTAAAACACCNATTTTTGCCACGCCCCTTTCCGCCCTCGTATTCTCAAAAAAATCGATATCTCCAAAATGGTAAAAGCTAGAGACCTAATTTTAAGTCTACTAAGTCTGCTGATCGTCAAACACGTGCATGCAAAATTACGTTCAGATCGGACAATAAATATAGAAGATATGGCCAATTAAAGTTTTACCCACCCCTTCCCACGGCAACGGCAAGAGAGGTACATGGTATCTCGTTGTCGAGAAGTCTCGACTACAGCGTTCCTACTTGTTAAGAATATATTTATGGTATAACACTCATTACTTAAAGATATTTANAGATATTTAAAAAACGATTTCCTGGGTTTAAAAAACATATTGCCAATACTAAGGATTAGTTAAAGTTGTAGTCTGCCAACATCCTCCCAGTAACCATCTTCATTAAGCCCAAAACTTTGGCTATTATGCAATTGCATTTCGCAAATACTCAAGCTCAAACCTTGACCAGAAAACAACGAAATATGTGTTGTTTTTCGGGGAAACTTTTCAATGCCAAAATCCAGACAGACCGGCAGACGGAAGTGGTGGGGGATGTGGTAAGCCCGGTCCAGCAAATGTTTGAGGGGGTTGCTAACTGTCTGGGCCCAAGGTGGAATTCAGTTTACTAATTTTTTTTATTCCTCTTTTGAAAATTTGATTTGGAAAATGTGTCTGCCCGGGGACGGCTGATGGGCTGCTGGGCGGGTTGAAGGTCGTCTGGCGGCAGCAAATTAATCACGTTATTAACTACCCCGCCAGTCCCTGATTGGGGGTGGAATATGGAAAATTCAGTGCGTTTCATTTGTGGACCTGTTGCCTATCAGATAAACACGCTGGCCATATGTTTAATGGCCAGCTAATTAGGGGGAGATATCAATGGCACCCTGGAGAGGGGAACCCC
This sequence comes from Drosophila ironensis, assembly GCA_021223825.1. NCBI lineage: Eukaryota > Metazoa > Arthropoda > Insecta > Diptera > Drosophilidae > Drosophila > Drosophila ironensis. The sequence goes on along the minus strand of JAJJHQ010004461.1, from coordinate 1,463,682 downwards.
CCAACTTTTTGTCTGCGTCGCTGATTGACTCAGACTCCCCGATTCCCGATTCCGAATCCGAATGCGACTTCGGTTCTGGGACTCTGGCTCCCGGCTCCCGGCTCCGGCTCCATCTCCGGCTGTGGAGCACAATCAAAGCTGCTGATTATACACAATAATGCAGAGCAGCAACAACACAAAAGGAAAGTAAAACAGAGCAGACAGAGCCTGCCAAGCCAGACAGGGTCCCCGGCCCCGTTCCCAGCTCAGACTCCCCCGGTCCCCGCCCAATCCCAAAATGTCTGGCGGCTGCTGTCGAACTGCAAGCGAATTGAGACTACAAAACGCATGAAATGTTTCACCGCCCACACTGTGTGCGTTCCAGGGCGCAGGGGGTTGGGGAAGGACATGGCATGCACTGCCAAAAACGGTTGGGTGTTGTGATTTATTTAGGAGTCGTTTTGAATTGATATTAGAACTCTTAGAGATTGATACAGCCATTTAAAGTGGGGAAATGATGCCTGAATTTGTTAAATATATATTTAAAGGATGTAGCATATAAAGTTAGCCTAAAGTTAGTCACAATATATTTGCAAGAATCAGTTCTTGTCAATTCTGCGACATTTTATACATTATTTTCCACATAAATAGCTTTAAAGCTAAGAATTATTATAAATTTATTATAAATTAATGACATACATTCATAAATACACGAAATTTAATAAAGAAATATTTACGTGAATTAGTTAGAGCAAATTCCTAGTTTTTTTTATACATAATTTATAATTTTAAAGCATGTTAAGTTTGACCAAAACTTGCATTTACAATGCACATGTAAATTCGGTTTATACTTTGATATTTTTGATCATTTTTCCATGAAATAGATCAGCGGTGGGCACAGATTTTCACCGTCAACTTCGGATGACATTCACAGCTTTTTGTTTTTGGGAGCACTGCTAGCTGAAAGAGCTATGGGCTGCCCACCGCTGATATAGATACTTAATTTATAATTGATTTGTCTATTATGTTTACAGAGATACCATACATTCAAAACTATGAGGCCGATTTCCCTCAGATTGTAGCCTTATCTAAACGTTAGGTATAATTGTTTCGGGGTATATAAATATTTCAAGAAACAATTATGTTATTTTATGTCCATCGTTTCTTGCAGTGCAGTCACTTGAGATACACTCGTCGCATGTGCATCTAGCCGCATCTCGCTCCCTCCGCCGCTCGGGCCAGTGCGCCTTTGTGCAGGCAACAGAAATAAAGTTTATGACTTTGACTGCCGACGGCAACGGCAACGGCAACAGCGGTGGCAGAGGCAAGAGGCAGAGGCAACAACGATGTCTGCACCGGCGACAGTGATGGCGGCGTCTATTATTGCCGATTTAGCATTGTTGTTGTTGATTTTGTTGCTGTTGCTGTTGCTGCCGCTGCTGCTTGCCGGGCGGCACTTGAGGCCCAGTCTACAGTGGGTTGCATCGGTTAGGCCCAAAGTGGAATTATCAAAAGGCTGATGTAAGGGCCACCACTCAAGATGCTCTCGGCTTTAAAGGGTTTTTTTTTGCCGAAAAAATGCTGCTGCATAAACGCGTTTTGAGAGTCTCTAATTGACAGACGAGCAAACTTAAACATCATCATTTTACCCTAAAGATTTTACTCATATTACAATCTAATTTCCAAGCGAAAGTCAATAAGAATCCAATGCAATTTAAGCTTGGGACGTCTGCATGTCAAAAGTCAATAGAAAGTTCAAGCTGATGCGTAAATACTGGTCCAAAAACTTCTTCAACTATTGGCATTAATCAATTTCCTTCAATTTGGAACTTTGGAAATAAAGTAGAGTGTTTCTATAAATATTCGCCACTCGAACTGATTCCCCTTCTCACTGGTAGTGGTGTCCCCAATTTGTGAATTCACCTAGTAAATCACATTATCTTTTCCAACTGCGTAGTGTTTTACACTAGCAAAAATCGAGACGGGTATGATGGTGACAATCAAAAATGCCGCAGGCCACTCCAAAAATACCAAAAATCACACAAATAAAAGAGAAACTAGTGTCTCGACTTTGATTACTCGTTCTGCGATTCAGAAAAGTATAAGCTATATGAAGTTTACCATATATATGATATAATGGTTTATATTATGGATTAGCATTAAGAAAATACGTATATTGCCTTAAGCTTATGATAAGTCAAGTTTTTAGGACTTAGTTTTAATCTATCTATTATAGTAATTGAGATGTAAGGGAGGGAACAACCGGAAATGCTGAAGCTAGTGTCTCGACTTTGAATACTCGTTCTTTGATTCATAAAAGTATATGCTATATATATTATGGATTAGCATTTAGAAAATACGTATATTGCCTTGAGCATATAATAAACAACAAATTTTAAGGGCTTAGTTTTGATCTATCTATTATAGTAATTGAGATGTAAGGGAGGGAACAACCGGAAATGCTGAAGCTAGTGTTTAGACTTTGAATACTCGTTCCTCGGTTCATAAAAGTATAAGCTATATGAAGTTTATACCATATATTATATAGAATATAAAGGTTTATATTATGCGATATTGCGATAAGCTTACGATAAGCCAAGTTTTTTGGACTTAGTTTTGATCTATCTATTATAGTAATTGAGATGTAAGGGAGGGAACAACCGGACATGCAGATCGCATTCGTCACCCTTTCGGATGCCTTCGCTCAGAACCAATACACCCGAGTGCTCTATGAATGGGGTATAAAAAAGCGGCGACGACACGAGCGACTGCAAACAAAGCCAAAAGGCGTTGCGAAACTTTGGCGCGTCATTCATCCTCATACACGGTCAGAAAATATTGCACCCTCGAGCCCGCAAAGAGAGGTATAGACGCAGACGCACAGACACATAAAGTCGCACATTTATAGCCCGAAAATGAAGTGAAGCGTAAGCTGAAATGCACTCCCACTCAGTCGCAATGGCACTCGCCACTCGCACCCCTTTTGCCGCTCGTCTGGCTCGCCGTCTGCCACTTGCCACTTGCCTCAGTGTTGGTCGGTCTGAGTCCGCGTCGGTGTATATATATATACATATATATGCCATATACATATATATGCTTAACCTTGAAAAACGAACGAGTCCAGTCGGGCCCCCACTTCACAAAATCCTGCAGCAAACATTACACCCCCTTGGGCTCAGCCCATATCCACCTCCTCGGCAGTTGGCAGTTGACAGGACGGCGACGATTTTCGTGCAGTTGAGTTCGTAAAATGAATTTCACAAAATTTAGCCACAGTGGTGGTGGGATAATTGGAAATTCGGGATATTGAAAGTATCTTCAGGGATTGGTAAACAAATTATAGAAAGTAAACAGTGAAATAGCTTTTAAAATGAAAGATTCTTAAGGGCCTCAATTTTTAGGCATATGTCTTAGATATTACCAA
>JAJJHQ010004461.1:1439418-1460156 GCA_021223825.1 Drosophila ironensis | reverse complement strand
TAAAAGCTGGAAAAACTGTGAATCCTGGTACCCAAAACCATGAGTAGTAGGGTTTCAGAAACATCATATTATAGAGGCTGACATTTGCATTTTTATCGAAATTTTATGGAAAATCATTTTGCTAAGCCTAATATTTGTTTTCTGTTTTTATGGGGAAAAAACCACAATCAATGACTTGGAGTATTATTATTCTCAGGATAGTTATTTGGCTCTTTGATAGTATTTTATTGTATTATACTTTTTCCATTCATAGCTTTGCTTTTTGCCCCCTTCATCATCATTTTGGACATTTAAAGCATCTGCAGAAGCTGCGGCTGAGTTTTCGGAATTGAATTCAATATTTTTGCGGTGGGCGGGCGATTGCGCCGCCCGACATCGAGAGACATCGTCGGGGAAGTGACTTTTGCACCCCTTTTAAGCGTTTGCCTTGAAAGTCTGGCCAGACAGCCAGACAGCCGAAAAAGGGGCGTCGGGTCGGGGGTTGGGGGTTGGGTTGAGGACAGACGGCGGGCCAAAGGGTTGCGCCTCCGCACCTCCGACCCCGAAGTTTGATTGAGAAATACTTTGCGGAACCCTTGGGCCAAGTTAAAATGAATTACAAACACTTTTTGTTTGTCGTCGCCGCTGCCGCTGCCGCTGTCGCTTCTTCGTGCTGACTTTGCCAGTGGATTGCCTGGTCTTCCAGGAAAATGAAAATGTCAAAGTTTAGCTTAGGCCGGGTCCCAACGAGAAAACTTATTATTATTATTACGAAATTTCGGCTAAATGGCAGGCCGAAAGACCCCTTGAAGTTCCCCAGGAATGTTGCAACGATTATGATTAGAATTTCCATTAACAAAAATGCTGAAATGCTTTTCATCTGTGAATAAATACTTAATGTCGGTCCTGCCAGGACTTCCCATTCAACAGCTTAGTTGGCCATCATTCATGGCCGGTTTTTTTTTGTTTTTGTTTGGTATTCTCTTATGGCACTTTGGTAATTTTTTATTTTCGTCTTGGCCGGTTGTTTTGCCTCCATTCTGCTGGTTACGTGGCTTTATTTATGAGTTTGTCTGCTCTCTGACAGCCACGCAGCTGCATCGGACTGCCACCTTCCCCGGTCCCGGTCCCAGTCCCGCTCCTGTTCCTCCTCCTGCGGCTTTCCTGTCCAGGATCATCGGGTCTGCAACACGTCAGCTCCATCGCTCTCATCGCTGTCAACGTCAGCGTCGTCGCGCTGTCGCCGCCGCTCGCCAAATGCATCAATAATGCTTCCAGCGAATCCAATTGTTGTTGCAGTGAGTTGCAATTGTTGTCTGGCCCAAAGGGGGCAGGTCCAGGGCCAGGGGCAGGGGCAGGGCCAGGGGGAGGCTGCAACTTTGACTGGTCCATCTGCTCGCCTTGCCGACGCGGCTCAAATTAATGAAAACTAATGCGACACTGAGAAATTGATGATTGCCGCCGTCGTCTGCAGGAACGACCACCATTACACTGCCACAAAAGGAGTAGATTAGCCGAGCTGGCCCCGAAGATTAATAGGCATAATTTTGTGACCCATAAGATGAAAGCATGCCACCACCTCATGGGAGCTAAGAATAGAGCCTTGAAAGGGCTCTGGCAGAAGCATTTTGGCGAGTGTATCTCATCCCCTCGTCACCTTCTTAGTTTCCCTCTGCTTTTTGGGGTCGAGACATTAAAAATGACTGCGACTGCGGCTGCTTTTCTGTCTGTATCTGTATCTGTATCTGACTGTGTCTGCCAGTCTGCCGCTGGTGCACTTTGGATCGCTTTTGGGGCAACAAAAGGGACCAAAAGGCAGGCCAGACGGCCTCGCCAGGCGTCGGGGAGGCAGCCAGGGAGGCGGCGACTGATTGATGCCGTCAAATAAAAATTTGTTGCGAGTGGCAAGCGGATCGGCCGGACTCGCTGACCCGACTGTGATTGCAAAACACCCGTGGGACTGTACTTGCGAGGGATAAATACAGAACTGCAGTCTCCAAAAAACCCCAAAAACTTTTGATGTTAAACATTCCATTCCATTTCAGCGGCTAATACAAATTGTATGGCCCTTTTAACATAATTAAATTCATGCACAAAGTAACTGCCTGATTATTTTTTAATGCAGAGCCCTCCTCCCCTTCGATGGTGGTGAGTGTGTCGTGACTATTAAGTTGTCAAACACAAGCCACGAGATCTTTACATTGTGTGGCTAATGTAACAGTGGCTCGGCTTCCGCCGTGCTCACCTGCCCCACCTGTGGACCCCGCCGTAATTTCGCGAGCAGCGGAAAATTGTGTGCGCGCCTATTCATTGGATGACTCCACCACCACTTCCGACACAGTTGCCGGCGCTGCGCTTTTTATTTGACTTATGACGAGACTTTGTTCCCTATCTTTATTTTTTTTGCGACTGACTCTTGCTGGCACCGAAAGGGGTGGATTCCGAGGGGGGGGCGGCCTGGGGGGATGCACGCGGCGTGTTTGCCCTGGCCCGTTGTCTCGCTTAACTTTTTTATTGCCAGACGAAGCGCAAACATTTGCGAGTATTAATTAACGCTTTGTTGAAGTTTGCGCTTCGATGTCGCCATCCCAGACATCGGCGTAGACCTAGACGCTCCGCCTAGACTTTTGTCAAATGTAAAATGCCGGGCAAATATTACGTAGCCGACCCGTTTTCGCACCTCCAAGGCCCCGCCCCTCGGCAGGCGCCCATTGTCAAACCCCTTTCTCGAGTCGGCTTACGCGTCGTCGCCGTCTCGGTCTCGGGTTTAGATTGAGATTGAGATACTGATTCTATAGTCGCCGATGCCGACGCCGACGCTGACGGCGTCACCGTTGCTGGTGCTCACTCAATTATTCAGGCATAATAAGCAAATTGTTTTAATATGCATAAATATCTTGTACGCCATTTGGCAAACAAGTCAAAAACTGCCAGACAAACTGGCAGGCAGGCAGGCTGGCAGGCAGCGCCGACAGACAGACAACAAATGCGGGGGCGGACACCGTTGCGGGGAGCTGGGCAGCAACAACAGCAGGCGACTGCATAATGCCCATGGGATATACAAAAGGTGTGCTTACATATATTTAACCTTCAAGATCCGCAGACTAAATATGCCAACAAGCATTTCAGCCACAAAACCAGCCACCCAGACTTGGCCAATGCCCTAGATTTTATGGAAACTTTCGGCACTCCATTTGGTTTGTTGATTGTTGGTGGAAGTATTGATAAAAGCCATTAGTTTATACCTTTCGGCTTATTGAATTTACCTATTTTGAATGTATTTCCATACCTAGTTCAGAAAATACAAAGCTAAGCTTATTGGTTGTCCAAGGTAAAGGGTTTATTTTGGCTTTCACTTAATATTTCCGCCGTAATACACGTTATGTTTTAATATTTAGAAGGATCGTTCATCGGTACGGCTAAATATTATTAACTGAGGGTTAAGGGAACGTTTCAAAAAACTTAAGCTTCCTAAAATTCTCTAAGCTTTTTAGGAATTTTGATAGGAATTATAACTCTCGAAAGATTTTAATCGACAGACATGTTTTCTGAAATTATTGAAAAAAAAGATTTAAAAGTGTAGGGAATGTTTCGAAAAACGTATATTTTCTAAACTATTCTAATCCTTTTCTGCTACATTTATAAGGTTCCTTTATAATTAAAACTGATATGTTTCTTGAAAAATGTAGAAAAAGGGGTTGGAAATTGGTATTATTAAATATTATTTTTTAAGGCTTTAGAGAATGTTTTTAAGAACGTTTATATTTTCCATTATTCTAATGCTTTTTATGAATTTTTATAAGGTTCTTGAATTCTAGGATATTGTAACCGATATGCCTAATCAGCTTAATGAAAATGTGTTTCATAATCCATAAGTTGGTAGCGTGACTGAGAGCCACCGTATTTTCCATGGAATTTCACAAAATTACGTTACACGGGAGGCCTGGGGTGTCCCCCCCTCAGAGTCGCTTTCTCTCCATTTTCCTACATTTCCACGGCTTTCTCCATTTGCTGTTTGTCTGTCGCTGTGTGCGCGCTGTGGCATCGGCATTTGGGCAGGACCAGACCAGACACAACGAGTATGGGATTAACAAGGACCCAGCCGTGGGCGGGCGGGGCCGAACGAGCTGGGTGGCACAATAAAATAAAAGCTTAGGCCACAAAAGCGGCAGACAACTAACTACGCATAAGCGAGGATGACGACGCAGGATATGCGCTTCAAACGCGTTAAGCTCGTCCTGAAAGTGGAGTAGAGAGCAAGGATGGCGCAGGACTAGGGAGACTTTACGTAAGGGGAAAAATAAAACGTATTTGAAATTTTTATTTGACAGTATCCTTATCTCCCTTGCTTTGGGCCTGGCGAATATAATTTTGCGGCTCAAAATTATAAATTATCTTTTATCGATTCACATGGTTTTTTTTGAGTGCAACATTAGGGGGGGCAAACAATTGGATGCTGAACGCAGCTGATAAACTCGAAGTGCCCACAATGCGGAAAGCGTTGGAAAGGTGATGGGAATAAGGCTCAAGGACGCACGGCAAAGTTTGTATGTNAGACACAACGAGTATGGGATTAACAAGGACCCAGCCGTGGGCGGGCGGGGCCGAACGAGCTGGGTGGCACAATAAAATAAAAGCTTAGGCCACAAAAGCGGCAGACAACTAACTACGCATAAGCGAGGATGACGACGCAGGATATGCGCTTCAAACGCGTTAAGCTCGTCCTGAAAGTGGAGTAGAGAGCAAGGATGGCGCAGGACTAGGGAGACTTTACGTAAGGGGAAAAATAAAACGAATTTGAAATTTTTATTTGACAGTATCCTTATCTCCCTTGCTTTGGGCCATGCGAATATAATTTTGCGGCTCAGAATTATAAATTATCTTTTATCGATTCACATGCTTTTTTTTGAGTGCAACATTAGGGGGGGCAAACAATTGGATGCTGAACGCAGCTGATAAACTTGAAGTGCCCACAATGCGGAAAGCGTTGGAAAGGTGCTGGGAATAAGGCTCAAGGACGCACGGCAAAGTTTGTATGTATTGGGAGTACGTGTATATGTACAGGGCCTACGCATATTTAAGCTTCGTCCCCTTGTTTCCTTTCTGTCTCTGTGCCATCGTCTCGCTCTCTCTCTTCCGGTCTGGCGCAGACGGTGGCGTATACGTAATGTGTTTGTATGGCCAACAAAATAAAGCATACGCAACGTGTTTCCCTCGTTCCCGTTGATGACGTTAAATTTTCGGTGCTCAGGCAGGCAGGCACAAGGGCAGGTTTTAGGCCGGAATTCATCGAAAGTTATGCCACAAAAATGCGTACTTGCCTCCTAAGCAAATACCACGTGTCCTCACTCGAAAAGGGATCCTAGATATTTTTGCGCCTCGGTTTTTCCTATATTTTCGCTGCCTTGCTTTAGCGTTTGTTTGCGTGTGTATTTTCAGACATGCTATTTATTTTCATATGCCTCGAAAATAAATGACAAAATAAGAAATGTGTTTGATGACAGCTTAGACATTTATGCGCATTTATGCTAAACTGTTTGATTTCAATTTAACTTGGATCTTATCATGAAAGAAGTGGTTTATTTGCTTGTTGTTATGCATTGAAGGTATTGATTTTTAAATTAAGGGGAAAAAATTGCAAGGGGGAGCACTTGTTGAATGCTACGTATATAATGATTGGTACTTGATTGAAAATTCGACTCAAGTTCGTATTCCATTTACCTTAAGGTACAAATGTTGTATTAAGTTATATTAAGTATGAAGAAAATAAGATATTTCCGTCCCTACAAAGTATTACATATGGACATGTCCGTCTGTCCGTTTGTCTGTCCGTCTATATGTATGAACACGTCATTTTGCGAGATGCTATGAGCTAGATAAGTAATTCTTTTTGCTTTAGATCCGAAATATAATATATATTATAAAATTGAATATATTTCAAATTTTTGCCACGCCCCTTACCGCCTCTGTAATTTGCATAAAACTGTATTTTCTTCCACATATTTGACAACATCTCCAAAATGGTAGGAGCTAGAGACATAATTCTTTTTGTTTTGGGTGCCTTTAGGGTCTAGACAAAATATGGTCATATTGAATTTTAGCCACGCCCCCTTCCACCTCTGAATTTTCCAAAGAACTATATTTTCTCTTGAATATGCATCTATATCTGGTGAAATGGTTAAATCAAGGGACATAACTCTTTCTGCATACAGTTAAAAACTTAAACATCTAGCCATGTGGCAAGTTTTATAAGGATCGTATAATAAATAATGATGATACGGCCTTTTTTAGTGTCAATGCTACAGCGTTTCTACCTGTTATCTACAAGCTAGTTGGGTTCCAGGTTTTGGCAAGTTTTTCTAGGGACCTAATTGAATGCCTTGTTCGTGGCTAAAGATGCGCTTGAAAGTTTTGAGCTTGTATCTCGGGAATGCCTTAAAGTACCCCATCTTTCTGTGGGCGCACACGTATTGTTCGTCCAGACATTCGATGGCTGCAGGCAGCAGCAGCAGCAGCAGCAACAAAACAAGGGCAAACAATAAAATAAACAAACAAACACGCAACCAGGCAGACAGACGCACACATGACAGACAGCCCAGGATGGCGGCAGTGGCCCGGGGGACCGAGGGGTGGCCTTTAGACGGGCAGACCTGCATTAAATAAATATGTGCGTAATAAAAGACAAATAAATAAATAATACAAAAAGAAAAAGCAGCCGGAGAGCGAACCAGAATGCCGAGGAAAAGAGCAAACCAATTGAAGTGTGTCGCGCCAATCGGGCCACAACACCACACACAACAATTGCAATTTGTATTAATTTTATTGGTTTATTATTATCATCGGCGGCGTTGCGAGCGATTGCTGCCATCAGACAGAGTTTATATGTTGCACGATTGAAAGCGAGTTAATTTCATTTACTGATTTGCGGCCAGCGCTCGCTCTGGGGGTAAAAAGTACGAGTATCTGGCTCCGGTAAAAAGTATCTGCGCGCACACGAACTGCTACTTGCACTGTAATCGGGATTGTCAGGGCCCCCAATTCATCGCCGAGGCTGGGGCTGGTAATCAGTGGTTTTTGCATTCGCCCCGAACATTTGAACGTCTGAACGTGGCCGATGAACTGCAATTGCCCCGCGATTGCCCCGCGATTGCCATATCGCCCTGCCAGCCAAATTTCAAACGCAGTCGCGCACGTGTCGCGTCATTCCCATTTGAAAAGTAATCTTTACGGGCGCCGGGTTATGGGATGTTTAATGTCTGAGGCATTCGCTTATATTAGCAGCTCTGTCGGTAATTAAATTTATATGCAGTCTCTTGGAATTGTGCGGTGCTTATTCGACCATATTATAACTGGTTGACATTGAATTAATAGGTTGATGCCGGCAAGCTGTTCAAAATAGGTTGCCACTTTGCATGGTTATTCCCAGCTGGATTTCTGTTGCTACAAGGGATTACAATGTTGTTTTAATGTGTAATGTGTAAAGCTGCAGAAAGAGTTTTTTTAGACTTTCTGCTGTGGATACTCTGTGGGTTCAAAAAATATGATCACTTTTTCCGCGAATTGATAAGCTACGTGAACCTTTATAGCGGCGATCTAAGAGGTATTTATAACAATAATCTATGAGCATTAAATGTTTATGTATTTTTTTTATGTGTTTTGTGTAATTTGTAATTTAAAAATATGCAAAAAACGCATAAAAATACGAGTGCCTGACGTATAAAGGGTTTAATATGCAGTGAAATTTGTTGGAGATGGCACATATGTTTATTACAAGATAACTTGATTTAGGTAATTCCAATTATTATGAAACTTTTTTCTTTAAGTCCTTGTACAAATTATGTTAATTTCTTGATCCCCTCGAAAGTATTTGCCGTAAAAATACCAGACAACCAGTTAAGATGTGGGCAGACCTCGGCAAGGGCTTGCAAATATATTCCATACGGGCTCTGACTCAGATCGGCCGCCCTCCATTACGTCCATTACCTCCAGCCGATGTCCGGCGTTATCGTCTGCCCATTCCCGCTCCCATTCCCATTCCCACTCCCGACTCCCGATTCCCATTCCCAATCCCGATCGTTGCTCCGAGCTGCGTTCATTGAACGCACTTTTGGCTCTCGACGCACGCGTCGTTAACAAAAAATGAGAAAAAAATTAAAAAATGCCGAGGAAAAGAAGGGAAAAGGGGCCCTGTCTCCAGATACTGGCCTGTGTGTGTGTGTATACGCGTGCATAATACAATAATAATTTCGCTTTACAACAAAAAAAATTTAAGCAAAAATAAACAAAAAAAAAAGAAAAGAAAGGAAGAATAAGTACACAAAATAAGCGCAGCCAATGGCCGAGACAACAGCAGTGGAAAAAGGAGGAAAACGGCGGCGGCAGGAGATGGAGAAACTTGCCCAGACAGCGATCCCAATCCCGATCAATGCACCTTTGCCAAAGGTGCAACGCCTCGACAAAGTCGGGTACTTTTTTCGCCGGCCTGTGCGCTTGTGTGTCTGGTCTGGTATGGCCTGGTCTCTGGTCTCTGGTCTCTGGCCTGGGCATGCAGTGACGCACGAAACGCGATCACGTTCGCATTTATTAAAAGATGGTTGCTGGTTGCACCGGACGAGCGGACGTCCAGCGGACAAGCGGATAGGGACTGCAACTTTACGACGGCGGAAGGATGGGCGACTGGGTTCTGCTGCAACTGTTGGTGGTGGTGGTGGTGGTGGAGACAGATGTGGGTAACATTTGCTAGGCGAGCGAGGCAAAAAATTGGGAGCCCAGCAGACTCTATATGCTGTGGTAACCGAATTTATAGATATACTAAAAATATCTTAATTTGCGGTTTGCTTTTTATATAAGCATGAGCTAATGTAGCTTTAATTTGAAAACAAATTATCTTTATTTTGATCTATATCATAATGAGTCTATAAACACGATTACTCATATTGTAAAGCAATTGCATTGGTTTGTATTGAACCGCATTAAAATATCATTTTTATACCATGTACCTTAAGGAACAAATGGTATATTAAGTCTGTGCAAATGTATGTAACAGGGAGAAGGTAGCGTTTATTTCAAATTTTTACTACGCCGCTTACCGCCTTCGCGATTTGACAATATATCCAAAATGGTCGAAGCTAGTGACATAATTCTTTTTGTTTTAGGTGCATTTAATATATTAGCGAATATGTTTATATTGAATTTTGGCCACACACCCTTCCGTCTCTGAAATTTTTTCAAAGAAATTAATTGCTCATGCATATTTGTCTATATCTCCGAAATGGTTAAGGCAAGAGTCATAAATCTTTCTGCATACAGTTAAAATTTTAAATATTTAGCCATGTAACAAGTTTTATAAAGATCGGTCGATAAATAAGGATGATATGGGCTTTGCCAGTGTTAATGCCTGGTGAATGCCTGATGAAAATAGGTACTATACATGATATCTCGTTGTCGAGAAATCTGTATGTCACACCCAATAGCACTCTTTAAAGTTTAAACTATAAACGAGTAGGTGACCCCACAGCGCGGAGGGTATCTACCCACCGCCAGCAGGAGTAAAAAACTTGACCAACATGTGGTTCTGCTGGCTATTTTTAGAAGTCTCGCTATCTGTCTGGCTGCAAACCCATCCCAGCCTCATCCCATCCCATCCCAGCCTCATCTCCAACCTCAACCCCATGCCCAGGCCATTTCATCCTCCATCTCCAGGCAGACTTGCAGTAGTTGGCTGGACTTGGATTTAGCCAGAGCCGGAGCCGCAGTCCAGAGTCTTCTTGGTTCATTAACTGGGCACAAGTTTTAATCAGATTTGTGCGTGAAGTTCGGCACTCACCCGAGGCCAACAAGAAATGGGTGGGATCGGGATCGGACTGGGGCTCTGGCTTGGGATCCCGGTCGGAGTGCGGTTGCAGCAACAATATTTTAATGGGAAAATTTTACAAAACGTCTCTCGCCTCGAAACTGGCCAACTGCAAACTGCAAACTGCAAACGGCAAATGGCAAACTGTGTTTCCGAACCAGTTCTCCAGACAACTGCGGAAGCGTAGCACTATAAACAATATTCTTCTCTTTTTTCCCCGACATACGGCTGGGATCTTCTCGTCTCGTCTCGCAGATTTCGCGGCAGACAAATTTATGAGCGTTAAGTGAAGGCCAATAAAATTCTTTTTGTCTGGAGTGTGTTTTTGTTGTGGCAGCGAAGAGGGGCCGGCCGGCTGGCCGGGACAGCGACTGCGTCTGCGACTGCTTCTGGCCGGTTTTATTTTCATTTCCAACTTCTTGGCCAGACCGCACTTAAGCCATCTCATTTGCCAGCCTCTCATTCGGTTTTTGAATTTGTATTTATGAACAATATGCAAATCGCATTCAATTCATTTGAATTGTTCAGTTTCTATGGACAATTTCCCTCCGCAATCACTTAAACCAGCCATGGGCCGCCCTTGGCTCTTTCGGCTCCCAAAAACAAAAACATGTCAATGTCTCGAAACAAGGGAATCGGCATCTGTGCCCTTCGATGACTTCAACAATTTAGTGGTCTAGAATCCCACGCAAATAGTTGGCGTTCCAAAAAGTCGAACCACTCAGGAATGTATTTGCTATCACTAAATGACCCAGTACTGTACCCATTATCGATTGCTATCACTGCACAAATGGATCTAAAATAATTAAATGGTGTACATACCATGACAGCTGATGGGATATATATTTATAAACTTAATTCAAATGAAATGAAACATTATACAATAAAATAATGTGGGTACATGGGATGCTTATAACGTGCCTTGCTGCAGTAAGGATTTTGGTAATTATTATAATGAAAACATAAACAATTACTTTGCTGCAGTGTACCACAGCCTATTTGACGTTTACCAATCTGAAGTGCGAAATGCTGGACAAGAAGTACGGAAATTTCGAAACGTGTCACATCAAGGCAGTGAATCGATCGCACAAGTACATCGATGTATACACCAGGCTATTCAGGGTGCCCATCAATAATATCTCGGTGAGTAAAGTAATTTAACTGAGAAATTACATTGCTAAAACATATATTATACATTCATTTAACTCTTAGATACAATTAGAACCTATGCGCATGGATAATTTTGGCTACAGACCTTTCCTTTTTAACATGAATTTCGATCTGTGCAAATATCTTAGGAATCCAACCCACCAGACAATGTCGCTTCTACGAGAACTGCACATGACAATCATAAAATCTTCGAATTTGAACCACACTTGCCCCTATGACGTAAGTTAATAGATTTCCAAACTTTTTGAATCATTATAACGCCTTGCGATTGTAGCATGATATCGTAGTAGAAAAGTTGTGGACTGGGAATCTGGAGAAAGGGTTTTTACAATTTTTACCCATACCCAATGGAGAATACGGCATTTTAAGCAAGTGGTTTTCTTATAACATTCCTCGTGCTACAGTTAAAGTCTTCTTCAAAATATCAAATAAGTAGATATATTTTTTTTTGTATAAATATGTAGTATTGAAAATTAATGTACTGAAAAAAGATTTTAATAGAGTCACCGAATGTAAATTCCGATAAATGTATGCATACATAGTTTTTAGTCGAACAATTTCCCTCAAAAAGTCCAACTCAGGAATGGATTTGCAATCACTAAATGGCCCAGTACTGTACCCATTATCGATTGCTATCGCTGCACATATGGATCTGAAGTGATTAGAGGGTGTAAATACCATGACAGCCGATGGGATATATATTTATATACCAAAATCAAGTAAAATGAGACATTATACAATAATATAATGTGGGTACATGGGATGCTTATAACGTGCCTTGCTGCAGTAAGGATTTTGGAAATTATTATAATGAAAACATGAACAATTACTTTGCTTCAGTGTGCCACAGGCCATTTGACGTTTACCAATCTGAAATGCGAAATGTTGGACAAGAACTACGGAATGTTCGAAACGTGTCACATCAAGGCAGTGAATCGATCGCACAAGTACATCGATATTTACACCAGGCTATTCAGGGTGCCCATAAATAATATCTCTGTGAGTAAAGTAATTTAACTGAGAAATTCCAATGCTAAAACATATATTATACATTCATTTATCTCTAAGATACAAATAGAACCCATGCGCATGGACAATGGCTACAAACCTTTCCTTATCAACATGAAGTTCGATCTGTGCAAATATCTTAGGAATCCAACCCACCGGAGCATGGCTTTTCTGCGAGAGCTGCACATGACGTTCGTCAAATCTTCTAATATGAACCACACTTGCCCCTATGACGTAAGTTAATGGATTTCCAAGCTTTTTGGATCTTTATAACGTCTTGCGAATGTAGCATGATATCGTAGTAGAAAAGTTGTGGACTGGGAATCTGGAGAAGGGGTTTTTACAACTTTTACCCATACCCAATGGAGAATACGGCATTTTTAGCAAGTGGTTTACTTATAACATTCATCGTGCTACAGTAAACGTCTTCTTCAAAATATCAAATAAGTAGATATATATTTTTTGTATAAATATGCAGTATTTAAAATTAATGTATTGAAAAAACATTTTCAGAGCAAGAAGCATTTGTTTTCGAAATAAAAACGAAACAAATTCAAAATAAGCGGCACTATTTAATGGAGATCAAAATATAAACGCAACGACGTTCATTTAATGGGCTTTACTAATTACTTCAGATGGCCAAAAACGGATTAATATATTTAAGTCTCTCCATTGTTGGAGTTTTTGTCAGAACGCCATTAGCTATCGACAGGTGTGCCACACAATGCGATGTATTTTTTACGCTATTATAATCACCGGCTCGCTGGCGGTGAGCAAGTGAAAGCCTGTAGGTCTTATGTGACTACTAACCAAAATTTTCCACCTAGATTGTACTTTGCCATTTGACTTTTACGAATCTCAAGTGCGGGGCGATCGACAAACAGTTCGCCGAGATCAAGGAGTGCTACATTAAAGCAGTAAACCGATCTCACAAGTACGTTAACATCCACGCAAAGTTGTTGCAAATTCCGGTAACAAATGTCACTGTAAGTTATTAGAATTTGTCGATAGAACAGCGGCCTAAAGTTTCCATTAATTTGAAGATAAATTTAAAGGTGATGCGCTACGATCATGGGTACAAGCCATTTTTCGTTGACATAACATTTGACGCCTGTAGGTTTCTCAAAAACCAAAAGAATCCGATTGTAAAGGTGTTTTATAACATTTACAAGAACAGTTCAAACATAAATCATACATGTCCCTTTAATGTAAGTAAATTTAACAATTCAAAAACTCCTTAAATTTAATGCATTCAACTTGTCAGCACGATTTTATTGTGGACCACTTATGGACTGGCAACATCGAGACGGATGTTACCAAATATCTTCCAGTGATTTCTGGGGATTATTCCCTTGATACGAAGTGGTATTCGGGTAATGTTGCTCGTGCTTTTTGTAATGTATACGTGAGGATTACGGAAAGAAAAAAATAAAATAAACATAGAAGAAGGCTTTTTGAAATATATCCCAGAAATAAACGGCGATTTTTCCGTGGATACGGTTATCTACTCAAACAACATACTTCGTGGATTTTTAAATGTATATTTAAGGATTACGGGAAGGACAGTGATTTATTGATATCCTATTATTAAGTTTATCGAATACAAATCTTTGTCTTTCTAGTTAAAAGTCCTGAAAATTGATTTTCCCCAATTGGTTATTTTTCCGCAATTATAGCGTTCAAGTGCCCGATGCACAATTGTTACGGTTTTTAGGTGAATTAATTGAAGTTTTTTTTAAGTATTTAAAGTATTTTAACCGGCTGTTGTCGTCGTCGATAGTATCGATCACGATGCGCAAGTGGATAGTACTGGGATATTGGATAGCTCTTCAAAGTATGTGCATGATTTCATAATTTATTTTTGAATAATTTTCTGAACTATTTGGAACTATTTTAAAATTAACAAAATACAGTTTATGTAGTTACATATTTAGATTTTAATAGCTGGAGTCACCGAATGTAGATTCCGATATATGTATGCATACATAGTTTTTATATGAGGATAATATCATAATGGATTTTTAAGGTATACTTGGTTGTTTGTTAATGGTTGTTTGATCTGACTAATGATATTTGTATTATTGTCGTTAATGGTAAGCACATTTTCAAATGCGTATTGTAACGCTTTCGCGAGCCTAGTTAAAATTCAGTTTGCAGAATTGTATGATGTGTATAAAACATATTTTATGCTTCTTTATTATTTTTGGACCGCTTAAGGTAAGCGTTGAAGGGCTTTAAAGATATTTTGCTAAAAACTTCCCTCTAAGGTAAATCTAACGAATGTGACGTTCACCAATTTAAAATGTGGCGTGAGCGACAAACGATTTGGCGAATTCGAAAAGTGTTACATCAAAGCAGTGAACCGAACTCATAAGTATATCGATGTTTATTTTAGATTGCATCAACCGCCAATTGAAAATGTTACAGTAAGTTACAATAAGCCAGATTATTCTGGAAAAATAATCACCTGCCTATAATTCACAGATAAATCTGGCGACAATGCGCTATAACAATGGTTACAAACCATTTTTTGTAAATATCACCTTTGACGGTTGTAAGTTTCTCAAAAACCAAAGGAATCCGATTTTAAAATACTTCTTTGATCTTTACAAGGATAGATCCAACCTTAATCATAGCTGTCCTATTAATGTAAGTAAAACAAACAATCATACAAGGTTATGGTTTTTGAATAATCATTATTTCTTAAGCATGATGTAATTGTGGATCATTTTTGGACTGGAAACTTCGATGCTCCGATTTTAAAAAACTTCCCAATCATTAATGGCGATTATTCAGTGAACTCTAAGGTCTACACAAATAATATACATCGTGGGTTTATTAATGTGTATGTCAGAGTATCAGGGTATTAGGTATTTAATGTAAATAAAGATTTAAACCATTAATCTCTTACTTCATTACAATTCTATACAGGCTATTATTAAAAGCCTATTGTTATTGAAGCATGACCAACCATTTCAATTTTAAAACGTTGTACCAAATTTTCAATTAATTTTCAATTCATTCGCTACACCTACGGCTAAACATGAATATCATATTGTGTGCTGTGATTATTATCGCGACGCTGGGGGTGAGCATTTAAACCTTTTAAAACTCAACTGCTTGAGAAAATCCCTTCCAGGAAATCCGTGCACATTTGACGTTTACCAATTTAAAATGTGGCACGAATGACAAGCGATTCGCCGAGTTCCAAAAGTGTTATATCAAAGCTGTGAATCGCACTCACAAGTATGTTGACATTTATCTGAAGTTGTATCAAAAGCCCGTCGATAATGTCACAGTAAGCGAAAAAACAAAATAAAAAGACTTAATCGTATTAATGGTAATTGTCTTCAGTTACATCTAAAGTTAATGCGTTTCGATAATGGTTACAAGCCATTTATAATAGATTTGAACTTTAATGGTTGTCATTTCTTGAAAAATCAAAAAAATCCGTTGATAAAAATGTTCTACGACACTTACAAAAACAAAACTAACTTAAATCACACGTGTCCCTATAATGTGAGTAAATTAGACATTAAAATTTGTTTTTTTAATTAAATTTTATTTGTTTCTACTAAGCATGATATCTTTTTGGACCATTTTTGGACTGGAAACATAGAAGAAGGCTTTTTGAAATATATCCCAGTAATAAACGGCGATTTTTCCGTGGATACGGTTATCTACTCAAACAACATACTTCGTGGATTTTTAAATGTATATTTAAGGATTACAGGAAGGACAATTATTTATTGATATCTTATTATTAGGTTTATCGAATAAAAATCTTTGTATTTGTAGTTAAAAGTCCTGAAAATTGATTTGCCCCAATTGGTTATTTTTCCGCAATTATAGCGTTCAAGTGCCCGATGCACAATTGTTACGGTTTTTAGGTGAATTAATTGAAGTTTTTTAAAGTATTTGAACCGCCTGTTGCCATCGTCGATAGTATCGATCACGATGCGTAAGTGGATAGTACTGGGATATTGGATAGCTCTTCAAAGTATGTGCATGAGCCACGTAACATTTACGAATTTAAAATGCCATGCACTTAATCCTAAATTTAATAAATTTGACACATGCGAAATAAAGGCTGTGAATCGAACGCACAAATATATAAATATATATTCGAGGCATTTTATGTTGCCTGTTCGCAATGTCTGGGTGAGTACTGATCAATATAATAAGTATAATCTACTTGGTTTTTGCCTGATTATCGAATTTTAGGTAAAGGTAAAGTTCATGCGCTTTAGTAATGGCTACAAACAGATGTATGAGTTATCATACGATGGCTGCAAGTTTTTAAGAGAAAACAAAAACCCACTCATTCAGGAATTCTATAATACATTCAAAAGTAACTCCAATTTGAATCACACTTGTCCCTACAATGTAAGCCAAATTATTGACCTCTATGTTGTAGTCATACTCTGAATTCTGGAATATTTAGCATGATGTGATAGTGAATAGACTCTACACTGGGAATCTGGAAGACGGTTTCCTGCGATTTGTGCACGTACTTCAAGGGGAGTATGCCCTCTACACCGAATGGATTACCGAGGGTATTCTCCGTGCTACGGTTAATGTATATGTAAAAATATCAGACAAATGATCGAAAAAATACCCGATTTTTCATATGTTCCTGCGTTATTGCTTGTAACTATTTTAATTCAATATTAATGCAGCGCACATTATAAAAGAACAAATTAAAAACTCGTTAAAATTAAATGAATTTCTATTTATCCTAAATATCTTTTCCTGTTCAATTTAATGGGATTTATTTCGGATCTCTTGTTTGGCGAGAGAGTTTCAGGGAGTTTCCAGGAATATCTCGAAATAATTCATCAAAAAATGCGTGCATAAGCCGGAGGTGGGACACGTCCATTAATAATAAATTAAACATATTCCCTGGCATGCCTTTGCCTGCCCAAGACGACGACGACGACGACATCGTCTCCTTCTGCCGCATTTCGGCTCCCCCAAGTTCCCGGGATTCCCCGCTCCTGGGGCCTATCGTTTCGGGAATGCTTTTTCGTTATCGTTTTTGCGCTGTTGCTCCCCTAATGACCTAGAATACAAATTCAGAGTTCGGGGCTACCTACGAGCTCCCTGCGACGAGCTCCCAACGAGCTCCCTCCTCGCCGATTAGCCAAGTCCCAGGGCTGCCAAGGCTGCCAAGGCTGGCAAGTCATCCTCAGTCAGTCACCGAAACGGAAGCTAATCGCTTGACTAAGTTCCCTGATTCCCCAAACCAATCTTTAGCGGATTGCGTAATACCAGGCTGTAGGTATGTACCTGCCGCCCGGCCATACATATCGACATGTCTGCGTGTTGGCGATGGATATAGCGACGCTGGTGCGGATGCGAATGGGCCCAGCCGATGGTCAAGGTGGAAGCTTTGTGGCTTCGACTGTTTGTCTGTCGGATTATAAATGATTTGCCATTAATTCAACACAAATGCCAGGGGCTGCTTGGCTGGCAGACGAAAGGCAGACCATACCCAACCCAGCCGGGAGAACGTTAACATTTACCATTGGCACAGGCATTTAGCAGGCAGGCAGGCAGGCAGCAGGCAGCAGGCAGCTGGCAGGTAGTCGGCCAGTCAGACAGAAGTGAATAATCAATATCATTTGATTACATTGATAAGGCGCATTTCGGTCGCTGTTTCACTTTTTGTTCGCTTTATCGGGGGGACTGCGATTTCGATATCCAAAAGCTTTCGTCACTGGCGGCATTGCCGAATGTCTAGACGCGAGCTCCATAAAATGTATTATTGCCTCATTTAGCCTTTGCCAGCCACGCTTGGCCCAAAGGCAGATATTTCGGGTATGTTGCCTTGAAGGTCGGCGCACAAGTGCATTAAAATGAGTCAGTTTTTCGGGGGTTCAAAATATCATTCGCAACAAGAGGGAAAGCAATTGGATTTCTTCTATTTTTATGCATATTTTCCAAGGGTTATATGGCTATATTATGACCCATCATTTTGGTAGAGTATCACCACTTTGGCTGCGCCAAATTCCCTGCTTCTTGGCCATTGTTTTTGGCGTAAAATGTTCCTTTTTGGCCGGCGATTTGAATATTATTGAACGGCGTCTGGCTGACGTCGCGTCGTCAAACCGCTGACGTGAATCGATACCACCAGAAAAACCCAGAGACATCGCAAGCGAGCGCAAACAATGCAGGGAGACAATGCAGGGAAGCCGCAGCGGATGATCAGAGGGCCCGAAAGCCGCTGGCGACAGTTGCAACCGAGTTGGAGGCAGGCAGAAAAAAAGGGTGTGCATGCCACCGCCAGGATGTCAGTCAGAGTCGCCTTGCTGCCCCTGCGAGATAATAAAGACAAACAATTTTTTTCCTGCATATTAAACCGATGAAATGAAGCGCAAACTGATTGTGCTCGTTTGCCGATGGGGTTATGGTCAAAGCGATTTGCTGGACATGGCATTAAGGGAGTTTCTTTCTCCCTGCTCCCTGCTCCCTGCCTACCGATCCGTTCCGATCCGATCCGAACCGATCTGAGCCGAACCGAGCCAAGTCCATTCCCACCTTTCACATGTAAGTGCAGCTCGAGGCGGCAACTACAAAAGCCGGCGACAGACGACGACAGCGTTTTGAGTATCTGCCGCTCCGCCACAGCCACTGATAGCAACTGGAGCGGCAAATCAAGGGACCAGTTTGCTTGCAGGATAACGAAGCTGGGGATACCCTGCCAGGGGTCCTGTATTTGCCGGGATTTGGGTTTAATATAAATGTTTCTTAGACATTAAAGATTAGGCCACGATTGCAGCATAACAAAGCTAAAGATACCTTTAATGGCTGTGGTACAGCCCAAAATATTAAATTAGAGGTCCAAAGATAGGCCTATGTGATTGTACATATCTCCTTTTATTGTTAATTACAAAGATTAGGCCAATATCGTGCTATTACGATTTAATATGTACTAGAAAGTTGTTACTCATTTAAAGGGTAGTTTATTCTTGATATATTTACACGTTTTTCTATATTTAAATTTACTAAAACATCACCACATCTTCTAGACTTCAAATAGGTTGTTTAACTTTCAGGAAAAACCTCAATTTCTTTTGACAGTTATTGATATTTATATACTTATATAGTTTGTATCTATAGTTGGTAATGCCTAAGATCGAAATTTCGGCGTTCTTTTTGAACTATTAATAAGAAAATACCTTTTAAAATACCTATAATTGAGAAACCCCAATATGATACCTTTTTTAGCATTTTTTCCCCCAAAGTTTGGCTTGACTAGGTTGCCATGGCTTGGTGGAGCAAACCTATTTATTAGCTCTTTGAACCCATTGGTAGGGTGCGCGAAAAACCTCGCAATGAGGTGCACTAGGGGCAGGAGGTAGAGGGGATGGAACTGCAGCAGCGGCTGCAGCGGCGGCGGCGGCGTCATCAAGAGATTGTCCCTGGCAACTGACACACGCACCGGGCCGTCGCCATTTGGCTTTTGAAGTTGCTTATTTAGTTGCAGTTGTTTTCGGGCCGAGAAGTTTCGGATTGCAAAGAGCACCGAGCCAGGCAAATGAGATGGCGACCCTCTGTCCTCCATCCCCTGCCACCCCTCGTCCCCTCACCCGCTTGCTGTCTCCTGTCTCAGGTGTGTGTTAATTGCATTAAAATGTTTGTAATTGCAATGCAGGCAGCGCAGTGCAGCCAGCCAGCCAGCCAGCCAGCCTTTCTCTTATCGCCGGGAATCTGGGATACACGCTGCACGGGAGGAGCGCAAAACCAGAGGGCACAACCGAGACGAGTGAGACATGCCAAGCTGTCGTCGGGCCAAAAATGCCATAGATGCCGCCAAAGTCGTGTAACTATAATTGCCATAATAACATAATATCTTGGAGCGGCAGCAGCTGCAGGGGCCAACAACAAAGGCCCCGGCAAAAAGGTGTCGAGAGACATATTCTTCTAGTTATCCCGCCAACCCATCCTCATCCTCATCCCCATCCCGATCTCCCTTCCCATTACCGTCCGTCCAACCAAAAAAGGCAGCAAAATGTCAACTGACGAGCGGACAGCTGAGACAATTGTCTCCGTCTCGCTGGCTTGCTACGAGTATAGTAGTTCTTGTGCTCTATTTTCCGCCGGTGCTGTGGAGATGACATTTTTCTCATGCCCAACGAAGCGAACAGGCCAACGAATTGCAGTGGATGGAGCGCCGTCAGCGAAAATGTCCAGCAAAGCCGGGTCTGGGGATATCCAGGGAGAAGTATGCATCATAACATATCTGGGCAGTTGCGCTTTAAAAATACTACGAATTCGTACTCGGATTTAGGGTTTCCGAAAGAAAAAGACGTAGAGCTAAAAAGCATAAGAGATATTTCACGGGTTTTGGGGATTGCATCATATTTTGGAAACTAACATGAGTACTAGGGATACATTCTAAGAAATAACTATTGCAGGTTGTTTGTACTAGGATTCCGTTTATTCAAAAAAGTGAGACGTAGGGTCTATAAAACCTCCACAAGTTTTGGGATCCGATCAAATTTTATAAATTAACATGAATTCTAGGGATAAAATAATAAGACGTTTCTTTTCTTTAGAGATTCTTCATACTCGCATTCATGGCATTCGAAAAATTAAATATTAGAGCTTTTAAAACATCAAAGATCTTTAAGTTCAGGTATCGGATCATATTTTAGGATCATACATAAATTATATAGATGCGTTCTAAGAATTAAGAACCAATTAAAATAAGAAAACAAGCTTA
>JAJJHQ010004461.1:1403934-1438890 GCA_021223825.1 Drosophila ironensis | reverse complement strand
CTGCCAACCACCCCCCGCCAGTCCGTCTGCCTTGTTTGTCAAACAGCAACAGAAAAACAGTTAAATGCCAGTTTACCAGTTAAAATCGGAATCAAAGCGAAAACAATGACACAGTAGCTTTAACAGAGCATTTAGTGCGGGGAGTAGTCATGGGCGTACTTTCATGCGGGCAATTGCTTAATTTTATTTAATAAATATTTTATCTCTCGACTACTTTTGGGAATCTTT
Source organism: Drosophila ironensis (assembly GCA_021223825.1). NCBI lineage: Eukaryota > Metazoa > Arthropoda > Insecta > Diptera > Drosophilidae > Drosophila > Drosophila ironensis. Next base: position 1,438,662 of record JAJJHQ010004461.1, on the reverse strand, counting down.
TCAAGGGGTAGGTCGTAGGGATTATGAAGTACATATTTTGTGAACTATTTTTAAATAAAATAACATAATTAGGTTTGAATTAGGTGTAGGCAAAGGAGTGAATAAGCTGCGTATTGATTTTGAGTTAATTAGTTCTCAGTGCTAGGGATGTTTGGACAGATAATCTATAGATCGTCGTCCCAACTCTTCCAATCCCCGGCAAAAAAGGTACAAAATTACCTATTATTTGGATAATTTTTCTATAAAAACAATATACAATAGTATGTTTTGGTATGGTAAGTGCGTAAAGATGTCACTTTAGATTTTAAGTTAAATACTCGAAGTTTAGGAGTGCTATACCAATAACACCCCTTTGATTATTGGGTGTCTACGCCCTTGGGTGTTGGCCAAAGCGAGGCCGTAAAAGGAAAGAGCCGTCTAGGACCAGAAGGGGGTGACAGGCGGAGAAAGGCGAAAAGAAAGGGTGAGGGGGCAGACACTAGCCAGGTCGACAGCAAACGAAGTAAGAGAAGTAAGCAGCAAAGGCACAAAAAAAATCGTCTAGACACAGACTAGACTCCATAAAAATAATTATTATCGGTTGCAATTTCTGCTGCTCAGACTGCTGCTGCGGCTGCTGCTGCTGCTGCTTCTGCTGCGTTTCCCTGCCTCTCCCCTAGTCCCCATTTTCCTTCAGTTTGGAGTACCAAACTCTTTCTCCACCGTTCGACGCCTCCAAATGTCCATCCAGTCCCACTGACTCGAATCGTTCGTCTCGTTTTGTTCGCTCGTCGGCCGCTGTCCGTTTCATCTGCTTCGCATTACAACAGTTTCAGTTTCTGGGCTTTGCACTTGAGGAAAATACACTCGAAAAAATACACGACATATTGGCATATCCTTCTATTTTCCTGCTAAGCTTAAAATGCGTTTAAAACCTCTCAAATCTCCTACTATAACTTATAATTTTCAACTGTAGAAATCTCAAAAAAAAAACTTCTAAACATTTTGCATAAGATTTTAAACTGTTTCCAAAAGTCATTGAAATATCATAATGTAAAGTTATTATAAATATAATAGTAGATCAATTTCAATACATATTTTACCATATTTACCCTAAATTATATCTCCCTTTAACATCTAAGTTATAATACCCTAACACCTTAAATGTATACCCTAATATCGGTTAATTTATCCTAATCCCCAAACTAAAATCACTATAATATACGATTTATTGGCTTGGACAACTTAATTTTTTTGAATTTTTCAAGTGCTGTTGCATTTTGGCTCACACATTCCAAATTTCCTGTCATTCAAAACTTTATTCTTTGTGTTCGCTTAGTTGTTCGCCCGTCTCGACCACTTGGCAGTCAGTCCCGATGCTGCTCCTGCTCCCTATCCCTTTTCAATACTCCCCGTATATATAGACTTTTTTGTTTATGGGAATCCTAGTCCCTAGACTCCCGTATCCCAGCATCATCGTCATTATCCCCTCCCGATCCCGATGCCGATGCCGATGATGGTGATGCCAATGCAATGGGAAACGGAATGAAACGAAGACGGAAACGCGATGCAAACACAGACGTCCGCTGCCAACGGAATTGAATATTTAACACCAAATCCCCAGAATGTGGCAAATTGCCTTTGATATCCAATAGCTCACGACGAATAGGGAATCGAATCCCCCGGGGATTGAGGGGTAAATCCAGTGCGGGAGTTGGCACTTTTATTGGGTTACTTTGGAAGCTGTCGAGCGGAGAAGTTTGCATATTTTAACAGGAAATTCCTCTAAATTGCTCTCAAACTGTTAAGATACTTCTTGTCAGTATTCTTAACCGTTATCTTGTTTATTTTAACCTACTATTTTGATTTGGTATACCTCGTAAATCATCTCCACTTACATTGCTTTGCTTAGATATCAATCAATGCCCGATAGTTTGCATATTTTAATAGGAAATTCTTCTAAATGGCATCTAAAATGTTAATATACTTCTAGTCAACATCCTAAACTATTTTCTTGTTTAATTTAACTTACTACTTGAAGTAGGTATACCAGGTAAATGACATTACTTAGCTTAAAAATTTATTCAACTGATTGAAATTAAGATCCGATAGTTTGCGATTAAGATGCTTCTAGTCAATAATCTTACACATTTTCTTGCTTAATTCAAACCACTATTTTGACTGTGTCTCGTAAGTCATATCCTGGCACCTCCATCAACACTTATCCCCCTTTGATAAGCAATTTATTGAACTGATTGCCGACAGAATCAATGCCCGATAGCAAAACACAAATTGCAGGTGACGAGGCACCCACCTTTTCGATTCCCTGTATGGACGATGATGGGTGCCAGACTGTGGATTGGGGAGTGAGTATTTTTGAATACAATTCGAGACCATAATTACATTTATTGCATTACAAAAGCGCACCCGCCGCCACGTGGGAAGGGGTGGCTGTCGAGGGGGTGTGGTGTCTGGGGGCTGTTTGCCGAATGCCGGACATGCATTGACAGATGGCCAGAGGGGGCCGGCGATGTGGGCAGTGGCGGGTAAAATCGTTTGGGAGGAGGGGACATGTCGTCACGCATCGTTGGCCAGACATGCAGTGGACATTGGTCATTCGACAGTGGATATGGAGCAAGGAAATTGTAAATGCATATACAGGGTCACTGGGAAAAACATCTGGAAAGGGATTGGGTTATTGCAAAATGATTTTTCTATAAACTTTTAGTTTTAGGCTACAAAGATGACAATTCTTTATTATTTAACACCCTTTCAATGCTTAAATCAAGCATCTATATAACGTATACGCAGTGTGGTCCCCAAATAAAGAGCGAATAAGCTTTTTTATCAATTTCTTGATTGATATATTAACGAAATTTCTTGATTGATATATTAAGGGAATATTAACGAAATATCTCTAGCTAAATATATTTAGCCTAATATTTTAGACACCCAATTAGTTAATAAAGATTGAAAATTTAGTGGAAAAATACCCCACGAATTCTTTTTAACATTTTAAAATTCTTCCAAATATTTCCAAAATAAAAGGGGTTACAAATCGTGCAACAAACGTTGCCAAGAAACCTTTTCCTCTGTGCACTTACACGATAATTGCCACAATTTGCTTGTTGCGTGAATGGACAGACGGAAAAGTGCCTGGCGAGTGCAAAAAAAAAAAGGGGAAAGGCAGGAAGGGGCAAGCAAAGTTTCGCATCGCAAGGTAAGGGTGCAAAAAGGACAACTTCCGCCGGCTGAACACCCCGACATCGGCACAGGCACAGACACACGCATTCTAATGCGGCCTTTATGTAGAATGTATTTAGGGTTTTGTTTTTGCCGCATGTGTCCGCCTTGTGTCATATTTGAGGTGAGCATAAAGCCACTCAACGCCGCCATAAATCAACTGCACTCTGATCTAAGGCTGTCACCGTGGAAGGCAGCAGACAACGCGCCTGAGCGACAGATAGCGACCGAGACAAGTAAAAAGTAACAAAAAGTAATACCACGAGGCAGTCGAATCTTCAAATACCTTGGGTATAGATCATAAAATATGCAAGTATTATGGGGTTTAAGGGGTTACACCTTTGCTATCAAACTGTGGATTAGAGTATACAAATATTTCAAAATTTAGGGCTCTATTTAGTAACCCAAATTGAATGGACTTTTTGTTAGGGTATTGGAACTACACTGACAGCGACAACTTTTGCCCATAACTTTCCAGACGACAAACAGACAACATCGTCGCTGTCGTTGATGTGAATGTCGATTGCAATGTCTGCTCTTTTGGGCCTGAGCCCGTTTCATTCCTACGGATACAGCTGCATCCATCCACACTTTTGGCTCTGGCTTTAGCCCTGGTTCTGGTTCTGGTTCTGTTTCTGGTTGTGGTTCTGGGTCTCGTTTTTAGCCTCGGCTTTTGGCGAATGTTTCTTACACGCAGACTGGGACTGGGACTGGGACTGGGACTGGGACGCGCTGGCTTTTTCCAGGTCGCTGATACCTTTTTGTGGGAATGCACCTGAGCTTTAGGGTTCGCCGGGCTTTTTTTGCGTATTTTTTTGTTGACGTCTTCAACCGACTTCGACTTTGACTTGTGTCTAGACTACTGACTGCAGACGGCAGAAGGGAAACAACAGGAAACGCCAGCAGACAACAGACAACAGACAACAGACGGGCAGACGGGGCAGACCTCTTTGACAGCTCAAACAACTGAAACGAGCCGACAACCTCAATTGCAAAAACTGCAACAGTGCAACGGCAGCAGCGGCAAAGGCAACCGAAGGCAGCAACAGTGCAACAGGGAAACAATGGGGTGCCCACATCCACCGTCACAAGATATTGGGCAAACATTGCCAAACTACGCGAACAATTCTCGGCTGTCAATAATATCTGTCAACGCTGCAGTTTGTTCCATTTTCCCGCCGATTACCATTTGGCATTTTGTGTTATAGCTCTCGGCTTTGGTCTTTGTTTATTTTCATTCTTACGGGTTTTGTTTTTTAACTTAAAAACTTGTAAATTTCCACATACTCGTACATTTGGGGTAATTGAAAACGATGTGTTTGGTATTAGCATTTAAATACAAACACCTAAAATGTTATCTTGAATACTGGAAACTGTAAAAATTAGGTTCTTGGACAAAGATTATAATTAATTTCAATCAGAATTTGATTCATTCCCTGCCAGTTAAAATTGTAATGCATATTCTATATGCAAACATTTGCAATCCCCAAGAGCAGACAAAATATCGTTATTTGATTGACGCCTGTAAAGGAGAATTAAAGGAAATACCCCTGATTATACAAACTTACTGGGACCGGGTCTGCTGTAATTCATTTTAGTGAATTAAGCAGCTTAATTAGCTTAACTCAAGACCAGGCGACTGGGCGCCTGGAAATGGAGCGATTCCCGGCCAGTGATTTGGCAGTTAGTTCGGGACATTGCATTCCTGTCCGTCCTGTCCTGGTGGGATTTCGCTCCTTTCCGTGCCAACTCCCAAAAGGGTCAGATGGCTTTCGGTTCTGGCCTGGGTTTTGGCCAGTGACCGTATCCGCCGCCGTCGCCACTGCCGCTGTTGGTACTGCTGCTGCTGGTTTTGGCAGCCATTTAGCCCGACTTGATGGCGTTGTCGTCGTTGTGTTTAATTATTCAAAACCATGTCATGTCTCTGTATAATTTTATGCATTGGCCAATCCAAGCGCCATGATGAAAACGCTGATGACGATGACGCCTACACAGGGAGGAAAGAGGTAGACGTCGGCAGACAGCTGACACCGAAACTACCACGACCACCACAACTATCTTTCGACAACGCCACATGTGGCAGTGCCACAGAGATAGAGTGAGTGAGAGAGGGAGAGTGGGAGAGAGAAAGAGAGGGGGCTATGTGTCGGTGCAGTGGCAAAGTGAGAGCAGTGCGCGCTGGCATACCAGACAGTCTGACGCTGTTGGAGCCCACGAATGGCCCCAGTTCCCTCGCAATGTATAACCGAATCCTCCCCATGCCCCACTCCCCTGCCATCCGTCTCCTCGATGGCCAGATCTTGCCGTCTGGACGAGCACAACAACAACAGCAACAACAACACCCCGAGTATCCGAAACAACAACAACGAACACGACCACTGTCTGTGGCGCACCGAGACTATCGAAAACTCGAAATTTATTCGTTGGAAAAAGTTGATTTCTGTCGCCTTTTTTTTCAGCACACATTTCGTGTTTGTTGTTTTTTTTATATTTGAGGGGTACGAATAGAGAATCGTCGGGTATGCACACATAAATTAAGCATTAAGAAGGCTAAGCCAATATTTAATACAGCTAATATGTATAGCTTGTTTGGGGAAATAAATTATTCCTTGAACTCAAATTTTTCGGCTATAATAGAACACAAACTCAAAACTTGTTTAATAAATATATAAATTCGATGAAATTTAAATTAATCGATGCGGATGCAGACGCGGTGACAACACAAATACTAAACTTGCTAAGTTAATCGATGACTTCGATTAATTCGATTAATTGCAACACAACACAAATACAAAAATTGTTTAATTAATCGCAGAATTCCTGCAGCCAATAAACTCCCACAAACTCATAATACTACTAATTATATATAACTTAAATGTATCCCTAAGTATTCTGTAAGTCTGTCATAACTTTGTACATACATCTCCCTCCACAATGTCCTCTGGCTTTGTGTTGTTTTTAGCTTTGCTGTTCCTTTTATTCTTGTTTGAATTGCAGAAATGCAGAAAAGGAAGAGATGCCCACGAAAATTATGTTAACCAGCCAGCTGTGTTAAAAATCCCACATCATATCTATATCCCCAATACCTTCCGCTCTTCGCCCCTGCCCAGAAAAAATTCCATATCGCATACGGCAAATGTTCAGATATGATGATGGCTGGGCCAAAACATTGCTGTGAAAATGTCGCTGGGATTTGTTGCGAATTTTTTCTCCTAGCCAAGCAAGTGGAAAATATTTTGTTGGTCTGGGATTATCATTGCCTCTTTGTTGATTTCACGCTTTTTTAACAGGTAAACGTACTCTTAAATAGGCCCACCACCAATTGTTTGTTTATTAACACGAAATAGCATTTTTACTGATGCAACAAAGTAGGATTCATATTTTCAAAGCAAACCCCTCGGGGGCTCATTGATTGTTTATGATAAATTGAAGTTATTTGTTACCTACTCACCGTATTTCTGCAGGAAAGTTTCGCTGCCCACGCCCGACTTTGAGTTGGAATTGGATGTGAACGAGGATCCGGGTGCGGATTCCGATTCGGATGGGGAATCGCCCAAGGAAATCGAATCCTCTCCTGCATACACCTCCGTGTAAAGTATTAACTCAAGTCGGGATCGCCGCGTGGTTGCTGTGGTTGTGGATGTTCCTAAAGCTGATGTTGCTGTTGCTGTTGCAGTTGCGACTGCTGGTTGCTGCTGTTGTTGTTGCGGTGTCAAAGGTGACGCAGTGGTCGCCGATTGGGCTGTATCACGTTTAAAAATACGAGGCACGGCACGCAGAGTTGTTGCCCCGGGCACATGTGGCAATGTAGTTGATGTTGCAGTTGTTGTTACTAGTGATGCTGCTGCGGCTGCTGTTGCCCGATGCTGCAACAATGTAGCACGTTGATTAATTTGATATGGCAAGAGCATGGACGCGGGCGATGCGGATGCAGACGCGGAGGCGACACTGCCAGTCGAGTGCGACGCGTCGCGACAACAACAGCGAGTATAACAACGCGCACAACAACGACAACACCGACAACGACAACGACAACGACGATGACGATAATGACGTTTACTATAAAGACAGGCGCGGGGACAGGGACGGGAAGGGATTGACGCCGGTGGCGGGACCGAATGAATATTTGTCTCGGCACTTGGACTTAAGTGGCAATCCGCACTCGATGCTGGTAATTTATTTTGCAAATTTGTGCCAACAGCAAAGTGCGCCCCTCGATGCTGCTGCTGCTGCTGCTGATGCTGCTGCTTGGCCAGAATTAAATTTAACTTACGCGTATTATTTGCACTATTTACACTGCACAAAATCGCCCGCAATCGCGCACGCGCACGCGCACCTTCACCGGGGATATTTACACTTCCGCTTCCGTCGCTTCCAATTGCATTCGATATCGAAACGGGTATCGGTATCTGAAGCGCAGCGCTTGTCTGGCATGTCAGACAATTGGGGCTTTTTTTATGGGATTTATCCACTAGCGACGCCCAAAGGTAGGCTATGGACTGCTGCTGCTCCTGCTGCTGTTGCTGTTGCTGGGAATCGCGATCCTGCAAGGAACTCCGCCTGAGGGCATGCCTGGCACCGGGCATAGGCACCGCGAGGGCTGTGGCTGGCCGGAGAAGCAGGACGACCGCTAGCACTGTGCCGCACCAGCACAACCACCACCAAAAGCACCACCACCACCGCCAGCTAAATCCTGTGCAGCGGGCCCCCGCGGCGCCACCGGCTGCATGCGTGGGGGCCACAGCGTCGTCCGCCGCCGGCGATCGGATTGTTTACGCCGTGCTGCAGCCCGGAATATTCCAATAAGCCATTGTCATTGATGGTGAAAATATGCAAACTTTAAAGCTGCAAAAAAAAGAGGAAATTGTTGATTAAGGAAAAAGGTTTTTGCAACTTTAAACCAGTTACTATATAAGAGTATGTGGTTTTTCCATAAGAAATTCTGTTTATTTATACCAATTGTACGAGTATTTTCAATAAGGCTTCTTGAAGGAACCCTACATATATTTAAGATATTCCCTCTATATTATTATCTATATATTATATTAACTTTGTGATAAATATTATTAAAACCCAAATAATTGTACATGTTAAAAGTACAAGCCCTGTTTTGGATTTGTTTCCATTTATTTTTCTAATTAAGTCACTAAATTCATTTAAATATATGTTTTTATTTGGCTAAAAACATAGTTTAGTTTTGTAAACTTCTATACCTTTAATAAATTAAATACAATAAAATATTTGGCTAATTTAAAGCTAAAGATTCTGACAATAAAAAAAGTGAGTAGATAACAAACGAGGCAAGATTATTCACACTTTTCCCACAACATTATCAGATAATCCCTCGCAAGAAAATGGCAAAATTCGTCGTGTACCCACTGCTAATTTCTCTTAGTGTCTAGATGCTGTGTGGTCGCCCACTTGGCTCTTGTTGTTGGTTCGCCAGCCAGCATTTGCTTTTGTTTTGTGCGCGGGTCCGTCCCTATGGCAAAGTTTCCGCCGTCCCACAATGATTCCTCCTCCAGATCCCCCGCCAAAAATATATCTACTCGTACTATATGCCGTGACTCATGGGCAGGAGAGAGCACACTAGAAAGGCCAGGAGAAAGGTGGGACAGGAGGCGGCAGCAGTGTCTGAAGCATCGCCCTGTGGGCATAAATAACCCCAAAGAACTGCAGCGGGCACAACAATAATAAGTATATGCACAAATGCTTGGGCATTTTTTTGTGCGGTTGCACGGTGCGTATGCGTAATATTTTTGTGTGCACAAATTTATGTTGCACTTCTTTTCGACTTTGTTTTTATTATCATCATGATTGTCATCGCCGCCATCATAATGATCATCATTTGTGAAGCATATGAAGGAGATGGTGCTGCGCGCCGCCTTCTAAAATTAAACCAGATCAACAACAACAGGAACACAAAGGCAATGTCTTCGTTATGCACTTTACTTTCCAAGCCCGCGACTCCTCGGCGAATTTCGCCGCCGCCGCCGCCAAAACAACAAAATTGTACAAAATTACAAGCAAACCAAGAAGAATATGCTCCAACGTAAAGGCAACAAAATTAATATTACTAGTTGTACGCATCCAGCATAAGGGGAGGGACATGGTTGGTGGGGGGCAGGAGCCATGCGAGGACAAGGTGGAATGACTTTTTGTTGCGGCTCTTGGTCATGTCTAAGCTCACTAATTGTCTTTGAAAAATATCGCAACACAAGCAAGTGACACAAGTGGAGGGCAGGGACGGGCGTTGCTTATGCTCAAGGAGTTGTATTCAGTTTAAAAATACAAAATAAGTGAGGGATTAGGTCTGGTTTGTTGATTTATATAGACTGTTATTATCTAGAGGCCTTACAAGTAAAGTTGTAGTTATGAAAGAAACTAAATATCTATATATAAGCCAGTAAATTCAATTTAGAAATGTTACAAAACCACTCTAACTTAATAATGTCCTTACAAATTTAAAGGACAGACGTAAACCGTGTTTTGGATTTGTTTTCGGCTATTTTTATACCCGAATCTTTAAAAAAACAAGTAGGAAAGCTGTAGTCGAGATTTCTCGACAACGAAATACCATGTACTTCTTTTCTTTATTAACCATTTCTTTGTATTTATTTTTATATGATCACTGAAAGCACTAAAACCAAAATGGATTTCGATCCAATCATTTTCATTTTCCTTTCTTCTTTGTATGAATTTTTTGCCTAACACACTTGCTCGGCGCTGGCCAAAATTTGCGTACACATATAACGGACCTAAAGCAAAAGGAATTACATCTCTAGCTCTTACCATATCCGAGAACGACGGTCATGGCTACATCGACTCGGCTGTTGACGCTGATCAAGAAATACTTTATAGGGTCGGAAACGTTTCCTTCTCCCTGTTACATACTTTGTACAAACTTAATATACCATTTGTACCTTAAGTTACATGGTATAAAAACAGCTACCACGTACCTACTACGTACCCCCGCAAACGGGGAAATTCTGTGGTGTCCACAATTTAAACTTCAGAAATCCAAAATTTGGATAGTATATTGATAGAGCCAATATCAATTGGTGTTCCGAAAATTAGCCAGTTACCTCCATTTCTGTCCGCGCAATTTACGAAAATTCAATGCATCATTTCAATGCTAATATAATGTTTCAAAAATCAGGTGGTAACTGAAAGTATTTAAAGTCGAGATCCGCGACTGCAATCGTCCCTAATTGTTTCAGTTAAATAGGTGTACATATTTGGCTAATATACACTTGGGTTAGGATAAGGTCTGGTTTGTTGATTCATATGGACTGTTATTATGTAGGGTCCAAACAAGTGAAGTAATAATGATATGGGAAATTAAATACCTATATTTAAGCCAGTAATGCACCAAGGGGACAGCCTCTTATTGGCCAGCATCGTCTTTTAAAGCTCCGATAAAAGGAAACCACTTAAGAGCTTAATTGAATTCGAATTTCGCTGGGTTTTTATTGTACCTATGATAATGCAAACAACAATGTTGCACCCCAATGTGTCAGAGGCAGATTGATGCCAGAACAACAGAAAGGCAAGATGGATCGCATTCATCGTGATCGTGGGGACGAATCATCCTCATGAAGATCATAAGCAGCATCCCCGATGCTCATCATCTCTGTCTGATTCTGTTGTTCCCTGTTTTTCAGTTTTGTGTTCCCCTTATTGAAATTCCTTTCAAGTGTCTGAGACTGACGATCATCCTCCTCCTGCTGCTACGTCTGTATATCTTCCTCATGATCGCCATCATAATCATTAACAACCTTTGCTGTTGCTGTTGCTGTAGCTATGGATGTATCTGTATCTGTATCTGTATCTGTTGGTGTGTTTGTGGTTGATCTGCTTTCGTTGCCCAGACAGACGGAGACAGAAACGGCGGCAGGACGGACGGACGGACGGACACAGACACTCAACTGCAGCTACTGTTTCCCCCTTTGAATTCCTTCTGCTGTGGCAATTTATTTGATTGCCTCTTCATTTTCTGTCCTTCACTTCGCCTTAGTTCACGTCCTCCTGCCAGACCTTAAGTCGAAATTTATGTTTGCCATAAAAACACGATCTCCGACTCCGACTCCGACTCCAACTCCGAGTCATAATTAATAAAAACAAAAGCAAAGCGACGAAAAAAAAGCCACCAAATCCGAAATGCAAAACAACAAACGAGCCCAGAAATGTGGCCATAAAGTGCTGACAAGTGTTTTCTGCTGTCCAACTGCAAGAGCCAACAAAAGGTTCGCTCGCTCGTTCGCGTGAGTCAAGATCATTTTGAGACTAAGTTTGTTTAGGCCTTTTTTTGCTCAGCTGGGCCAAGTGCCTTGGAAATGAAAGGTAAAAATACGAGTGTGTACGCGAGGGAAATTACCATACAAAGTGAACTCAATGCCGAATAAATTTGAAAAAAACTAGTCCGTTAATGGCCGAAGAAAATTTTAAATGCCAATAAAAGTGCAATTAATGTACAGAGAACAAATTAGTTTAATAATTAAGAATAAAGCAATAAAAAAATACTAATAATAATAAGAGGACTTCAACACGGGCGTTCATCTAATTCAAAACGCATTCCAGTTTATTTTTAACCAGCACGCTACATTCTTGCATTTATTTTTGTGCTGGCAAAAACAAAATCGAAGACTTTTATTTTGTATTTCCAAGCAATTGGACGGGGATTCCGGGGAGCAAAGGGGAGCAGAGGGAAAGCCCAGGAATTCGCGATAATCGGCTGTTATCGATAGAAAGGCGATCGAATGGCGTGCATTGGCATTTGCCGGATCGCCTATCTGGCGTATGCGTGATATGTGTGTCTATGGTGATACATACCAGAAAGTCGAACGCTCGATTTGACATTGAGCAAACGCAAATTCAATGAATTCCGTCCCAGGAAAAGTTTTACCGCAGAGTAGACGACTCCGAACGCGACACTAACTTTCACTCACGCACGACCAGCAAGTACTTTTCTTCGTAACTTATAAATTTTCTCTATTATTCGATTATTATTTCGTATCTTATACTTTGGGTTATGTGTTTAAATTGGCCACGTTAAAAAAAATGCAAAGCACTTGCCAAGAATTCCAAATTTTAACTCTTCAGAGTGCACGTTTATCGGGGGGTATTCCCAATTTCCAAATGTGGCAAATAGCCTTACGCGATCCGATCTAGCCGCCAATCTGCGCCGCACTGAACTAAACTAAATGGGTGATTTTTTGTTGCTCGGCTAACGCAAAAACGGCCCGTTTGTCTCCAATATTTCACACATTTCGCACACTCGGCCGGCCCGGCGTCTATATAGACGATATATATCCCTCCACTTGTGTCTGCTCGCACGGCAAGGGATATAGCTATGTGGGCATGAGCCGGGACGATACGGATCGCGACGGGTTGGGACGGAATGGGACGGGACAGGGCGGACAGGGGGAGGGAGACTCCGGCGCGGCGACAGGCGTGCCTTTTATTTTTACCGCTCATTTTGTTGTTGTTCCTCGGAGGCATGGCAAAGAAAAAAAAAAAAAAAACAAAAAAAGAGGAAAAAAGAAAATAGAAAATAGCAAAATTATTTTTGTACTTAAAAATAAATTGAAAAGCATTTTCTTCATCTGTTTTTGCAACAACGGCCGCATGAAAATCAAGCGTGAAGCGTGCCTGCCTCCGCTTTCTCCCCGTTTTCCGGCGGATTCTCCTCCCGGACTCTCCATTCTCCAAGTCTCCATTCTCTGGCGAAGGGATCGAGAGCTCCTGACCGGCGGGGACTGCTCATTATATCGCTATCATCGGAGAGAGACACGGAATCGGCGGCCAAAACAAAAACAACTCGTTCCAAAAATATCCCCCAACTAAGGGGCAGAGGGGGGCTGGGGCACGGGAAAGCCTCGAACACAACAGAAGATAGCAAGCAAGCCGAGCAGCATAATTTTTATTCAAATAGAGAATAAGAATGTTGCAGAATTGTTGCAGATACTATATAAGTGTTGCCGAGGCGGTGGAGAGGGATCCAATGTGTTTACCAGCTCCAAAGATGCGAATCGGTAATGCTCTATAAAAGATGTTGTTTATCTGGTATAACATATTTGATGCCATTCAACAACAGTGGTGGTAAATTGTTTGTTTAACATTTACTTATGTTTTTACATCATTTACAACATTAACACTTGAAAACTAGTGTTTTATTGGTGGCATCATAAAGCAAATGTCATCTGCAGGCCCTCAGAAGCCCCAGAAATATGGACTCTATTTCGAGACACTTGTGACTCACTCGGCCTCCATTCCTAGCCGATCTATCACTCCCCAGAAAAATAACAATGAGTTGGAAGTCGGTGAAAATGTTCCACACCCTGTGCCTTGTACAAGTAACGGGTGCCCAAAAAAAAGGGAGAAAATTTGCAATGTGAAAATTGCATGAATTAGAAGCAATACAAGAAGAAAAAAAGAGAAAACTCAAGGAAGACGTAGCTGTTGCTGCTCCTGCTGACTACGACGACGACGACGATGATGATGATGATGAAATTGTGGAAGGAACAGCAGTCGAAGCGGCTGCCAGGCAAAAAAATCCACTCAGACGAAAGTCCTTAGACTTTGCATTTCGGCAAATATAATGCACAGCGCTTGGGAAAGTGTGCGGTTGGGAAAATCAGGAAGTTGCCACTGCAAGATGCAGGCACAGGAAACTGCCAGACGACAACGACAACGACGAGGACGAGGACGACAATGTTGGCTGGCTAAGAACAATGCAGAGCCACAAAAAAACCAAGTGAGAAAACTAAGCAAACTTGGTAAGAGCAAACTGAGAAAAAAGTGTACATTTAGGAATATATTATTTGCCAGGTTCTCAGACAAGTTCATACAAATGAAATGGATATGCTTGCAAAAGAGTTTTCACCTTTATCAATGCAAGAAAATCAGGTATCAATAGGATATGTTTACAGAGTTTTCGCAAATTTTTCCTTGTGCATTTGAGCAAGCAGCAACATCCAGCATCGCACTACAATAACACATAATTACAATAAAGAACTGCACTTTATGCAACAGCGAAACTGCAGCAACTTCAGCCAACACATCCACAGAATGTTGGGCCAAAATGCAATCAGCGAAACTAAAACTTGAGGACCCTGGATTCCTTGGCTGGCAAGGATGCTGCGGCATCCGCAGCGGCACATTGGCGGGGAATTGATGGTGTTGTTCTCGTGGCTCGATTGTTATTGTTGAGCCCAGCGGAACGATGGCGGGGCGGTTGATTGTTGATGCTTATTCAGTGCATTTCTGGCAATTATAATTGCTCGATTGTTGTCGACAAGCAGTGTTCTAACAAAGCAGTTCTAACAAATTTTTATGGTGTGCCCTTTTTTAATGCCTGGGCATCGGTGCGTATACGTAATGCGGCCCTGATTGAATGAGACTATTATTGGGGATATTGTGATTGGAACTCTATTCATCGATAACCGGCATGAGAGATTTTTTGCCATGAATAACTATTATTACATTTTTATGTATTGTACTACTTCCCTTGCCAATATCTTTGGCCTCAGCTTTTCCGGATTTTTTTTTCCAACGGTTAATGGCTTCCGCCAGAGTAAACAAAACTGAAAAAAAATGTAAGACGAGGATGCTGGAACCCTGCAGAACCCGTTGATGCTTGTACATCATTAGAGCGCTACCCTGGCGCCAGTTGACCAGACAGAGACTTCCTCGCTCCAAGTCCTCCGGTCTCGCCGTCACTTTGGCAGTTGCATCCGCTTGGGCGCTGCAGCCTCCGCTGGAAGTCACGTCATATTGATTGAAATTTAAAATGCAAATCACTTAAAGCGTTCAATTTAATCAAATTATTACAACAACAAGAGGGCGATGAGGGGGGGGACAGAAAGTGGTCAGCAGACCACAAGAACAACAGCAGGCAGGCAGGAGAAAACAACGACAAGTCATTTTCCACATTTTCTGTTTGCGGTCACTCGAGAAGGCGCCGGCGAGTAGTTTTTCCACAAGCGATGGGCCAATGGGGCAAGCAGGGCAAGGGGGGCAAGGAGGGGGCATGGTGGTCGCATGAGAACGTGTCTATTAAAGTGATAGCCTGGTCTGGAGCTGGTCACTTCGCAACACGGAAATAGACACCGGAAAAAATCATAAACTGTATGGTTACACATTAAAAAACTTGTTTGCAATTTACCTATTAAAAATAATACCCAAGTTTAACCTAGTTTAAATAAAACAAAATAGATTTAAGCACTTGGAAATGCAATATTTGGTTGCAGTGTAGAGTTGTTGTAGAGTAAACACATTGGCCATTGGGCCAACATCAACAACTATGTTGCCAACGCTAATGTTGTCCAATCTGCCCCGCTACCCATCGGCCACACCCCCTTCCTGGGCGGTTGCTGTTGGCTTAATTAAATTGTGGTTGCAACTTGCGAAGCGAAGCGCGTACACAAAAATCACAAACAAAAACCACCGGCAAGTGAATGCGGTTGGCACTTTATGATCGCGGTTCTATGTAGTTGCGGTTGCTGTGGTGCCTGATTTATTAGGCCCTTTTTAGTGTAAGCCTCCGGCATGCATAATTCTTGCAGTTTCCGCTTATCAAAAGCATCCAAAACATTGGAACTTTGTATTTTTATATGCGAAATTTTGAATCCACCCGAGATCCTTATCATACTTGGGATTGGGGGGATCTCAAGGCCTCGGTGGCGCAGTTGGCAGCGCGTAAGTCTCATAATCTTAAGGTCGTGAGTTCGAGCCTCACCCGGGGCATGTAGATTTTTTGCCCTATTTTTATTTATATTCCTTTTTCCATCGGTTATAAATAATATTCCATGAGCTTAAATGGTTATACATGTCAATTACATTTAATTAGAGTTCTTTAACTTATATTTTGTCATTATTATTAAATGATTACTATAGCAATAGTTTCAAATATGTTTGTTATAATAGGTTTTTGTGGGTTTAAATAAGTTTATGATCGGTTTTTTTTTATTTAATTCATAACTGGAACTTAGGAATATATTTTATTTAAATAATTGTGTGTTATTTCTACTTCTTCTGTTATTTAAAAATGTTAATCTTAAGTATTATTTTAAAGAGCATTGCGCTATGAGCTTGGGAAAATGATGCAACGCTTTGTGGCCTCATTAATGCCGCAAACCGCGAGCAGACCACATAAACAACAGCCACAACAGAAACCCTACAAAAAACCCGACTAACCTCATTAAAAACATTATGATGATGGTCACATAATGCATAAATCTGGCAGGCAAATAGCAAACACAATTGAAACCACCAAAGAACCAACAGAGTTGCGAGTAGAAGCGAATTTCCTGGCGGATTCAATGGGGAGCCCTTTAAGCCTTCGACCAAATCCAGCCAGCAATGAAATGCATTAAGGACTCCGCCAATAAGGACTCTCCAACACCAGCCACAACAACAGTTCCTCAGAGGCGGGGAGAAAATTCCATGAAGCTGCAAGCTCGACCCCATCATTGCCGCCCCAAAAAGTATGCAATGAAAATCGAAGCGCAACGAAGAAGCAAACGAAGTGAAATGCTCGTAAATTGTAGTTGCCTGACAAGTTGACTCCTCCTGCTCCTGCTCCTGCCCGCCTGCAGGATGTTGCGGGATGACATTGCACTCGGCTCCGTCTCCGGCTCCAAGCTCCAGCTCCGGCGACGAGTGCAATGAAACTGCAAAACTTGCTACAGACGAGCCAGGAAGCGCGTCAAGCATATCAAATTGTTTATGTGGGTGAGACAACCTCAACTGCGGGCCAACTGCTTTCCCCTATCTCCAATGTATCTAGCTTTATTGTGCATTTGTCCTTTGCCAACTCAGCGAAGGACAAAATTCAATGAACGGCTTCCTGTCTCTTCCGATGATGCACAATGAAAATATGCTTGGCAAATTGGAAAGAATGCAAAGCGCTGGAAAACGTTTTATAAAGTAATTTGTTGAACATATTAGCCGCGCGGACATAAGGCAAAATAAAGTGTAGTTAAGCTATGTCTGCCAGTTTCAACTATTGAAAATCCCCCCCAGGAAAAAGAAGACACTAAATTGGAAACAATTTGGTGCTTCAAAAGTTGCTCATAAAGTGGCCTTTTATGAACCCAAAGCCAGGGCCACTTGAGTTTTCCAACTCCCACAGACCTATCTGACCTTTTAGCTGTGGTCATTACCTGCACAGCTGCACTTTCATTAATATTGTTGTATTTTTTTTTTTATTTTTGCCTCACGAAGAGTTTTCCTTCAGACCAATTAAGTGCTGGGGTGCTGTTTCCATTGCTTTCTTTTCATTGTTGGCGGGTGCTGCTGTTGGCGAGCATAAAATTCAATCAAGTTTTGTATAGAGCCAAAAGTTACGATGCCTCAGACAGAGCGCAGTTACCCCTTGAACACTCCTTCTCCCATACCCACCCCTGGAACCAAGAACCCCAGACTGCCGGCCAGACAGACAGGACACGTTTGTCCTTACATTGTCCTCTGGACTGTTGCTGCTGCCGCTGCCGCTGCCGTTGCTGCTGCTGCGGCTGCTGTTGCATCCCATGGCTGTCTAGACTTGAGTTGGTTGTCCTCTTCCCAACGCCATGACAACCGCATGCGATTTATGCTGATGCGAGCATTTACCCCCCAGCCAGCACCCGCACTCCCCCAATTAGCACCCTGCGCCCTCGTCCTGGCCCACGCGTTAATATTATTAAATGCAAATTAAGCTTTATCCCATTTCATTCATTAGCGGCTGCAAAGTCCTTGTTTATTAGCACCTCTAAGCGGTCGCACACAGGCCCGGCTATTTCAAATATCAAAGGCAGGACATAATTATTTAATTGATTTGTACAAATAAAATAATTATTGGATGTCATTTTCAATAATGCTGCAATGGTAATGGTTGGTTGTGGCATCCCTGGGACTTTGTAAATTCCTAGACGAAAATGTGTTTCCTTTTCTTTCGAGTTCTTTGGCTAATTTGCAAACCAATTAAATGTCAATTTGAGGCATTGTTCCTTAACCTCTCATCGCCGGCATCCCGGGCTCCTTTTGTGGCAAGCAACTTTTTTCGCCACCACCAAAGTTTTGCCCATTGCCTGTCTAGACGTCTTTGGCAGACTCCCACGACTGCTTCTTCCTTTGACTGCAGCTCCGACTTTAGCCGTAGTTTGTGCATTGCGTAGTTTGCATAACTTTTTCCCGCCCTCTTGCCAATTTCGCCCATTTCGCTCGACGCCTTTCAGCGGCTAAGTGAGTTTTAATGCCGACAAAAGTGGCCGGAGGGAGCTCTGGCAGTTGGTGGTTTCCAGGTCTGAAATTGGCGTACGCTGCGTATGCGTTATGTGTGTGTCCTGTGTCTATGCATATGGCACAACTATATCCGTAGTTTGTTTGCTTGGTTTTGAATATTTCACTCGATTCACTCACCCATTATTCATGTCCGTTTGCCACTTTGCCGTGCTTGGCGATGCGATGGGACAGTTCCTCCAAAAATGGCCCGCCCACGCGCCACGCCCCTGCAACCGCAGCCGGGTAGTCCGGGTAGTCGCTCGGTTACGGTCAGAATCGGGCAAAAAGTTTGGGGCGATGGTGTCGAAGAGTTTTTTCATCCCGCCCAAAAATTCTGCATGCAAATGGGAGAAAAAAAAACGCCAAAAATTCATATTGCAATGCAACTGGCGGGGGAGAAGTATCAAAGCCTAAATTCGACTACGAATTGCTCTTGTTTTTCCAATTACTAAATGGGTTTTAGAGGAGTATTTGAGGTTTTAAAATATTCTTCAGCCTCTGGGAAGTGTTTACTCACAAAAGGAAAACTAAAGATTGTAATTTTCTCAATATATTTAATGTATCCTGTGAAGTTATAGGTGTTCATTCCGTTTCTTTTTATTTTTAAGAAGCCCCCCTGATTGTTTAATTATTTAATTTCAAGATTATTGCCTTCCCACCGAGAAGAGATCACCAAATGGGATTTACATTGATTGCAAGGATGCAGCAATATATCAGGCAAGAAACTTTGCGCTTCGAATGCAAAGTTTTAATCACCTTTCTGATCCGAGAGTGGTCATGACCCCCTTGCAACTTCCCCCAAGTAAGCGACTCTCCTGTGGCACCGGGAACATGCCTGCAGGATACTTTTTTGCCAGGCCAGGCTAGGGCAGGCCAGCCACCCACTCTTGGCGAGAATACCGCCAAAAAGTGCGGCGTTGGAGTGTGGAACTGCAGACGTCCGTAGTCCGTCGGCCGTCGGCCCAGCCCAGTTCAGTTCAGTTCGGCCGGGCAATGAGTTTTTGAGCTAAAAGTTGAATTGTGCATCGACATTCCCCCGCCGTCCCAGAACGCTGCCATGCGCTGTGTGCTGTGTGCTGTGCGCTGTGCGCTGTCTGTGTGGTATGCACTTGTCTAGACATTGGCTAGACAGTGTAAAACCAAAAAATAGCAGCAACAACAATTACAGTAAATGCCGGCGACACACAGAACACAAAACGAAACGAAACGAAATGTTGCACAATCCACGTAGCCCGCTCTTTTAACCAAAAAAATAAAAAACATACAAAAATCCATTGCAGGCGGCGGCACAGGGGAAGACATTGTCGTCGGTGTCGACGGCAGAGACAAATTTTTGGCAATACATTTGACAAACTCCCCGGCACAATGCAAAAAAACCATTGTTTTTTCCTTTGATTTTATTTGGTAACTAAGTGGGAAACTACTGGGTACTACACCTAAGCAAAGTCATCATCCTCCTCCGTCCGGGCATCCTGCGAGCAGAGCCCTTCTCCGCTTTACGAGGCCCCAAACTTCTTGCGCTCGAACGGCGGCGGCAGCGGAGCCAACAGATTGTTTGTCGAAATGCTGACGTTGACAAGTTCGTTAGGACTCAGCCGAGACACGTGCACCAGGTGCTGCAGAGGGCGAAATAAAGAGAAAATGGTTGCAAATTATTGGCGAAACGGTTGGAGTAAGTGCAGTT
The DNA here is from genome assembly GCA_021223825.1 of Drosophila ironensis. Taxonomy (NCBI): domain Eukaryota; kingdom Metazoa; phylum Arthropoda; class Insecta; order Diptera; family Drosophilidae; genus Drosophila; species Drosophila ironensis. Next base: position 1,418,492 of record JAJJHQ010004461.1, on the reverse strand, counting down.
AGGGGCAGGTTGGCATGGGCTGTAAATATGCGCCAGGCATTTCCCTTCTTTTTAAGAGACCATAAAGAAATTGTATTAGGAACGTAAGAAGAAATATTGCGGAGCTAGTTGGAGGGTAAATCTTGGTAATAACTTTCTTAAACCTGATCTGATTTTAAAGACATAGGAAATGATTTTAGATAAACAATAAGCTTTTGACCTAGTACCTTATCGATGCTGTATTCATTATAAATTCAGAATTTTAAGCATTGAAACAGACAGACAACCTGTCCACTTACATAAGTAGTAAAAACAAGTAGAAACGCTGTAGTCGAGATTCCTCGACAACGAGATACCATGTACCTCTCTTGCCGTTGCCGTGGGAAGGGGTGGGTAAAACTTTAATTGGTCATATCTTCTATATATATTTTCCGATCTGAACGTAATTTTGCATGCACGTGTTAGACGATCAGCAGACTTAGCAGACATAAAACTAAGTTTCTATCTTTAATCATTTTGGAGATATCGATTTTTTTTGCGACTACGAGGGCGGAAAGGGGCGTGGCAAAAATCTGGAAATGGCATTATCTGCATAATAGTTAAACGGTCCNTTTAAATTTAAGGCTTATAAAGATCTATCGGCGGACAACTAACGGACAACCATGTCCACTAACTCTGAACTTGGTTTTCACGATTAAAGGCCAAAAAATATGTTTGTTATATGATCGTAACTCACCTCCCGCTGCAGCTGTGTCTTGATGGTCACCTTCGATTTGCTTCCAGACGCCGACCTGCGCTTCTGCTGGCTTGACTTCTTCGCCTTTGGCGCGTCCTGCTCCTCTTCCGCATCCTTATGCTTCTCCAGCACAAACATACTGTTTTCTGTGTGCACGAGGAATATGTTTGGCTTCTTGGGGTCCAGGGTGATGCCGTTTATGCTATGGTGCTTTGTTTCCGGTATCAGGTACTCTTCGGTTTCGCAGGTAAGCTTTTTCTCGACCACGTCGTACTCCACCAATCGACCATCCGCGTAGGCGACCACCAAACGCTTTAGCTCCTCGTGCAAGGCCAGAGCCGTTGTGCCCGCACGATAGCGTGGCAGGTTCAACAGGTGCTTGTAATCCTTGTCATTGAGCTTCCAAACGGCTATCCGGCGATCTGTGGTGGCCGCCACAATGTACTCTCCGCCAGCGGAAATCGCCAAATGGCTGATGGTGGACTTGCAAACGCCGCTCAAGTCGGTGCTCTTCTGGAAGACGATGCCATCGTTTTTAAGGGTGAACCAGTTAAGTTCATTGGTGTCCGGGTGCAGCAGCACCAACTGCTGCCGTTTGGTGAAGATGCAGTGGCTGGCCGGCTGCAGTTCGTCGGGCAGTTCCCCTCCCAGACGCTCCACATTCAGGGGATCCTGCGTCAAGCGATGCAGTCGCAGTTCCGTCAGCGTGGAGTAGCAAATCCATCGGGCATCGGGGGACAAAGCCGCGCACTGGATGTAGCTGCTTTCCTTGGCATTGAGCTCTAGGAGTTTCTGCGGCGGTTGCTCGATAAGGAGGTCCTCTGTGTGGCCCACTGGGTGCCTGAAGGGCTTATTTTTCTCCTCATCATTGGACACAACGGTGCCCAGTTGCCAGAGGTGCAGGCTGTTGGGGTATCTGAGCAGCAGAAGCTTTGCGGTGGCGGCCACCGATGCAGCCGCTCCCTTGAGGAAGGGTGCATGCTGCGCTATGTGTCCATGCGTGCGTTCGCACGAAGTGATTGTGAGGATGCCGTCCAGGCCACCGGAAACAATGCGATCATCGATTACCACGAGCGACTTGACGTAGTGCTTGTGGGCGTCGCGTTGCAGAAACTTGATCCATCGCTCGAAGGTGGACTCCTCCCGCTTGATCTGTGTTTTGCTGAATATCCGAATCAGAGGCGGCTGCGCGCCGCTGCACACCAGTCGGTCCTCCTTCTCGTTGACGGCCAAGGCGAACACGTTCTTGTCCAGCACGCGGGTGCTCTCGATTTGCGTGGCATTCTCCGCATTCCAAACGGTGACAAAGCCCGCCGAGTCGCCGGCCACGATGGTGTTGTCGGAGAGGAACTGCAGGGACCACACGACCACATCCTTGGCGGACAGGGTCATGGTGTGCAGGGTGGTGCCCTTCGAGGCGTTCCAAATGCGCACACAACCCTCCGTGCCCGTGACCAGTTTCTTGCCCGTCTTGTCGAACTTCAGGCAGAGCACGCGGCCCTTTTGCTGGTTGAAGAGCAGCTTGTAGGTGAGCTCGTCGTTCTCGAGGCTCATCAGGTTGATGTGCCCCTCCTCGGAGCCCACGGCCAGCTCTGTGCCCGCGGGATTGACGTCCACACACCACAGTGCATTGCCCGTGGGTGCGTGCTCGTAGCGGGGCTGTAGAAGCCCCAGATCCCACTCGATCAGCCTGCCCGTGAGATCCACCGAAAAGAGTCGATTGCCGGACCAGGCCAGGGCCTCTATTGATCCGCTCCCCGGGACGTGTATGACGCGGTCCAGGTAGGGAGCATGCTCCAGATTCCACAGCTCTATGACGGGTGCCTCCCTGTGAGAAATATCCATTAATAGGAGGAACCTCCAAAGATTTTGCCTAGGGATTTCGACCTACCGACTCACTGCCAGGCACTTGCTCGTTTTGCTGTACGCCAAGCCGACAATCGCGCGGGGTTTGATCGTGTAGAAGCGGACATTGTGCAGCTGGTGCCTGCCCCCCGTTTCGGCTTCTTTTTTCCCAGCATTCGTCATATTATTCAGTTAGAATTAGGAGGGAAATTTGGGAAAACACAATCCGGAGACTGTTGCACGTGTGGCCAGAATGCTGCCAGATCGTTGCTCAGCTGTTGTAAACAAACCGCCAGGGCTGCCACTTGCCGTTAACCCTTCGGATATGCGCATGCGAGGTGTTTGCACATATCGATAACTTGTTATCGCGGCCATCTCTTTCGCGCAACAGTGGGAGGTGGGGTGTTTTGATTTTTGTCATTCCCCGAAAAAATTTGCAACTGAATTATTAAACCCTCAGCTAATTAAGTTAAGCAATTGTGAAGCATGAACTAGCCGGCTCAGAGACTACCAAACACTAAACACTTGACAGTACAAACCGAAAGCAGTCACCATGTCGTCCAAATCGCTGTGGACTTGGCTCCTTCTGATAGGTAAAAATCTGTGAAAAAAGGGTATATTTCGGAGATTTTAGGCTAAAACCTTTGGATTTTTCAGCTCTGCTGCTTACGTTGGGCTCGGCGGCGGTGTCCTCGCGGGTGCTGGAGCTGAGCGATCGGTTTATTGACGTGCGGCACGAGGGTCAATGGCTGGTGATGTTCTATGCTCCCTGGTGCGGTTATTGCAAGAAAACGGAGCCCATTTTCGCCCTGGTGGCCCAGGCCCTGCACGCCACCAATGTGCGGGTGGGGCGCCTTGACTGCACCAAGTATCCCGCAGCTGCCAAGGAGTTTAAGGTTCCCACAAAACACCTTTTCTTTGAGTCAATTACTAAGGAAATCCTTGAAAATCTTTGACTTGCAGGTTCGTGGCTACCCCACCATCATGTTCATCAAGGGCAACATGGAGTTCACCTACAACGGCGACCGCAGCCGCGACGAACTGGTCGACTATGCCCTGCGCATGTCCGGTCCCCCGGTCCAGTTGGTCACTCGCACCGAAAGCGTGGACATGCTCAAGGGATCGCACACCATATTCTTCATGTTTGTGGGCCAGCAGGAGGGCGTGGTGTGGGACACGTTCTATGCGGCAGCCGAGGGCTATCAGGAGCATGGTTTCTTCTATGCCACCGGCGAGGACATTGCCGCCCAGCACTTTGACTTTGAGAAACTGCCGGCTGTGATTGTCTACAAGGAGGAGCAGCATCACTTCTATCCCCACGGCCATAGGGCGCACGAAATGGAGCCGAACGAGGTGAACGAGACCATCTTCCAGTGGGTGAATGTGGAGCGCTTCACCCTGTTCCCGAAGGTCACACGCTTCAACATCCACCAGCTGCTCAAGACGAACAAGTATCTGGTTTTGGCGGTGGTGCAGGAGGATAAGCTCAGCCAGATAGCCACGCACGAGCTGGAGTTCCGGGACATGGTCGAGGGGGTGATACGCAAGCACAGGCCGCGCTACCACGAGAAGTTCCAGTTCGGCTGGGTAAGCACATCGCAGGTCTCTGTGAAGAGTTTAATTTAAGTGTTCTGCTCCCTCAGATTGGTGAGCCCTCCATTGCGCATTCGATTATTCTGGACCAACTGCCGACGCCGCACTTGATAGCCATCAACTCGAGCACCCAGCACCACTTCATTCCCGACGACGATCCCCTGCAGATGACCCCGCAGGCCCTGCACCTGTTCCTCGAGTCGATCATCAATGAGAGCGCCATTGCCTACGGCGGCGACACGTACTTTGTGCGCCTGAACCGGGCCCTGTTCGAGGTGCGTCGCTCCCTGCGGGACATGTGGCAGGGTAACCCCGTGCTGACCACGGTCATCTTTGGCCTGCCCCTGGGCTTCCTCTCGCTGATCATGTACTCGATTTTCTGCGGCGACTGTCTGGTCACGGAGGAGGAGCAGGAGGAGGATCACGAGAAGAAGGAGTAAGAGACGATCTCGCAAAGGATTATAGCCAAAAAAAACAAGAGTAGAGCCCATTTAGAGTCACTTTTCTACCGCGTTATTTGTAAGCCCAATCTAGTCCCAAACTCCAAACTGAATTCGATTCGCAAGCGTGCGTCTGCTTCTCTTTCGTGTTTAAGTTAGTAAAAATAATAAAGATGATTTAGCGGAGAACTAAAGTAAAGGAGGGGAGAGTCCTGGGGACGGGGCGGGGCGGGAATCAGCAGCCGTAATCCTCGTCATCGTCGCTGTCGATGGCCGCCCGGCGTCGGTCGTACTTCACGGTGGACTTGCTCTGCGGCATCTGCGCGTTCACGCTCTCCAGGATGCTCACGAACTGGGCGTCGTCGAGTTTGCCGCGCACCTGACCCATCTGGGCCATCCGGATGACCATGTTCTCGAACATTTGCGCCTTCTCCGGCTTGCTGACTTTCAGGGTGTTCACTGCAATGCCAAAAGAATGGTGCTTAAGGGTTAAAGATTCAGATTTTTAGGGGACTCACGTCTTGCTCTGGCCTGCTGGTCGAGAACCTGGGACAAAATCGAGTGCTTCATCTCCTCCTGGGCCCGCATCTGCTCCTGTTGCGCCTTCTGCTTCTCCGCATCATTGCCGCCGCCTCCGCCCTACAAAATAACAGAGGATATTTCAATATTAACCCTTTAAAGGAACAGGTGTTCCTTCCCCCCAAATCAGGTGTGGGAGAGATGACTCATTGCCCGAAGGAGCCTGAGACCTTGAGTTCCTTGAACCCTGAACTCAAGACGGCCCCTCCCCTTGGTTGCATTGTTATTTTGCAAATATTTATAGAAAATTTTCCAAATTGATGACTATTTTTGGAATTNATGACTATTTTTGGAATCCCAGCAGACTTCTAGCCGGTTCATTGAGTTAATTCCATTTTACTCACGAATTGCGACTGCATTTGGGCCATGCGCTGGCTGCGTAGGGCATCTAAATCTCCGTCAGACATTGTGTTGCGATAATTTTGTCGGTTAAATGGCAGTAAATTGGAAAAAATTCCTTGGTTATTGTAAATAGCAGACGGAATCACGCAGTTTTGTCTGTGGCTGTTTACCAACACAGCCACACGTTGTTTGACAGCACTTGATAGCGACAAATATCGATGTTTTAGCACTCCCTAAGAAATATATAATAAATATGAAATTTAAAATATGTTAAAATAAAATATATTTATATTTACTTAAAAATTAATTTAAAAAAATATATCGACAACTAACAAATGAGTTTTCCAACACTGCCTGTACTTGTGCATCACTGGGGTGTTATTCTTTTGGGAGAAACAAACCAAAGAGTTTTCGCCGCTGTAAAAAAGTAAAATTAACGAAGAAAGAAGCATATTTTCAAGCTATGTCGGCGCCCTTGGAGAACCTGGAGTCGCAGCTGGAGATGTTCATCGAGAATGTGCGCCAAATACGCATCATTGTTTGCGATTTCCAGCCCCAGGGCCAGAACGTTCTCAACCAAAAGATGTAAGTTCTCGAAGCACCTTTCGTTGTGCATTATTCCTCACATTTCCCATTTCCCTTGGTTTTCCGCCCACAGCAACAGTTTGGTGACCGGACTGCAGGAGATCGACAAACTCCGCTCCCAAGTGCAAGACGTCTATGTGCCTTTTGAGGTGTTTTTCGACTACATCGACCAGGACAAGAACCCGCAGCTGTACACCAAGGACTGCGTGGAAAAGGCGCTGGCCAAGAACGAGGAGGTCAAGGGCAAGATCGAGAGCCTCAAGAAGTTCAAGTCGAATCTGCTGCTCGAGCTGTACAAGACATTTCCCAACGAAATGAACAGCTACAGGGCGTACCGAAAGGATTCCATGTGAAAGGGGTCCCCATAACCACCTCAACTCTAGTTTGTAGGCCTATTGTTTGAATAAAATTTATACTTATATACTAAATATGGTAATTGTTTTATGGTTTAACTGGTTTTAGGGGTGGCACGTACACATTAGCAATCGTTTTGCTGTAAAAACCATAAATTAGTCTGTGTAATTTGAATTTGAAGTGACTTACGATGCGGCTAATTACAAGAATTATTTGTAATTGTGAACTAGCTCTTTCAGTATGTCTTATACGAAATATATAGAAATATATAGTAATATAATTTGTAAGTTAAATATTTATTACAATATTAATACTATTATAGCCCCGTTGGGTTGTCGAGGGTTAATATCAAACAACTGGCAACTCTGTTTGAATTGTTCAATCAGCTGACCACTGTTATTGTCAACTTGTGTAATATGTTGTGGACTTCGTAAACAATTGCTTTATTTTGTGTACAAGATGAGGGGTGTAATAGGCGGCTTCCGCTCAGCCAGCAGAACATTAAACTCCCCTACAATGTTCCGGAACACTTTGGCACCCTTCGAACGCTATCGCTGGGAAAATACGCGAAGTTTCGCCGCCAATTCCGCGCCGGCTTGTTGGAATTGCGAGGGAAAATCGGAATTAAAGCGGAATATGATTTGCTCCGACTGCGGGCACTTGCAGGATGTAAATGCCACAATTGTCAGTACTCATTATAGCTAGAAAATTAAACCCAGCTAACGTATTTCACCCATAGAACTACTTTGATTTGCTTAGTTTTCCGGCAAAGTTTCCCCTGGAGGCCCAGAAGTTGACCCAGAGTTTCCGGCAGTTGCAGACCTTGGTGCACCCCGATAAATACAGCAACAAGTAGGTGAAATATGCAATAATCGGATCACCCCAGTTAATATCTGTTTGTGTGCCCCCAGAACCTCCCGCGAGCAAACAAACTCAGCAGATTGGAGCTCCCTGATCAACAAGGCCTACAAAACGCTCGCCACTCCCATCGAGCGGGGACAGTACCTTCTCCATCTGGCGGGAGAGCAAATGCCGCAGGACAACAGTGCCCTGAACAAGGAGTTCCTCATGGCCATGATGGAGCGCAACGAGGCGGTGGAGGAGGCCGAGGACGCCAAGTCCTTGGGGGATTTGAATGCCCAGATCATTGAGGAGCTCGAAGGGCTGTCCGCGAAGTTGAGCTCTCAATTCGAAGCCAAAGACCTGCAGGGAGTGAAGGAAACGCTCGTGGAGATGAAGTATTTGCTGAGCATTCAGAGCAGCATCAAACAGAAGCAGCAAAGTTTGCTGGGCAGCTGAAATTTTATTATCGGCCGGGCAATCGAACTGCACACATGCACACCTATATGTACACCTGTTTGCATCAGCTGTTAAGTCAACAATAACAACGAGCGATTGTTTATGAATGTAAATAAATTGTCAGAGTTCTCAATCTAAACAGGTTCTTCTTTCGCCGAATAAAACGGAAGCTCGGAGAGTGTTTCCCCTTTTCTAAGAGCCCACGAGCAATCTCAGCAAATTCTTGGGGAAAGAACTTAATCAATTAATCGCGGCACTATCTGTTGGACTTGGGTTCCCAAGGGGGAGCCACTGAAGGCGTCACCCCATCGATTTCAGCCAACTCATGCCCACAGACACAGTCGCACCTGGAATTTCTATAAATTTGCACGGCAAGCAGCCGCTCTGACAGTTCTGGGTGAAACGTGAGCGCTTTTGGACTTGCCAGCGGTATATTTTGGAGTCTAACAAGAGGTAAGGATAACTTTAGAGGCGGAAAAAACTATGGCCAAGCAATGGCAGAGTAAAAATATTTAAATAGCGAGTCAAAAAGACAAAAGACAATGACAATCTTTCAATTCATTTACCTGTGGCATAACAAAAGCCAAGATTAACTTTATTGGCGGGAAAACGTTGGCCAAGCCATAACCCAAGCTTAACTGGACTTATCAGTATCATAGGGTTTTCTTTATTGAGTAAGAATATGTAATTAGAGGGTAAATAGGTCAAGGGAACGATTACTCAAATAACAAGTTCAAACTACTCCCTCTAATCGAAGGTTCCCCGGGGAATAAGCCCGCAAAATGCTTCAACTACCAAGTCTGATGATCCTCGTGGGATCGCTGATGATGGTGTCCGCAGAGATATCAACGCCCATCATTGGTGTCCTCACCCAGGAGGTGTACACCGATGGACTGATCTCGCGTCACTTCGAGAACAAGACCAGCTACATTGCCGCCTCGTATGTGAAGTATCTGGAAGGAGCTGGAGCCCAAGTTGTGCCCATTTGGTGAGTAGCCAGACAACAATAAAGATATTGGGATCGAGTGATGTTATCGTTGCCATTAGCGGAAAGCTGCGATAAGATAGATTGGGTGGCATTAAGTAGTATTCAAACACGTGTATTTATAGCGCGTAAGACGGTAAACAAGTTAATTTGATTTGGTTGCAGAAATTCGGGGCTTCGATAAGATATGGAAAAGCAATTAATAAATAATTCAATATATTTATGTAAACCTTTGACAGGATCGGGCGCAATCGCAGCTACTACGAAGACCTCATGCAGAAGATAAACGGGTGAGTGTTTAAATCACTTTATGGAAGTTTTTGATTTTCTTATTTATCGCTTTTCTGACAGAGTTTTGCTGCCCGGCGGATCCACTTGGTTTAACCAGAGCAACGGGTACGCCGATGCGGGAGAGCATATCATCCAACTGGCAGTCGAACTAAACGACCGTGGAACCTTTATGCCGGTCTGGGGCACTTGCCTGGGCATGGAACTGCTCGTCTACAAGCTGGCCAAAGGCACAGAGCACCGCATCGATTGTAAAGGCCAGGGAATAGCTCTGCCCATGGAATTCAAAGAAGGTTTGTCAAAATCTAAGCAATTATTGGATCATAAAAATTTATGTTGATTGCTTCGATTAGATTATGCCACGAGCCGCCTTTTCGGCAGCATCAGCGACGAGGTTGTGGACTTGATGGTGAAGCAGAATGTTACCTATCACTGGCATATGTTTTGCTACACCGAAAAGGACTTTGCCCAGGATGGCTTGAACGAAACTTGGCGCGTAATATCCCTAAATCATGACCAGAATGGCATCGAGTTTATTTCCACTATGGAGCACATCAAGTATCCCTTTTATGGAGTACAATTTCATCCGGAGAAACCACTCTATGAGTTTGTCAGAGCGAGTATTCCGCACACCTCGGCTGCTGTTGTGAGTGGTCAATTCTTCGCCGATTTCTTTGTGAATGAAGCCCGAAAGAGTACTCAAAGTTTCCCGAATGCCACGGAGGCGGCTCTCTCGCTGATTTACAACTACAAGCCGGAGTACACCTCGATTTTGGGATCAACCTACGTGCAGCAATATTTGTTTACCAATAAGGAAATGGATTTGGGTTTGGAAATGGATATTGAAATTCCGGAAATACCCGAGGAGGGCGGTGGCGGTGGCGGTAACGGTGATGAAGACGGTGATGGCATTCATTACTATCCCCCCTATTACGATCCATACGGCGGTGCAGCGTCTACTATAGCGCCCTTCATCGGGGGATTCCTGATAACTTTTCTCATTATGAGTCAATGAATGGGACTTTGATCCCGGATTTTTGCCTATCTTGCCTTTAAAGGTACTCCATAATTGTGTATCAACATGTCATGAGATTTGAACGATTTAAAGGAATTATCTTAATGACGTCCATAGGAAGTCAAGATTTTCTTTGTATACAAGCAAATAATGATATCAAATGTGTCATTGTTGGGGGCCTTTTGTGATACAAAAAAATATGAATCAATTGTTTGATATTCGAAAGTTTAACTGATAAGATACATAGTTTATAGATAACTTTTTTCTTGGTATCCAGGTAACTGATTATTTGATTATTTAATTTCGATAAAATAACTCATGCCATGCCAATCGGATAATGCCATTTATATTACCTTTGCTACGATTGTCAAGTCAACGAAAAATAAATAGAATAATTTGTACACTTCTAGATTGGCCAAAACATTAAAATGAAAATTTATAGGGGGTGATATTTGAACCGGAATCTTCACCAGGAGTTGCTATGTCCATTTTTTGCAACATTGGTAAAAGGACAATAGAGATATGCCAACCCACCTAGCCGTAGCAATGTGCTCAATAACCGGAGTCATCTGCTTTTTTATCGGTGCCTTAGTCCAACAGCAGTTGTCCTACATACGCATAAGATCGATAGTGGAAAAAGATGCTTATATTTACCGCAGTCGAGAAATTCTATTTAACGCGGTGAGTCCCAGGCTCAGATCGTTTATTGTTAAGCCCTATAATGGATATATTTTATAGCTAGGGTTCCTTTGGTTTCAAAGGAAGATGCCTGAGATGCCTGAGTCGCGTGTAAGACTCTCCCTAAACAGGCACATAGAACCAACCGAAAATACACGAATTCCCAGCCAGAGTATGGGGTCAAGTCTTGTGGATAAAATCTTAGATTGGGGATCGTTATTGGCTTCGGTGCCGGTAAGTTAGCGTTGAAAGGACGCGAGCTTTGAGCTACAATGATATGATCGACGTTTGTTTTTCTGACTTATTCCTTGAAAGCAAAACCAAGGCACTCAAACTGGAACGGAATCGGTTTCCGAAATAATGAAGTACGGGTTTCCCGGCATGGACGAAATCCTTACCTATGGCAATTTCGTGGTTTCCTATGATCGTCGAAATCGAATTGCCCATTGGGTATGCGAGCGGGTCTGTGGAGAGTGCTTCTTGCACACGGATCCAAAGATATTGGATAAGCCCAACGAATACATAACGGATGAGAACGTAACGCCCATGTTCTCACCGACAATGCGGGACTTTCGGAACACCGACTGGGTCGGCGCACACATGGCCTCGCCGCAGAACAACAGGTGCGACTTCAGAAGATTCTATGCCACCTACATGTTTCCCAACATAGTGCCCATCCATCGTGGACTCAAGTCGAACATTTGGCAGCGCCTGGAGCACTATGTGAGGCGAGTGGCTCTAAAGTCTGCGGCGGTCTATGTGTACAGCGGACCCATGTTTATGCCGCAAAGGATAACCTTCCGGAACTGGGCTGTGAAGTACCAAGTTATGGGCATGAATACCATCGCTGTGCCCACGCACTTCTTCAAGGTGATCATCAGCGAGCCGCTGGAGGGCGAAATGCCCCGTATGGAAGGCTATGTGGTGCCGAATGCCGATCTGGATAAGAATATGGATCTGCGATCGTTCCTCGCCGACATCCGTGACATAGAGCATTTTGCCGGGCTCAAATTCTATGACGGCGAGGCACGACACAGCTATGGTTCTTATTTAAGGGAGACCGGTATCTTTGACTTTGCTTGATCGGAATTTTGTAATCGGCATTGTAATACATGTAGAGCAGTGTACAGACTTGTTTTCTGTCTTCTAAAAGGGCGGGAAGTTGTTATTTTATTTGTTTGTTGATTTCTTGGTTGTATAAAAGAAGTTTCGATATATTTTTCGATGATATATTGAAAATATTATCTATTACCAGCAACAATTAAAAGGTAAAGAATATTTCCTTAAAGCCAGTTTAAGTTTGGACTTAAATAGATTATCTTAGATTTGAGTTATTCAACTATATTTTAGTGTTTAAGATAGTTTCAATAAAGGAAACATTCAAGACAAATTTCAAGCCAACAGAAGGGGCACATGCGGCGCGTTAATCACATTGATTATGGAAGTCAACTGGGGCTAGACACTAGTTCAGTCTGATTAGCATGTGATGGCGGCGGATCTGAGAAAAAGAAAAGCCGAACAATAGAGGGGGAAAAGAAAAGTTAAGGCTGGAACAAAACCCAGCCAGACAGACAGGGCGGAAAAACCACAACGACCCAGACGGAGAGATACCAGGACATTACAATAGGAATGGAAGCCCCGCAAAATAATGGGAGCCTGACGGAATAACAGGTGCCATAACAAGCAACCCCCAACCCACCCGGCAGGACAACCATCATTTCAGCTCCCGCCTCTGACTGAACTTTAACCCCGGGGTGGAAAAATGTGAGAAAAAATAAATAACCGAGCCAGTGTCCGCCTAATGGAATATGCTGAGGAATTTACAAATACCCCTAAGCCTGACGGGAAAATTCCGTTCTGTCATGCGCTAATTATGAGCGCCAACCTTTTGACGGGCCCTCCGAGTGTAAAAGATGAAAAGAACATGAAAAAAGGCCCATTAAACAGGCCTGAAGAGGAAATTCCGTAGAGTAATTGACCCAAATTCGGTGCATTTACTCTAAAGGATTGCATGATGGATTATTACAAGCTGCTATAAATTATATTAATTTTAAGAAACTGAATTAATAGACTTAATAGAGAAATAACACCAAAAGCACACAGAATCAGATAATCATTTCAAGAACTCACCCGTTTGAAGCATTCCCGGCTAAAACCCAAATGGTGTTAACCCCTTTCCTTGCTGTCTCTATGCCCACATAGCTCTTGCCAGAGAAACACCCATAAAAATGAACAAAAATATTCCATTTGCATGGGGGAGTGCCGGCGAAGCCAACGGAAAATGGCTTTCTGCGATGGAAAATCCTTGACAACAAAAAATGAGAAGCGCGCCCCAAAAATTGAACGGAAAAGTACGGCGGGAAATTTGCATGAGACAAATGTGGAAAAGTACTCAGAACTACTACGGGAAATGAAGCAAACGAAATGCAAAGGGAAAACTGAAGCGGCTCCAGTCATCAGAACGGGTTGACAATTGGAAATCTGGATTAAATAATTTAAGTCAAGATGCCTTAGTGTAATCTTTGAGATATTGCAAATACATTGGCTCGCAGCTTATTTCGGGCAGTAAAATAAAACAAACTTAATGTCCTTATTGCGGCTAGAAAAAAATCGAACAAATTTAAGCGCAGTATATAAGTTAAAATCTTAATGAGGCCAAAGAGGGGTGGTCCTCTCAATCTCGATCTCCTTAGGGTTAGCATTTCGCTGATGCAGCGGATCTCCAGGTTCAGGTGAGATGATGCTGCATCAGAGTAATGCCTTATGGACTCGATTTACACATTGCGCTGGAAGTCATCCAAGGAAATCATCGTCCATCTGGCATGAGGCAGTGCATCCAGGCGATATCCTGCACCGTGTCTGGATCCCAAGGAGATTGATATCGAAGGACCTCCCCTAATTTTGTTAATGGGAAATCGTTTAGACGTTGTCCAGAAGCCTAAAGGTCGACACATTAGAATTAAAATTGACATTAATAAGTTAACATAAATGAAGTTCACGAAATGTTTAAGGGGCTGTGCAAAACAAGCTAAAATAATGCATTTAATGTTTTTCGATATCTCTTTTAGTTTAGCCACTATAACGACAAAGTTTTTTATTTTCCTGAACGAAATAAGCTGCGAGCCACTGTAAATACTACAAGTAGATACAAAAGTGGTGGAGATGGCGCTATTGGGGAGATTTTTTGGGATAATCAACGTCCTTTTCGAATAGATAGCACTGCAGCCAATTGGAGTCCTTCAAGAGCCCGCTAAACACTGGTTGCCAGTTCCAGATGAGGTGCCTCGCCTTTGCCTCCGCACTTTCGAATCGGTTTTTGTTGCGGCGACAGGCACTGATAAACTGGTTGGCCAGGACCTGGGCCAACTCTATGCAGCTCTGGGAATGGGCCAGGTGACACAGATCCTCGCACGCGAACAACTGTTCGAAGGCGGCGCGTTCCGGATGAAACTGGCACCCGAAGATGGGCAGTTGCCGGTGCTCAATGATGGTGATGAATTCCTTGTCTGAGGCATCCTTTTGGGTGGCCAGCGGATGCCAGTCCTTGGCCAGCCCATACACCTCCAGTCTCTCCCGAGTGATGCAGTAACGATGCTGGTGACAGGCAAACGGAAGGCGGCTCATTTTCTCGGCCACACTGTCTGGCAGTTGGCCGAAAAGCTGTGACTGCCGGTAATCCTCGGTCAGGTGCAGTGGCATCGCCTCCCTCATCTTGCAGCATTCCGTCCTCACCTTCGGCTGCTGGGCAGCGTGGATGAGGATGAGCTGGAAGCCGAGGCAGGTGCCCCAGAGTGGAAAGTAGTTGCCGGCCTTATTTCGCTCCAGGGCCAGTTGGTAGAT
>JAJJHQ010004461.1:1297897-1403769 GCA_021223825.1 Drosophila ironensis | reverse complement strand
GTAGATACAAAAGTAGTGGAGATGGCGCTATTGGGGAGATTTTTTGGGATAATCAACGTCCTTTTCGAATAGATAGCACTGCAGCCAATTGGAGTCCTTTAAGAGCCCGCTAAACACTGGTTGCCAGTTCCAGATGAGGTGCCTCGCCTTTGCCTCCGCACTTTCGAATCGGTTTTTGTTGCGGCGACAGGCACTGATAAACTGGTTGGCCAGGACCTGGGCCAACTCTATGCAGCTCTGGGAATGGGCCAGGTGACACAGATCCTCGCACGCGAACAACTGCTCGAAGGCGGCGCGTTCCGGATGAAACTGGCACCCGAAGATGGGCAGTTGCCGGTGCTCAATGATGGTGATGAATTCCTTGTCTGAGGCATCCTTTTGGGTGGCCAGCGGATGCCAGTCCTTGGCCAGCCCATACACCTCCAGTCTCTCCCGAGTGATGCAGTAACGATGCTGGTGACAGGCAAACGGAAGGCGGCTCATTTTCTCGGCCACACTGTCTGGCAGTTGGCCGAAAAGCTGCGACTGCCGGTAATCCTCGGTCAGGTGCAGTGGCATCGCCTCCCTCATCTTGCAGCATTCCGTCCTCACCTTCGGCTGCTGGGCAGCGTGGATGAGGATGAGCTGGAAGCCGAGGCAGGTGCCCCAGAGTGGAAAGTAGTTGCCGGCCTTATTTCGCTCCAGGGCCAGTTGGTAGATGATCTCCGCACTAGCCACACAATAGCTGCTTAATTCCGGATGGGCCTGCACATCGGCCTCCTCAATGAAAACGGCCCCGCCAGGCAAAAGGATGCCATTCAGCTGATCCATCATCCTCGCATAATAGGCCTGATCCCGGCCGATCCTGAAAATGCAAATTAAAAAGTTATAAACAACATTGTTGGGTGGTTCAATGTTCTTGACGCAGAAATGTTTATTTAAATCATCAAATGAGAGGGAAAGTACAATCATTTGAAAATTATCACTGTCCGCCTCATGCATTCTGCAAAGAATTTGGCCCAATGCCACATTGTTCCGCGTAATTATTTGTCGGACCGCCCGCACTGCCGTTTCGTTTGATTGTTTATGCAATTTTCGCACTGGCCCCCGCCACCCATCCTGACACTCACCAGATGGGCACCGGCAATGCCCCCGCGGCCTCCAAGTACTTTACATAGGAACTGGCCAAGTAGCTGTGCCAGTTTGGGCCATAGTTATGGGCCAGGCATCGGGCCATGTCGATGCACATGATGCCAATGCACGGGGCATCGATTGGCCCCGACCCCTGAAACATTTTATTTTCAATTCGAACAAGCAACACGATCGGCTATTCGGTAAAAAAGCTACGTGACTTTGACTTTGTAGGTGATGATAGACTCGATGAATAAATTTGTTTGTCAAGCCCTCGGATGCCATAACAATTTTATGC
The DNA here is from genome assembly GCA_021223825.1 of Drosophila ironensis. Taxonomy (NCBI): domain Eukaryota; kingdom Metazoa; phylum Arthropoda; class Insecta; order Diptera; family Drosophilidae; genus Drosophila; species Drosophila ironensis. Next base: position 1,402,361 of record JAJJHQ010004461.1, on the reverse strand, counting down.
ATATTTTTCATAGGTTGAAAATAAGCTTGAATTAAATCTTCGAGCTAGTATAACTATTTAGTGCTCACCAAATTGGTACAACATGTGCACCCGACGCCTCAAGATATTTAACATAGGAAGCGGCTATGTAGCTATGGTAATCGCTTCCATATTGGTTCTGCAATTTTGTGACAATATCGATGCACATGACACCAATCGTGGGAGGATTGTTATTAGGATTGTTACACGGGTTCTGCGCCATCGCCTAAGCCTTTAGGTGACCTAAAATCCCGATTTCCGAGCTTGAGTGACTTCCGACACGTTCGACAACCAACTGAATGCATTTTCAGCAAATGCAAACGCAGTGAAAATCTTGGCAAAAACAAGCGGAAAGTAAGAGCCATGGCATACTCTCGGGGAGGCGCACATTATTCTAAATTGGCCTAAAAGAATGTTTCTATCAAGCATTTGCTAGAGTTACCTTGAGTTATAGTTCTGCTTACACCCTTCGAAATTTCATAAAATTATTCCTGAAGTTTTCCTTGAATTTCTTGGCCTAAAGTCAAGTGTAATGGTTGACACACAGCTTCAGTTTTACTTGGAATATTAAGCCATCTTAAACGGGCAACACGTGCTTTCAACGATTAACATATTTGCTTATTAATATGCTTTTTTCCTCCGGCTTTCGCATTGTTTCGTTTTATGTGCACTTTCGTTATTGTGATCTTGGCTGGAAAAAAAATATTGTCAGCATAAATGCCGCATTAAATGCCCTTGTGCTCGTTTTATAGACTCGCTCGCCTAGATGAGTGTATTCACACTTGCAGAGACATTGGTGCCAAAGGATAATGAAAGGGTAGGTCCTTTTGCGAGCGAGGCAGGGGGGTGTGGCATGGGGGCAAATTGTGGTAGTCCGGGCCAAAGTCTAAAAGTAAAAGTTGGCATATTTCTGTTTTCTCAACTGAAAATTAAGCCGCCTTTTCACACACACACACATTGGCACATAAGCATCCTCTTTTTCACCTTTTTTTTATACCCTTTTCCTTTCATTCTTGGATTGTGTGTGTGTGTGTGTGTGTGTGTGTGCGGCTTTCACAATGACGTCATAGCTGCGGCAGGCTACGGCCGGCCTTTTGCTATTTTATAACCTACTTGCCGTACATTGAACCGGCCATTCCACCCTAATTTCCCCACCGTTTTCCCTCCTTTTTCCCATTTCCCGCCTAGAGAATTCCCCTACGCTCGCCCATAGTTTCTCTGCGCTCTCTCGGCTTCTCTGCTTCTCTGCTTCTCGGTTTCTCGCCATTTTGTCAAGCGCACTGCAGGCTGCAGCAGCGTTGCCTTTTGGGCCAATGAACTCGCCCTGCAAGGACATTGCAGTCGCGTCGAGTGACATTATGAAACCGACAATAACAAAAACCCAAGCGGGGCAGCACAAAAAACACAACAACACTTTGGTGAATCCTGCAGAAGCCAAAGGTCCTTTGGGCACCCAAGCACCCGCATCCCCCGTCCCGCAGTCCGTCCATCTCTGCACCCAAAGGTTGTGGCGAAAGCCCCCCTAGACGACCAATTTACGCTGATTTGGCATTTAAACTGCAGTTGAAGGATACACACCCAGCGCTCCCAGATGCCGCTGTAAGGATGCGCCCGAGTGTGCGGCAATGTGCGTAAGTGCAACTTTGGTAATCCTTTCACAGCAGGATAACGGAAATGGTGTGTTCCTGTATTGATTTTTATAATTTACGGTTCAAAACTCATGAGCTATAATAACTCCTATATAATTCTCTTTTAATTTCCTTACGTATTTCCCGAGACAGCATTATGTTTAATGGATTCCAATTCCCTCTGATAATTGCAATCCATAACAATCAAAGTTCATATCTTTTCTTGACTGTCCTTCCACGAAACGCCGCGCTCATTATCCTGCCAACCGAATTGTAGGTGCGTACTTGCCTTCAACCCCACCCCGAATCCCGGACAATTAAAATTCCCATTTCCCGGACGCCTATTTGTCAAGACTGCTGCTTCGGTTGCCCTCTGACTTCAACTGGGCCATAAACATTTGTCGTTCAATTTGGCCCATTTTCGTTGCCTACATTTTTGGGGCGGGCGCCTTTTGGCCTAATGGGGCGCGTGCGGTGCGGTAAGCCGCTTAAATGCCAAAGTCCCCTGCCTATTCGGTTGTATTTGCTTTTCTTGCTGATTTTAGTATTTTATTTTTACACTTCTTGCTGCCGCTGCCGCCCCTGCATCCTATCTATGGCAATTATGGTCTGTCGCCTCGCGTTGGCTAAATTTATCCTGAAAGGCGGGGCGTGACATTCACCGAGCCGCCGAAATCGGTTCGCTATATGCTATATATGTCACATATGTGTGTGAGCCAGCTAGTGACGTCATCCGCGCTCTTGCAACGCTCGAAGGACAATCGACAAAGCTTCATTATTTGCCCACATATTTGGGTTAAGCCCGGTAAATCCCTCGAAAGGATTAGACAGCCGCATCCTCTAATCATTCATCTTCTGTAATTTTCAGTGGGTCAAGTGACTGCAGTGATCTTGGACGTTGAAGTGGCATAGGCGCGAAGGATATCCTTGGCGGTTGGCCATTGTTTAAGGGGCGACTCTGAAGGCCAGTGCATTCAAATTAGATGCAGTTTATTTATGTCCCCGGCCAGTGAGTGTATCCGTTTTATGCAGGCCACGTCGCGGCGCCCAAGTGGCGCCTTTTGTCGCTGTTTTTGGTTTATTAATAGGCGGGCGCATTGGCGCGAACAAGCGCCTTCCTGCCTGCATATAAATAAAAGCCAAACGAGTGACCAGCGGCCAACGGGGGGAGGCAGGGAAGGAAGCCGGTGGCCTCATTCATAACTGATTCAATTATGCAGCAAGGTATGGATGGGTGTGAGGCGGCGGATGCCAGCGATCGCTCCGATGACGCTTCAAAGTGTTGCAGGCTCAATTTTTCGGAGGGAGGCGTGGCCAGGGGGCAGGGGCGAGGAGGTTGAGCAGGCAAAACCGCACCGCAACCGACAAACGTCAACGACTCTAAGGACAACAACGACGGCGTCGAGCTGTTAGCCCCTGACCCAGTTAAACAACCCGACGAGAGATGGACCCGGCGCGGTGCCGAGAGAAAGAGCAGGGTGCAGGAGAGATAGTGCCGACGTCACCATTTTGGAGAACCTTCGTTAGGTGCACGGATGACGATGCTTAGCACAGATGCCCTTGCCATTTGCCTTATCGCCCCGCCGCGGTGTCAGCAGAGATACTTTTCCAAATGCCAACCCCTTTCACCCGGCAACGCGCTCGCTTCCTTGCTTCTCCGCCAGACAGCCATGCAAATGTCTACTTTCCGCTTCACTGGTCGTATACGCAATAAACTGATTATTATTGAGTTTTAAATTCAATTTTCCCAGACCAGGAGCAGGACCGGGAGCAGGAGCAGGAACAAGAGCAGGAACCAGAGCCAAAGCTGGAGCCGGGAGTCAGGAAGGCAATGACGACTAGAGCGCGTGGAATGCATAAAATGCCAGCAACCATGAGTAGGTACCCATTTCTCAGCTGGCAAATGGATGCTGGGACATGGAGCCGCACTTCCTCCAGCAATCGATTGATTTTTTATGGTTTTGCGCTGGCTATGCGTCACTTGCTCACTTAGAATTCATATGCGGCACTCCGCCGCGGATGTTCAAGCTGTCCTTGCACTTTCTCTAATTAAAGAAGCTGCCGTCAATAAAGATAAATTTGACATAAATGTCTTGCGAAACGCCACGGTATATACTTAGAAACTCTCCAGGACGGGACTGATAAAGCCAAGTGAAAGCAGTAAGTAAGATTCTGAATACATTTATGAGTGAAATGGTTTATGGTTTACACAATCTAAATATATTTGTACCTTGCAATGAAAAAATAAAGTAAAGTATTATGCCATAACAACTTTAAGCACATATCTGTAAAGCCTGGCATAACTTCCATTTGGGTGATTTTCTTACCTCAAATCCATCGGCAATTAAATGTCATTCATTCATAAATTTGTTGAACTAAGCTCGCCACATGTCCTTGATCCAGCCGGTCACAGCCCCCTCCCTTCAATGAGCTCATCCAGGCATTGACAGTGGCTCCCAAGGACTTTGGCTCAATAAAATTCGAGCTACCTACTTGGCCAGTGAGCCAGTGAGCCAGAGCCGAAAAAAATAACAGAAATCGAATTAGATGCCAGGCGACGACGTGTGGAGCAATGAGCTTGCAACCAAAGTTTGCCAATTTGCGGCAATGCGTAGGGTTTCCCGAGGGCATTACTCAAATGTAGGTCGAGGACATATGGGATGTATGGGAATCCGGGCGATGGTCCGGCAATTATGAATGAAATCCTTTCAGGAACAAGTTCCGATCCATCGGCCGTGCCTGAAGGTCCTCCATGCTCCCAGCTCCCAGCTCCCAGCTCCCAGCTCACTCTCTCTCTTTCTCTTTTAGGAGCCGCTCAAGGATTCCTGCCGGGCGGAGCTCGTTGTGGCTCCCGTTGCGGTAAACGTCATCGTCATCCGATGACCTCCGTGGCAGGCGTTAACCTTCGGCCGGCGACTGCATCACCCGATTTGTGAATGAAAACAGGGCCAAGCTTTCACCTCCCATTCCCGTTCGTTAATTGATTTTACAACCTGTCGAAACGTAAAACCAAAGTGTACTTTTATTCTTTTATTTCCAAACATTTGAGGGGGTATGATTGGGAAAGGGGGTTCCAAATCTCATACCAATTAACAAGACCAAGGCTCAGTTAAATCCTTAAAAAAAGTTAAATATTTTCTTCGCAAATTGTCAAAACCACCAACAAACCCAAGGAGCAGTTAAAATTTGAAAAATAAATTTATAGAAATTCGAGCCCAAAGAGCAGTTAATATTTGAAAAATACATTTAAATATTTTCTCTGACTAACCGCCATTCCAACGGTCAGTTAAAATTTGAAAAATTTAAATTAAATTTAAATTCAAATTCCAAACCGCCAAACCAATTTGTCCACCTGCCGTGGTGAAATAATTCCCAACTAGTTCTGACAACAAAATCATTACTTAAGCTCGAGAAATCCAATTTTTAGGGTAAGTAATTTAATTTTTTTTTTTGTTCGTTCTAGCTTCTTGATTAACCAAGGAGGGATACGCAGCTCCAGCTTTGGTTCCACCAGTTCCAGATATCAGCGACCGCCTGGTCAGGGAAGTGGATGCCGAGGATAATAATCCTCAGCTGTCCCTGGCTCTCAACGGTTCGGTATCGCCGTTTTGGCAGCAGTGTCGCCGTTGGCAGGTGTCCAGGGATCTACTGCGCCAACTGTGATGCAGTGCATCGAAGCTATCCGCGGCGTCAAAGGGAGTTACAACTTGATTCCGGCGTCTGCTCCGAGCGGCTACTGGATGTCCAAGTCCACCATCAGTAGCCAGCTGCTTATCACCGCCGATAGGTGTCCAAGGATCTGCTGCACCAACTGTGATGCACTGCATCGAGGCTATCCGCGGCGCCAAGAGGAACTACGACTTGATTCCGGCGTCTGCTCCGATCGGCGACCGAATGTCCAAGCCTGCTACCAATAGCCAGCTGTTCCGCGGTTGTCCATGTAACCGATTCCCGGATCCTCCAACTCCCGATGCCGACGATCGCCAAGAAATGACGCGAACTGCGAGGATCATCACGCGAACTGCGAGGATCATGGACGCGTTCTCATCACCGTCGCCACCGCTGTAAGGTATGTGAGGATCTTGTATCCCATCGCCACATTTGATGCAGTGCGTCGGGCGATTCGCTGCGCCAAAAAGTGGGACCACCTGTATTCTGGACAAGAATTTGTCGCCGGAAATTAAAGGGCTGCTGTACCATCTGTATTGACATAGTGCGTCGAAACTAACCGCCACGCCCCGTTTTGGGGTTTCCCTATATTTTTGAGTAATGGTTCTCGCACACGTAATTCTGCAATTCGTGTTTAAACAATGCAAAGTTCTGTAAATGCCTTTTTTTTTGCCTGTAACCCAATCACATAATAAGAGGTTATCCCTAGGTTACCCCTAGCTCATTCCAAGCTGTTAAATTTCATCCATAATTTAGGTATAGTTCCCTAATCCATATCTTTTGTAGCATCAGCTGCAGTTACACATAATTAAGTAAGTGACTAATTAAAATGGGACACATTTTGTTTTTCCTTAGGCCTTTGTTGTCTTTGACAAATTGTACGTGCATTGGCCCAGTTAGCTGGGCTTAATTGTGTTGCTCGGTTGCGTTTGGACCAAAAGCCTGGTTGGTGGTTACTCGTTCTCTATTTCGTTTGGGTTTTTTTAGTCAGTTTAGTCGGCCGGCACGTAGGGTGCTGAGCGCGTGGCTCCAGAAAACTGACTGCAAATGTCAGCTTATACATTCAGTTTGGGTCAGCTCTTATAAATAATTAAAGTCCCTTGGGTGCAGGCCTAAAGAGCCCCAGTACATGGATAATTACTGGGCGCAAAATTCAGTGTTTTCTTTTTTGTTAGCAAAAAGGAGACGCTCTAATTTATGTTCATGCTTGGATAGGTACTTCAAAGGCCATGAACTTATAATGCAGGAGCGCCCAAAACAACTTGTGACTAATTTATGCGTTCTAATAGTTGCAAGCTTTAATGGAATTAAAGTTTTGTGCCATAGTTTCAGCAGTTTTTGTTCATTCGAATAGAAAATTATTTATTTGTTAGAGCATTCCTATGACCTAAATACTTTCGCATTTATTTACTTCTTCTCAAGTGGGAAATTGGCCATATAGTGCGTGAATATATCGGTTTTCCTTGCGCCAATCACCGAGCAACCTTCTCAATTTCCGTTGCCTACATTTGTGGGCTGCTTGTCAGCTGTCAGCACGAAATGTAGACATTTTGTTTACGTATTGAGTTCAATTACCGAAACACAAGCTGCATATCTAATGAGAATGCCGCCCAGAAGTGGAATCCATCTCGAGTGGCCCGAGTATTATGCGTATTTGCATGTAATGCGGCTTGATTGTTCGCACGTAGCAAAATATTTGGGTCAAAGTGCGAATTAGCATAAGTGTTGCCTCTGTGCTTGTGCTTGTGTCCTGTTTGCAATGATTTAATTCGAGCTAAAAATAGGAGCTCGTGTTGCTCAAAGAGCAAGTACCTCTTGAAAATTTCATTAAATTTCGTTCCCCTGCTTGAATACTTCATGCTGGGGGAAATGAAATTACTGGCGGAGTGCCATTAAAAATCGAGAAGAAACAACAAAGATAACAAGCAGGAAACATGAGCAATAAAAATACACAATAAAAAGTGAGAAGCATCGCATAATGTTTTGGGGGGCCGAAACCAGAGCGATGTTGATGATGCGATGGCAAAGGTAAACAAGTTTCGTGTAAATATTGACATGGAAGTCAGCATCGTCATACAGGCTTGTTTTCTGATGGAAATAAAATGAAAGCGACGGAGAGGCTTTTCCACACTCACCCCCACTCCATGGGCTTTCCATTTGCCAAAGTAAAGAACTGCCGCCACTAAAAGACAGTCAAGAAGTTGACTAAGTAGCCCGCAAGTTCAGATTGTTCTTCAAGTTTGTCCCGCTCGAGTTTCCCACGCTCATGTGTGGCTGGCTGGGCCCGAAAGAAGATTAATTATTTTTCCACTGTCTGTGCCACGGCCTGTTTGTTGCTATCCTGTAATATCGCAGAATTGGGTATGCAGTGTACATAATATCAGTATTTTCTAATAGCCTCTGGAAGCCCTAAGATCTGCTGAAGTGTTAAAAACTAAAATAGTAATAATTTATAACGTGTATAAAGTCAAATGGCAATCGATCAATACCGAGCAAAGCACTTTTATTATGTTTTTTTAGGGTACTTGGCGAAACAGCCCAGCTAAGGCAGTGGCAACAAGTTGACCGCATCCTTGAGCCCTCCCCGTCACGAGCTTCATGCCGAGCGCGTGCAGCAAATTAACACGCCCTGCCTCATAAAGAGTCCCCATGCCGATGAATAAAACCGGTGGCTGTGGCAAAGTGGCAGAGCTGGCAGCCAAAGAAGCAAGGAGGCAGGAAGGCAACTCCCTGCGAGAAGTTAATGCCGCGTAACCTGTTAAAAGGAAGCCCGTATTCGATTCCCCCCTCCTGAAATGCCGGAAATCCTTCCTCCACCTTAAGGGACCACCCATAAACTGAACAACTGGAGATGCCACCAGCAGAAGGAAAGGTACAAATTATTTCCGCATATTATTAATAAGCAAAACGCAGTCATATGTTTATGCGGAAATATACAGAAGGATGAGCAAATTCACGGGGAAAGCCAATTCCATTGGGGGTTGGCGTGGGAATAGCCAAGAAAATGCTAAAAATATGCGCCCCGAAGATGGGGAAACTTAATTAAATGCTTAAAAATAGAGCCATTCATGGGCGCGAGCTGGAGGCAGCTGTGGGAGAATGCCGCATAGCAGTGAAGGCATAGCAGGGCCCCAAATGAAGGAAACTAGTCCTGAATGCTGTCAAAATGATTACGTGACTGCGGTTGTCTGCGTGAAATGCTCACTTTATTGTTACGAGTATTTGCAATTTCAAACGAAATGCCAAGGGACCCACTCGCTCGAGAGAGAATAGGAAGCCAACGGGACGTATGAGCAACAATCACAGCTGTAAAAATCACACATACGCCCCGTGCGCCGCGCCCCCTCGGAGGATCTCCGGGACAATTGGTTGCGTATCTTTTTATCTCACTTTAATGCCCCAACATTTGTCGACTGTCAACGGGAATTAGGTCAAAGGATATTTTTAGCCCGAAGACTAGTGTGCGGGCCAATTTCTGATGTCGGGGGATGTGTTGCGAAAATATTTAGATTCCGACATTTTTCATCAACTTTTCGGTCACGTCATGGCAGGCCACACAAGCTGTGTGTGTGTGCTGTGTGTGCTGTGGTGTGTAATTTGTTCTCGAGCCACAGCAACAAATCAGCATGAACATGGCCCCGCCACTTGAGTGCGTGACTGTTGCGGCCATTTAGCGAAAACATCTTCGATTGGCCATTAAAGCGGCCGAAAGCGGTAAAATCAAAAAATTTCCCCCTGTTTTCGGCTAATTTCATTAATTTGTTGCCGAATTTGATTAGGCAAACAGATGGATTTTTATGATGATTGTTGTGTTTGAATTGGACCGCTCCCGGTGGGCGCTGGCAAGTGGCAAGTTGCCATTAATTTGAAATCTGTCGCTCAGCCACAAATCAATCAATGCAAAATTCTCGTACAATCCCCGACTCCGATTTCAGTCCGAAGGATACGTTACGCTGTCAAATCAAACTGTCAGCGAGCACTTGCCTGCTCGCCTGCTTTTATTGCGGTTGGCGCTGGTTCGGGTTATTCGATATTTATTGTCTGCCAGTTCAGCTGGAATCGTATTAATCAAATGCCTTCAGACATCCTCAGACTCATTATAAATTCAACATGAATTCCCCATCAAGACATCCCAGCCATATTATTGCCTTGACAACCATCGAATAGTAGCGTTGCGACAGAAATTCAAATATTGATGGCAATTCAATCGTTGACCTACTTTCTCGGACACAAAGCACATTACACATTACGGGTTGAGGGTATATTTTTTTGGAGACTGTACAGTCGTTTTCCAGGATGTTCACCCGTGCGTTATGCCACGCCAGACTGGGTTCAATTGGCCCGCTTAATTGCAGCTTCCACATAATAATCGTAATCATAATCATTATCAATGTACATGTCATTGATTTGTTGCTATTTTTGGTCAACTTTTTTATGGGAAAAACTTTGCGATTGGTGTCACAGCAGATGAAGATAAAGCGGACCATAAACTAAACAGATTATGGATGCTAAAAGTTTGCCTGATATGGAAATAATAATTACGGGAAAGTGGAACAGCGAAACACTCAAGTTTGATTAGTTTGTGAGCAATAAAAGCGCGCCCAGACCCGAAGTAAAACGCAAACCATTTTTGGTGTAAATTATTTCACTTTTATTGAACTCTCTGCGCTCGCGGCTCTTGGCCTCTCGAATGATTACAATTCTTTGCTGCGGTTGCTGCTGCTGCTGCTGCTGCTGCTGCTGCTTAGGTAAATAGTTAATAATAAGTAGATGCTGCTGTATACATATACTGTATATATATGCGTGTATATTAATGCTGATATTGTTCTGTATAATCCATCAACGTTTATTGCTTTGGCTTATGATTCAATGCAAATGCATTCGTACAAGTATGTATATAGTTAGGCCTTGGTTTGTATGCTATGTAATATCTGCTCTCTATAAACTGTAAATGTGTATAACGGCTAAAGTAATGTATATCTTGAATACTTTTAAGTCAGTTGCACGGCTGTTTGAGACTTGCTTTCGGCTATATAATCTACATCTGAACGCTACTTGCTTGAGTGCTGTTAATATTTTGGTTTTCGCTTGAATAATATTTGGCAAATAATCTCGAGTTGAATAAAATCTCTTAAGGTAAATAATTGAAGTATCTTAAAAGGGGTTTTTGGTTGATTTTGCTTTGATTTTGCGAAACATATTGGATAAATGCTCGACAAATTTTGATCCCATTTAACATTTACAAAGGAAATTCAAGTTAACTTATCAAGTACACTATATATATTTGAAGTTTTAGTTTTGTTTTTGGAACAAATAGTTGTCATGTGAATCGTAATTTGCATCGACTTTTGATAAAGGCACGAATTGTATAAGAATCTATACAAAATGGGAAATCTATTGTAACTTTTACGATCAATTCAATCAAACTTACTCTTTCACTATACTTTTTTTTGTTTAGTGTATACAGTCTTCGGTATGCGTGGAATGATTTTGATCTAGCATCAAAGCAGTGACGAATGCGTGTATATAGACTTCATATATGACAATTCTACGCTTCTACGAGTTAATTTATATATAAGTATGTATATTTTTTATAAGTGCAAAAGTTAATCAAATTTCTATAAAATTTCATCATTCAATTTGTTGTTCATCAAGTTGTGTTAGTTGTCAAGATCCTTACCAATTTTGCCGATTTTTATGTGAAGACTTTCGGATATGATGGAGTCATTAGGAAGCAGGAGAGGAAGCTTAGGGTTTGATTTGGTTTCAAGGAGCAAGGAGCAGGGAAGTTGTTGTATCACAGATTTTGAAATGAATTTCGGGAAACGGGATTCGGGATAAGGGGAACTTAATGTTTAGATGTTCTTTAAATGCCTAATCAAAGTTTTTTCAAGAATGCAATTATTTAAATTAATCAAGAATTAAAGTAAATGCTAAATATATTATTTTTACTTTTGTTCTGGCTAGGATGCCGGGAGAAGGACCCCCCTAACGCCTGGCGTATTGGCAGCAAACAGAGCTGCGCGGCACTCGCTGCGTCGGCAGACCGGACATGCCTTTGAGATATGTGTAGGATACAGGCTGCCGCAGGATCCTTTGCGGCGGCGGCTTCTGCTTGCTCTTGGATGCCGAACTCGAGGTGGAGGACGACCGGCCCACTTGATGGGAGTGCGAATGCGAATGCGAGTGCGAGTGTTGCTGCAGCTGCTGCTGCCTGTTCAGCTCCGCATTCGAGGCGGACTTGAGGGCCGACTTGAGAGGCAGGGCAGCGGGTGGCTGAGCGCCATTTGCGGGGGGAGGCGGCGGCGAGGGGCCGCTGCAGGATAGCGAGCGAGAGGTCAGCGAGAGACTCTCGAAGGCGCGACGCAGCGACGAGGTGGAACGTCGATGCAATCGCGAGAAACTGGCCCGACTGATGGGCTTCTTTTTGGCCTGCGACTGCTCCTGCTGCTGCTCCTTCTGCTGCTGCATGTGCAACTGCTCCTGCTGCTCCTCAATGTCCAGGGTGCTGCTGGTCTCGCTGGAGGCGCAGGACATGGACATCAGCTCCAGACGCTGAGCATTGGTGAGGCCACGCCCCGAGGAGCACGAGTCGGTCGATGAACTGTGCGGGTCCTCTTCCAGAAGCGTTGCTCCGGCCGCTTTGGCTGCTGCTGTTGCAGCTGCTGCAGCTGCGTCATCCGAATGAACTAGGTCATCCTGCGACCTCAGGCCGAAGCGGCGGCTCAGCTGCCGAAAGAAGCCCAGATTGCGTTCGTAGCGCGGCGTCGGCGAGACACTTAAGCTGCCGCCCGGCGATGGCGAGGGCGTGCCATTTGTGAGGCTCACTTCCAGTTTGCTCAGACTGTTGGTGTTGTTGTTGTTCAGGCTGCCATTGCTGGCGGTCTTGTGCTGCTGTTGCACTTGCTGATGTTGCTGCTGTTGCTGTTGCTGCTGCTGCTGCTGGTGCTTCTGTTGCGGCAGCTCGTCGGCAAAGCAAACATGCGGGGTGCCCATTGTCCACGGTGCGTATGAGTAATTTCAAACAAAGGACTGCACTTCCGCTTCCTTGCACTTCCTCCTGCACTTCCTTTGTTATCGTAACCGGTGTCTTTTAACTGTTTACCTTTGTCTTCGATTTCCGGGAGAAAGGATAATGGCGAAGCGGCGAGAGAGAGAGAGAAAGAGCGATTGAGAGAGAGCGAACCGACTGGGCACGTTGTCCTGCCGCTTGTGAGTCGGCAAATTGGATGCCGCTGCCTTTTATAGCCTCGCCCGGCAATCTGCAAAGTGTCCTTAGAGAGAGCGGGGCCGCCAGTGAGGAGAGCGAGCCTGCAAGGATGCCTGCAGGGGACTCTCACTCTCGCTGGCTTCGCACTGGTTCTTTGTCTTTCGTCCTTTTTGCATTGTTGCCTAATAATAAACGGGAAGCGAATGCTGTTTACCAATGTTTTTGTTTGCATTGCGGCGCTCGGCGGGCGGCTGCTTTCGCCGCTGGCCGCCAGGTGGTGTCAATGCACGCCGGGGTGGTCGGAACTCTTAATTTTCAGTAACTTCGAGATGGACATACCCGGTAGTGTTTAGAGGATATATACTATGTTTTCATTTAATTAATTTATCTGGAAGCCTAAACCATAGTAGCGGACGAAATTATATTTTCTTAAAAGATTTCAATATGCGATTATTAAATTAATTGAATACTTAAGTAGGTCTATATAACTGTGGCTTATTTTACTTTGATGTCTCAGATATTTCTACAAATTTTCATTTTGTTTGGTAACTGCTACCCAAACAAATATTATCTATAAGCAATGTCTTATCTTTTGGGTTTCGCTTTCGATTCTGTAATTTGCAACCATACTTTCATTTGTAATATACAAGAGTGTACGTACCTCTTCTCCAACTGATTTTTGTCCCAAAAGTAAAAGGTATTTTCCAGTCGACTGCCCCTGAAAAGTTGCCTCGAGGCAACTCCTTCCTTTGTCTTTAATTGTTTTCTTTGGGACTTGCCCCTCAGTCGGGCATCAATTATTAATCAGCTAGACGCTTTCATTTCACTTTGTTCCGTTTGACTTTCTTGCTTGATTCAATTTGTTTCTGTCAAAAATAGCTCTGAGGAGCTGAAGAGGAGGCTTATTTTCGGGGGAGACCTGGTCCTGATTTGCCTAAAAATATCCTTGCCGTTGACAGTTTTGAAGGGCCCTAAGCGGCGGCACTTAAGGAACCAAGAGGCCCGTGTGCCTAAGCAATGTTTTATCTTTTTGGTTTATCAAAATTTTGGCCCCCATTTTGCCGGGGTCAAAAAATAGATTTGCGCTAGCTTGTTGTTGGTTTTAGTTAATTGCGCCCCAAAATTGATTTTAATGCGCTATAAATAAAGTCGAATGCCAATTTTACAAGACAGGCTAAGACAGAGGCGGCTTAATGAAGTCCTTTGTTTTGACTCTGTGACGCGGAGAGCTGGAAGTCAGGAGGATTTCGCCACCACCCCGCGGCCCGTTCTGGAAATCACGGACATCTAATTAGAGGCGCAATTATTGACACCAAGTGACGTCAAGGCAAGCACCGATTTGGCGCTTAACGCTGTTGTTTTGACCAAAATGACACAACTCGGAATTCAATTTGGGACGTGGAATGGGCCCGGCGTGGGGGCCCTTTTGTCGGGGACTTGTCAAGCGCTTGTCGCTTCCATTTAGCAGCGAATTAACTCATTTTGACTTAATCAACTTAGCCATTGCTCAAATGAATGAGCTTAACTGATGTCCTGCCGGTCACTGACCCCGATTTCCAAAACAAATCTTTAAGTTTATTTTGTAAATAATCGAAAAATCCAATTACTTCCCTTGAGCCGTTTAAAGCTTGATCTTAATAATGCATTTAAATGTTGGAAAATATACTCTATATGTTTGCCGCATGAAGTGATTTTGTATTCCATGCAATTTGTATTTCCACGAAAACAACTCCCTTAAGGCTGGTGCTGCTGCTTAAATAAACATTTAATTTAATGAAAATACTGCACGATTCTCGTTCCATTCGATTCACGGAATATTTGCAATGTTGTCTTCAGCTGAGAGTGTCCTTCGAGGAATGACCGCAAGCGGTAGGCAACCCAGTGCCACCTCGAATTCCCAGAATTCTCGTAGAATATTAAAACGCAGTTTTCTTCCAAATCAAAACAAACTGAATTCATTTTGCTACTGCGTCATAAAACTATTCGATTTCGGATGCTTGTAACCCTTTTGTATCGTTTGTGTTTACTAAAATTCGGGCAAGAGGCTTTTGTTTGTTTGCCGAAAAATCATGAATTTTAATTTGATTTTCTTAGGACCCAAATTTGGCATCGAAGTGTGCCAAGGATGCGGATGTCCCGCATGGGCCAGAGGCTTGTTTATTATTCTAAAAAAAGAACAAATAAGTTGAAACCGAAAGGGTTCAAAGATACGATGACCTCGAAACGATTAGAGCAGGACACAGCGGGGGGTAGGCCTTGGCGAGAGGTCCTTTGCGGCGAACCTAAATAATTGAGGTGTCATCAAAATTTGAAGCGCTTCCATTTGTCACGCCCAGCGAGTGCAGTGCCGTCGATTAACGTCACACACGGACAGGATGCGCGCGGCCGTAACTGTGTGTCAAAACTATAAGGTCGAGTCCTTCGGCAACTTGATTTTGAGGACTTTGCCTACATCATCAGTCCGAGTCGTTGCCGCCAAAAACAACAAACGCGCGCCGTCCTGGCACACATTCGTTGACTGTTCCCAGAGAACAGCGATGCCGCCGACTGTTACCCAAACAAACGGAGGCCACGTGCAGGACATGCTCGGGCTCTCAGGCGCTCTCGCGCGTTCGTCCTGCGTAAGCTTTTGCCTACGTTAACGGTGTCCTTAAGCTTTCGCCAGACCGTTATGAATTCAAGCTGCCTTGGCTCACCCAAAGCCAGTTCATTCGCTTTTGTTCGCCGTTTCGCCTTGAATTTAATTAAAGACCTTTTGTGTTTTATTTTTCCGTTTTTTAATAGTCATGTATATTTTATTTTATTGACAGCTAGACTTAGATATTAGGTGTTATCTCTGCTCAGTTAGAATCTAAAAATATATAGGCTCTAAACATTTTTGCTACTTTTTTCTTTGGTTTTTTGTCCATACCATACATTTCATGATATTCTTTATTATTTAGAATAATTTTTGCTTTAAAAAAGTTTTGGTTTTTAATTCTTGGAATGTGAATTATTGTAAAATTTGCAGTTATTAGTGTGTTCTTAAAGAGCTTCGTTTTGGATTTCGTTAGTTTTCTCCTCGCTTGTATAAATTCGTCAATTTTGGTTTTGGTTTTTCTTTGTTTGATTTAATATTCAAGTTGTTGAAATTAGTGCAAAATATAGTTTAAACTAGCTCAAAAGTGCAAAAACTGTTTTGTTTGTCAAACTATACGTGTTCTTTAGTATCTTGCTTCAACTAAGGACTCAAAATTGAGTGTGTTTAAGAATTACTTTCCAAAGATATGTTGGGGCCTTCTAAATATCGTAACATTTCCATTGAAGCTAAGTTTAATATTATTTTACGTTGTAAACTGAAAGTCCCTAAATTAGCCAAAGACAATTTGATCGTCTAAGGATTATATCGTAGCACATATATGTATGTAGGTGTGGATATATAGTGGTTTTTGATTCTGGGGCGTAGGTACACGGTTTGGGCCCAGTTCGCTGCGTTTTTTGTTTGCTGTTGCGAACTCGCCTTGGACACATTTATAAAATATGTTTGCTGGCTCTATTCTCTAAATATATTTTTTTTGTTACCGTTCCGTTTCTCCGCTACTCAGATCTTTCTTTTTTCAGGCACTACTCGTACATCACTAGGAATTCCTAAATATTATATATTTTTCAAGACCCCCAACCCTGCCTTATTTTCCCTTATTGTTCCCCCTGTTTTTGTTAAACATTTTTTGGGTGTGTGATTGGTGTGTGTTGTTTAGTACATCTGCTGGAGAGTGTAAGGATAGCAGACCGCGTAGCTGGGCACGCGGGAATACAATCCCGACATGCCCTTCATGTAGACATACTGCACTGGTGGTCGCAGGATGCTCTGCTGCTTCTTCTCCTTCTTGGAGGCCGGACCACCGGATCGGCAGGACTTGGAGCTGCCGGAGTGGCTGCTGCTGCTGCTGCTGTTCGAGTTGTTCGGCGACAGGGACTTCTTGGGCTGCCGGAGCGGAGTGCTGGTGCAGGATAGCGATCGAAGGGATGCATTGCCGCCCGTGGGACTGGCAAAGTGCTGCAGCATTCGGCTCACCGATGACGAAATGGAAATCCGGCTGAGGTGCAAGCCGGAGGACTTGGTGGCTGAGGCGGCGGAAGACGATCGGGGCTTGTTGCCATTTCCGTTGCGGTTGCCATTGTCGTTCTCATCGGCGCCCTCGTCCTCGGCCTCATTGCTGCTGCCCTCGCTGCAGTCCTCCTCGAACTGGAGCTGCGGATGCAGCTGCTCCATGGCACTGCCTGGCCTGTAGACGGCGTCCACATAGATGTGACCCTGCTGATCGTAGAAATCCAGGCCCGGGGAGTAGCGCGAACAGGCCGAAGCACTCGAGGTTCTGGATGTGTGCTCCAAGTCCAAGTTGGAGCCGTTTATGGGACACTCTTGGCTGCCGCGCTCGTAGCTCAGGCTGAAGGAGTCCGTGGAGCTGCTGCGGATGTCGTCCTGGCTGCTGTACACGGTCTCGTTCAGGTGATGCTGGTGATGGAAGTGCCTGCCCAGGTGCTTGCTGAGCAGCTGGAGCAGACTCCTCGAGCGGGAGAGTTTCTTGGGTCCCGACCTGGGATGCAGGTGGTGGTGATGCAGCTGCTCCTTCTGCTGCTGCTTGCCGAGATCCATCGAGGAACTGGCCGCCGAACTGCCGCTGGAGCTCGACTTGGAGCCACTGTTTGGTGAGAGCGTATCCATGGCAAAGTTTTGTTAGTTTTTCACGATTTCTTGTTTCTTATTTCACTGGCACTGGCACAGAGTTTCTTGTCTTGGGCGAGAGACGAGAGGGGTTTGGAGTTTAGTATCCAAGGGGAGCCAACGCGACACGTTGAAGTCTGACTGAAGACTGCGAGTGGCAGGCGATGGGCGCCCGCTTTTATACTGTTGCTCAATGTCGTGGCAGCTTCGCCTCTAACCTTCGCCCCCACGAGCACCCGAGGACACTTCGAGGAGCCGAGGTCCTGGCATCGGACGTCCCGAACCTGCTGGCACACACTCATCGCGATTCAGTGCCCTCTGCGCCGTCGAGTAGGATGCACAGGACTAACGTCGCTTTGAGCTCCTGTCAGGGGAAACCTGTTGCTCCTACTTCTGCTGTGGCTTCGGCTACGTCTTGTGCTCTGGGCTTTTCCACGCAACGTGACTGTTGATGCTTCCCCTTTGGGCTATTGGGATGTAAAGCCAGCTAAGGGCCAACAACTAATAGCCAAGTCCTGGGAGCCAATAGCACTTTGGCGCCTCTGGTTGCACTTTTGAGTTTTTGTCATTGTTGTGCGTGATTGGGAACGTGATTCTTGCACGTCATTCCTGGAGGTGTTCCCCTGCACTGAGAATATGTACATTTTTTAAACAGGCTGTTATTACCAAAGCCTAAGAACAAGACCTTATGGTTTTAGTGTTTCTAATAGTCATATACAAAATGAAATGTATGGATTTAGCATTTATTACCGCATTTTTTTAGTAATAAAGTTTTATAGGAACAAAAATCAGATGAAAAAATCAGATAATCCCGACTGTTTTCCCAGTGCTTCAACTCCAATCACGTGAAGAAGTTTAAAACGCAGTCAAAGGTGGCTTCAAAAGTGACACATGGCCAAGCTGTCGTCGTCACATTTCAAACGCATCCGCATGAGGTGCAACACGGGCCGCCAGGATACCCAAGGGTCACAGCGATTTCATCGAAGCGGAGACACCAACTGCAACTTTGCGCTTCTGTCAATCGGATTGCAGGTCCTCGAGACTCGCGAAGGATGTTCACGTTTTACCAACGCGTTTCCGTTACGCAGAGCAGACGGAAATGCGGATTCTATAAATAATTGAGACACCGGGGCGAGGACATTAGCATAATCGAGAACCACAGAATGTCGATGCTGAAAATAATCCACTGGATTGAGCTTGTGAACTCGGAACTTAATTATTTGGAGGTTGAGGCAAATGTCAAGCAAATGTGAGTGGATGGAATGACTATTTTTGGCAGATGAAATTAACAAATTGACCTCTTGAAATGCCAAATGTAGAAGCTCAGAAACTATTGCTTTCAATTTAGTTTTCAGTCTTTGCAAATCGAATTGTGAGACTGCCTTGAAGGACACAGCAAGTCGAGGCAATCAAAAGGGTTTTGCGGTGCGACAGCGAAATCCGCCGTAAGAAAATTCAGTCACTGGGTCACCGCATTCTCCGTGGAAATGTCACGTAGCAAAGGCATTACCCGAGGTCTCCTACCCACAAATAAATATAACCTGCGGGTGTTCCACATTCACCTGTTGGCTATGGGAAAATAAAGCTTAGCAGTGCGTGCCCTGCAGAAGAGTGAAAAGTCTTTTGTATAATTTTCGCTTCTATTTGCTGGGGGATTTTAAAGCAGGAACTGGGACAGCGAGAGGGCTCCGATTCCGATGTCAAGTGGGCCGTAACGGTTGCCAGGACCATAAGGATATCTGTAAATGTTCGGTCCGCTCTGGTAGTAGTAGTTGCCGCCCTGATACGGGTACGGGATCCCATAGAAGCCGTTGTAGAATGAAGCTGCTGTTGTTGGTGCCGCTGTTGTTGTTGTTGTTGTCGTGGTTGGTGGTGGCGGTGGTGGTACAGGTCCTATGTAAGGTGGCTGAATGCTTAAGCCGAAGGTGAGTGACGGCTTGGCCGCCACCCAGGAGGTGGCCACCGCCAGGAGTAAAGTAAGCTGCAGACGATCGGGGGAGATATCAGATGGGTCCGGGAGTGAGTAAAGAATGTTTGCCTACCCAAAGATAATTGCGCATTTTGTTCTGCAAAACCTTCAAACTGCGTTGTCGTCCAGAGTCAATTTCACTTTGAGCTTCACTCCGCCTTCCCGAAGGCCTTTTATACAAGAGGGACACTGGAGACGCAAAGCCTGTTTGGGTGAACAACTTCTCCAGGCCACACCTCCCGTTCTAAACTCTTGGCCCGCCGTGGGCACGACTCCAGTGGTTCGCCTTATGCACCGCTCCAGTGTTCGCATAGACTTGGCTGCGATTTCCTTAGCCATTAATTGGACATTGAGAAACCTTGAACTGGCACATACTCGTACTACACCGAATCAGATGCCAATGCCGATGCAGATGCTGCTGGTGCGGTGATGGTGCGGCAACAGGTTTGCTGGCCAGGTCCCTGGGCGCGGGATGCGTTGTGGTAAGCCGATATTGATGGCCAAACAGAACATAGCTCCGAGCAGACCACCACCCCTCCGCCTGCGAGAACCCTAATCAGCGGGCTCAGTTCGGCTGGGAGTAGCTTCTAATTTGTTTTGCATAATGGACACGGTCTCAATCTGGTTTCGTAACCATTAATCTTTGGCTATTGATGGCGCACCACCAAGTACGCTGTAATTAAAGGGGGAAAATAAGAATGATATACAGGTAATGGTGCCTATCTTGACTCTATAACTACACCCAATTTCCTTAATTTTAACATTAAATATTTATGTTGCTAAATAACAAGGCGGCTGCGGGTAACATATTAACTTGGTGGACAAGATCACCTAGTAATAACAGTTTAACTTTACAAATTGATAGGCTTTTAAGTCTAGTTTTCGAAACTTATACATGTTTTTTGAAGAAATACTTAGAGTGCCAAAGGGTACGACTATCTTATGGTAAAGAAAAGTGTGCGAAAATAATGAGTTCGAAAGCCATTCACTTGAAAAGCAATTAGTGGTTAATTAAATGACAGATATTGACATTTTCATATTTTAATAAACATTTGTTCTGGCTCTGAGCAATTATTAATAAGCCTACTTGTTCAGCAGAGTATCAATTACAATCCAGCCAGAATATCAGAATATCAAATAAATAAGATGATTAGATTTGCGTTTTGGCGATTGGGCATTTGCGTATGCTCCTCCGCCGCTTGCCATGTGACTTGCCCCGGATCACGTTTACGGGTGCCTTCAGAAGGTGCAAGAACCACGCAGCAACCAAAGGGTAGGTGTGAAATGAGTAGGAGTAGCAGGGAAAATCCTGCCACGCCGCAAAGTTTCTTTGGTCACATTGCAGGCAGTGGCAGGAGTTTCTCTGGCTTCTTTGCGCCCCCAGTGACGTAGTGACCCAGCGCACGGTTTGGGTCTTGATTTATTGCCACTCTGCTTGTTGGTTAATTTTAGACAAGCCTCCCAATGCACTGCGAGGTGAACAACAAGGACACGCGCGCCAGTGGGGCAGGGAAACGCACTCACCCGCGTGCGGGGTTATTCGATATAGGACATTATGTTTTTTTTTCGGGGTTATCTGACTTAACAATAGGAGGCCACAGGTTCAAGAGACAGCAGGTGACCCAGGGAAGTAGGAAAGTTGTTGGCACAGACGACCTAGAACAATAGTGGGCGTTACGATGCGGCGAAGTGGTCGAACTTTATTCAAATTTCACTTGGTTACAATTGTCGCTTTCGATGGGTTTATTGCTCTCCAGCATCTAGTAGAGATACTCATAGGTCAGGGGCTGGTAATCGCTGCGGTACTGCTGCTGGAAGGAGTTCGGGGTGGCGACGCTGTGGTAATGATGCGACTCCGCGGTTGCCGGGGCCAAGAGGCGCGAATAGGCCAGTGGCAGGACGGCGGCAGTCCTGGCATAGGTGCCGGGATAGTACCCGTACCCATAGGTCGGGGTGTAATAGGTGTACACCTCGTGGCCCAGGGCCAGGCCCAGCAGGCAGGCGAAGATTATTAGCTGTGAAGGCAAACATACAGTGGCCAAGGGTTATGTTAATTATCGCGGCGATCTTACCAGCTTCATTTCGTATGTTGCACTCCCGGGAAGATCACTTAAACGACTGAATCCCGGCTGTGCGGTGGCCCTGGCTTTTATAGCTCCGCCAGCATCCAGACCTTCACTTTGGCCAAGGTCAAAGGCATTTGCCTGGCCGGCGGTAAATGAAAGAAGCCCTTAACTCACTTTGAATGGACCTCAGATGCAATTGCAATTGCCGGGGAAACTCGTTCCTGCCACTCAGAACCCAGATGCGAATCGGATTGTCGTGAGTTCGCCTGACAAGACAGTGAAACTTGCAACGCCACCAAGCGGAGCGAGCCTCTTGCCACAAAGCATTCCAGCTCTATGTCCTCCTCCCACCTTGGTCCAAGGCAATACCAACAAATGGAAAGCTAAGGAAACTGAAGTGTGGTAATCAAAATATTCTTAGGCTGCATATTGGAATAAGAACCCATATATGTCACTTTAATTTCAATTTAAATTGTACAATATATGCATTAATAAGCACATTATATGCATTTTCTCTGAGTGCACAGCCCATTGACATGCCTTAAATAAGGCGCAAATGTTCTGTCCTCGCTGCTGTTTTCTTGTTTACTTCCTCTGATTTGGCTTGAGCCTCTTTCGGCCGCCATCGATGCCCAAAATAAACAATTAAGTGCTGCCGGGATGGAGGAGACGCACTTCCGGTATTTTTGCTCCTACGGTCGAGAGGCTTTCAAGGTCAGCTTGCTGGGAGGCAGGCTGTGTGGCTTGTGGGCGCTGAAAAAATGGCCAAGTTTCCTTTGTCTTGGCACCAATAAAAACAAACTCCCACGCCAAAATCAATTAAATGAGTTTATTGTTTATATCGTGCAACGTAGTCTGTTGAATGTTTTCCTATTTTCGTGGGTTGTTGATTTGTTTATCAGCAGAGAATTGCGCAGTTCCCTTTGGTTTTTTGGCAATTTTGTGGTGCGAATCGCATTTGCTAGTTGCAGTTGCAACCACACCCAACTTTATTTTGGTGGATGGCGGGTGGCTAAGGGCCCAACAAAGTCAGTCATTCACCTGAGCCCGCGGACTGTCGCGGAAATCTGAGCAGACGACGTTCGCTAAGATTTCAAAAGTCTTTTAGGGTTTTGAGTATCTCCTACCAAGGCCGGGGCAATGGGATTGCAACAGCTTGGGGCTGGGGATTTGGTGGGGCTTCTTTGGGGCCTTCTGTGGCGGGTTATATAAACGCGCAGCGCGCTCTGCAAACCATCACAGCAGCTTCTGTCAGCTTCACAGCGAGATCTAGTTCCAGTTTCGAGTTCAAGAAGTTCCTCAACAATCAACGCCCTCTCAAAATGTTCAAGCTGGTAAGGATATCCCCCCCTCCCACATCCCGGAGATGAGACAAGACTTTAATTAACTAATCTCAACCACCTGCTGGCCTGCAGTGCGTTTTCCTCACCTTTTGCCTGGCCTTCGCCTTGGCCGCACCGGGCTTCATTCACTCGTCGCCCATCCTGACCACCTCGTACCACAGTCTGCCCTCGGTGCGAGTGATCCAGCCCATCTGGACGCACAGCATCGTGCGCCCCATTAGCTATGGCTATGGCCATGGACATGGACACGGCTACGGCCATGGGCATGGATGGATTTAAGTGGACCCGCTCCAGTCAGTCATCCAGTCAGTCAATCCTTCACAAAAGGAGCTGTTCGCAGCCACCGACTTGACGGACGTGCCTCAAATAAATCTCTAAAATTGGTTTGAAATTTATGTGTCATAATTGGATTGGAATGGGATAAAAGAGGTATCCTGGGGGTGCTATTTAAGTCGCTGCTGTTTGCTGCCTTTGTTTTAGTGATTGTTCTGTTTGGCAGGGAAGATGTTGGCGGTGAGTAAACCTATGGATCTGCATAGGAATTGTAAAAAGATTTACATTTTCTTCTCGCAAGCCAGTTGCTATTGTTGCTCCTCCCTTTGCTGGGGAAAAGTTCGAGTTATCCCCTGTACGTACTCGTATCCACTGGCAGAGGCTTTGCTGAAAATGTGGATCCATTGTACCAGCCGATTGAAACGCTTTCTGTCATCGAAGAGCCTGCCAAAGTCTATGCACCCAACGATTTATTTGGCGATGTGCACAAGTTTGTGGTTGGTGTTCAGAGCTTTGTGGAGAATCCGCCGAATTCACTGTACAGTGCACTCAACCAACTGCAGACGAACACGAAGAAAAACGATAAAAAGCCAAAACAAAAGCCCCTGGGCCAGCGAGTGGTGTTTGACCCCTTTGGAAGTGGATCGTTTTCGCTGGGCTGGTCGGTCAAGTTTCAGGTATCCAATAGCTTCGGCATAAGCGGGTTTACACCGATTAAGGGTTAAAGGCACGACTTGGGGCACTTGCCCCCAAGAGCAGCACATACTTTTTGGCTTGGCAATAAAAACGAATTGGAATTAAGCAAATTGTTTACATAAGAACACACAAAATATACACACAAGCAGCATTCGGTTTTGTTCTGTTTGTGACTTGCCGCAGATTACGTATCCGCATTGTTTTCTAATTTTAAATGCCGCACGTTGCTTTGTCCAAATGCTGTGCATTGTGTCTGGGTTGTGACTCGGTTTACAGGAGGTTATCCTGCCGCTGCACGCCCGGCAACATGTGTAAAGGATAATTAGCCGGGAGAGCGGAAGAGAATTACCTAAGCATTTGCGTTTAAATTTTAAAGCTTTTGCCTAACACTCTAACATGTTAGTCAATTGGAAATGCCATTATAGTGCTATGATTTAACCCTATAAAAATAGGTTTTCCTGTTTAATAAAGGAATCTAAGTTAATAGTTAATCAAAATTAAAACGTAAAGCTGCAACCCAAGCAGCTTTATTCCAACCAAATTCATTAACCAATATTGTCGTTTGTTAGGCCATTTATTTCAATTTCATTGCGAGCGTCAATCGTATCCATTTGGTGTGGGAATCCTGCCGGAAATCCGCTCTACTTCTTCAGGAGCAGAGGGGAGGTGTAGGCGGCGGCATAGGGAGCAGTGTAGGCGGCAGCGTACGGTGCGGTGTAGGCGGCGGTGTAGGCGGCAGTGTAGGGGGCAGCCACGTAGGGGGATGCCACATAAGGAGACGCCACGTAGGGGGAGGCCACGTAGGGAGCGGAGTAGGCCAGCGGGGCCACGATTCCGGGCTTGGCGGCCACACAAGCGAACAGAGCGAAGACAACGGCGGCGATGAACTTGAACATCTTGGAAGGATTGGTTTGGGTATTGCTTGTCGGATTGAGCGAGTGCAACTGATGTCTGAATCTAGCTCCGACCGCCGCTTTTATAGCCCCAACGGCGACCCTGGAAGGTCGCCCCGCAAGCGAAGCCGAAATGCAAAACCCAAGTCCGTTGGCCAGGCCGGTCACGTACACGCCCCGTCCACTGGAGTCTTGCAGGTAGGCCAGCGTTTTCGGTAGTTTGGCTAATTAAACGATGGCCCAAGACGCGCTGGTATATTCCAGCACTTAAGTACCAAGCAAGCCGAAGTGCCAAGGCCGATTGTGGGTGGTCGCTGGGCTATAAAACAGCCCGCTCATCCGGCAGTTGGCATCAGTTTCGTTTGTCAAGCAAATCAAAACAATCCAAGCCCCCGTCAAGATGTTCAAGTTCGTCGCCATCGCCCTCTTCGCCCTGTTCTCCTTTGCGGCCGCCAAGCCCGGAATCGTGGCTCCTCTGGCCTACTCCGCTCCTCTGGTGGCGGCTGCTCCGGCGGCGGCTGTCTACTCCCGGGAGTACCACGGCAACTTTGCCGCCCCCTACGTGGCAGCCTCCCCCTACGTGGCCTCCCCCTATGTGGCAGCCTCCCCCTACGTGGCGTCTCCCTATGTGGCTTCCCCCTACGTGGCTGCCCCCTACACCGCTCCTCTGCTGCTGAAGAAGTAGGCTGCACAAGGAGCTCCCTACACGACTGGATGTGACTACTGAAACCAAAAATAAATGGAATAATAAAGGAATATAAAACACAATACTCAAATTGGTTTTTGCATTTTTTAGTAGAATATAATAAGAGGAGATTTGGTTAAAGATATGTTCCTATTTCAGTTTGAATTTCTTGGAGATTCATTATACAGTCTAATAACTACCCTGGAGCATTGTCAATCCTGAAGTTTATTGCAAGATAAATTGTATAGGATATTGCTCTACTAGCTTCACTAAACAGGTCGTTGAATTAATGCAAATTTAACAAATATTATATGTTTATAGTTCGCTCACCGTTTTGGCTCACTTATGATAATATGGTAAAGTATTTTACGGGTACTTGGAAAGACTTTATGGCGTCGTCAAGTGTATCAATAAAGTTAATATCTAGTGTTTGTGTGAAACGTAAAATGGGTGATAAAATCGCACAAATGCGGATTTCTACTATGCTGCCTCAAGGTCTCGCAGCTAAAACTTATCGCCACTCAATGGCGTGCAGGAAGTCACAACTGTGGCTTTTTAAAGCAACATCTTCCGATAAACCCCAAAGTCTGATCACTTGCAGCTTATCAATTTCTTTTCCGCATTTTATTCATATTTATATAAGAGAAAAGCTATCTGTTTAATAAAGATCCTTGACCTTTTTTATACAGCTTTATTTTCATTAATTATAATTAGTTTCGCATATTCACAACTGAACTTGATGTATTCTTTGATGATTTGATTTGGTACCGTTAAAAACTATAAATGAGAGGAGTTTTAAGACTCAGTTTTCCAAAGATCGCATCACTTAATCCAACTTAATCCCTATAAGTTTACCTAAAATATTACAAAATGTATTGGTTTATTGGTCTTTCACTGCAAATCACTGCCGAGCGTCAGGTTAGCATCCATTGTTGCCGTGGATCGGAAGACGATGCTGCTGCGATCATACCGACCCGACCGCCGATTCTTCAGATACCGGAGCGTGACCAAGGCCAACAGGCAAACTATGATTAGGGCACCCACGACAAAGGCGAACGCCTTCATGAAGTCCAAGTGCAGTTCCAGATTCCGCGAGTGGGCACCCACTATTTCCAGCTGCTTGGAGAGCATTTTAATGTGCGCCTCCAGGACGGACTCCTCGGCCACAAAGGAGGCATTGACCGCCTCCTGCGATCGACTGATGCAGGACACGTCCCGGATGTGCGGCGTCTCCAGCAGACTGCCATCTGGCTCGATATTCAGCACCACAGACTCGGCCAGCGATGGTGGGATGAGCAGGTGGTGCAGGTACGAGCAATTGAAGCGGTTCCGCGAGATTCCCAGCTTCTGGAGATTCGGAAAGGTTTCGCTAAACGAATGATTGCCCTGGAGCTCAGTCAGCTGGTTGCCGTCCACGTAGAACTTTTTGAGATTCTGCAGATACGGCACAAACATGTCCATGTTGAGGCTGCTCATGTTGTTGAATGACAGGTCGAGTTCCTCCAAGTACTTCAGCTTCGAAAACATTCCGAACTTCAGCTCCCGGATGCCAGTGCCACGCAGGAACAGTCCCCGCAGTCTTTTCAGTTGGCTGAAGGTGCTGACGTTCAAGGGCCCGATGGGATTGTCCGAGACATCCAGATGCAGCAAATATGCAATATTCGTGAGGTTCGAAATGCTGGTCAGGCGATTGCCCCTCAACTCGAGGCTCTCCACATGCAAGCTCTGGTGCAGCGTTATCCTCTCGATTCGATTGTGACTGGCGCGTACGAATCTTGTGGCATTGATCAGCAGGATGGTCAGATTATTGTAGTCCAAATCCAGTTGGTGCACTATGTTCTTCTCGGTGAGAGAGAAGTTGGTCAGCTGGTTGTAGGACAACATGAGGTTCTCCAGGCTGGCCGCCTCTGCGAACGTGTCCGGATGTATTTGGATCAATTGATTGCTGGACAGATTCACCTCCTTGATGCGGCGCATGTTGCGGAACACCTCCGGCTGGACGGTGGTGAGAAGGTTCCCCTCGAACGAGACCTTCTCCAGGTATTCGTTGTCCTTAAAGATGTCGCTGTGCAGCTCCTTCAGTTGGTTGCCCGTCAGGAAAATCTGGCTAATGGACTGCAGTCCGCAAAAGGCATTCACGCTCAGCGAGCTGATGTCGTTGTAGGACAAGTCCAAGCGCATTAGGCTATTGGCCCCGATAAAAACCGATGTCTGGATGGAGGTGAGGTTGTTGTAGGCCAAATTCAAAAACGTCAGATTGCTAGCCGCACTGAAGGCGTTCCGCGTCAGCTCCACGATGTTCGTTCTCGAAACGTCGAGGGTCTTCAGGTACGGAAACGTTTCGAAAAGATGGAAGGGCATGTACAGCAGTGTGGACATGTAGAATTTCATAAACTTGATCATGTTGTCGGCCGGTACATTTCTGATGACAACATTCTGGCTGTGGGTGACCGTGAATCCGGTAACCGTGCAGTACGACTCGCTAATGTCCATGTACCCGACCATGGGATCGTATTCGTCGCACCGCAATGGTGTATCGCCGCCATTGGCCTCGCTGGCCACCGAACTCAGGACCAGGATCAGAAGGATGGCCCAGATTTTGGCCGGTATATCCAACATGGTCACGAACCGCACGCCGCCGCTAAACATTGCAAACTGCCGTCATTGGAACTTTCCCAATGCAGTGCAGCTCTCAATAAGTGTACTGGAATGCTTGTTTAATGCATACATATTGACAGATATCTTCGGGAGCCAGATTGAAAGCTTTCCGTCTCGCGACGGAGATAAAAATTGTCGGTCCGCACTTTGTTTTGTTTATTTAAAACACTCCGTTCCATCAAATTGTGCTGAATGGTTTAATTGATGGGTTAAGGGCATTTTTCTAGCCTGCTTTGGATAGAAGACCAGCTCGAGATAGGTCGTCATTTGGTTTAAAGGGTTTTCCTAAAGTTTCCCAAAGAGAAGTTCCAGAAACAGGTAACAAATTTACACAAAATTTAAAGAACTAGTCACCTGGCTTACACACTGGCTCCCGAATATTTGTATTTGATTTAATAGAAATAATTATTTCTAAGGGTGTCCAAATGTTGTGACATCTTTTAGAAGAAGCCTTGGAATCCGTCTGGCCTTCCCTCAACTCTTTTCACTACAAAGATTGACCGCCATGCAAGTAGGCACACTTCAGTTCAGTCCAGTCTGCCAACTCTCGCTGGACAGATAAAAAGTCGCTTTGGGCTGCTCGAAAATGTAGAGGGGCATATCGGGAGCCAGTGCGTTAACCTTTGGCAAGTGCGCAACCGGGCCGGGAGTGACGCGGACGCAGTTGCATCAGCCAGAAGGAGATTAGAATTGCAGCCGATTTCGGGACCTGGTCAGAGCGTGCGTGGGATTGGATTGCATAAATGCAATTGCAAGGGAGATTGGAATCGCAACGCAACCTTGAAATGCAGTGCAACGCAATCGGATTGGGATTATGTTTTCGGAATTCCATTGACTTCTGGCCAACTCTTGACACACAAGAGCGGTTGGTTACTCATCATCGTGCCGGGCAATTAGCTCGGTCAGGTGGCATCAATCACAGTAGCCAGTGGCTACCTTCGCACCGACAACTTTTATGGGCCCACAATGCGGTGCGTGCCCGAAATAATAGATGACATCGCAGTCTGCTCAAGCGACCTCCCGAAATGCGGCGGGCACGTAGCCAGCGGGCAAATTGAGCCACTCAAAGGCCGCTCTGCATTCCCATGCAGGCGGTATAGAATCATTCGCCCAAATCGATTGTGTGCCCAGAAAGTCAAGCATCCTCTGCTCCCCCAGCTTGTGCTTTTGCTATAAAAGTTGCATGTCCAACTGAATCGAGTCATAGTCCAATTTGCTAGCTCAAATCAAACTAATCCAAATCAAAATGTTCAAGCTGGTGAGTGTTGATGTTACAGGATCCCTATGATTGACTGATTGACAAATTGTTTACATGGTATTCTTGCAGTCCGCTGTCGTTGTCCTCTGCGCCCTGGTGGCCTGCTCCTCTGCTGAGCCTAAGCCCGCTGTCCTGGCTGCCGCCCCTGTTGTGGCTGCCGCTCCCGCAGGCGTGGTCACCGCCACCAGCTCCCAGTACGTGGCCCGCAACTTCAACGGAGTCGCTGCTGCCCCAGTTGTTGCTGCCGCTTACACTGCTCCCGTGGCTGCTGCTTACACTGCTCCTGTTGCTGCCGCTTACACTGCTCCTGTTGCTGCCGCTTACACCGCTCCTGTGGCTGCTGCCTACTCTGCTCCTGTGGCTACTGCCTACTCTGCTCCTGTGGCTGCTGCCTACTCCGCCTACCCCTACGCCGCTTACCCCTACAGCGCCGGCTACACCACTGTCTTGTAAAATGCATCCAACTGGGACTCATCTTGAAACGGAATGAAACGGACACGCTATTAAAATATTGAAAACAAAAATTCAAAAACAATTTTATGGGGAAAAAGGGCATGGCAATACAGATAATTATTATAGAGTTTCTGCCCATGCAAATACTTTGGCAGTGGATATGCAAATCGGAAAATTGATACACTAATCACATTATTACTTACTTGTTGTTATCTTATCCAAGGGTTACGAAACTACATTATAAGATGCCTAATTCCCTTTTCCGTTTGAGCCTAACATCCAATTACAATTTGGTTTCCGCATCCCGGCAACAATTCATTTCGAAGGCGGAAATGATTGTCGTAATATAGTTACGTGGTTAGGGAAATTGGTAAAATAATACATTCACCGGTATTGATACTTCTCCAAGAGTTTCTTCCATGATCTTCCGGCTAATTGCTTAATTCCCTATTGGAAATATGCCCGAAAAAGTTACGTGGATATGGAAATTGGTAAAATAATACTTTCACCGGTATTGATACTTCTTCAAGAGTTTCTTACATGGTCACTGATCATATTTTCTTCCGGATAATTGCTTAATTCCCTAGCGGAAATATGCCCGCAATAGTTACGTGGATATGGAAATTGGTAAACTGATCCAATCCCCGAAATGTCTGCTCCAGGTATTCGCATTTCCTTCCGTCTAATTGCGAAAGCTCACCCACATTTTGGCCACAATTAATCTGAAAGGCGGAAACGAATGCCCGAGTAGTTGCGTCACTTAATCGATATGCAAATTGGAAAGATGATATACTACACACTGAGTGGAATCTCGGCGAGAATCTTTCGTGGGACGAGCACGTGTTGCCCATTAGAATTTTACTCGCTGACCGTTGCGTCAGGGGAAAATAATTATGCATCTCGTATATAATTATATATATTTCATTCAAATCAGGCAACAACAAACAGTGGCCAGTGGCCGTAACAGTAACAGGAGAGACAATTCAACAGGAGGGACAGCAGGGGGGACCCTTGCTCGCGGCAGGATGCGCCCTCAGGCAGGGAGTGCAACAATTTGCGGCAGGACGGGTATGGAGGCGCTGAAGCGTCCGAATGGCAGATACGCAGCCGGGTAGAACAATGGATAGTTGGGAGGCGGTGCAGAGCCCACAAGTGTTGGGGGCGGCGGTCCCAGAGGGGCAGCAGGTGGGGCAGCAGGCGGAGCCCGCGGCGGGACAGCCCGGTGGGCAGGCGGCACCTCTATCTCCTCGGCAGCATCCAGGATCTGGCCCCCGGCTGCCAGGTGGATCAGCAGAGCGGCGATCACCTGAAACGACCACCCATTGCGATGGCTCATCATCGTCGAGCAGGTGCAGCGACTTCTCCGTGGAGAACCTCTTGAGACTTACTAATTTCCTGTACATCGCTTATCGCACTACGTCGATCTGCTCTGATTGTGCAAATACGTTAGAATGAGTCGAGAACCCAGCTTTATAAACTTCTGGGGCGAACCCAACCCGGCAGTTTTGTGGGTCATTTTGCGAGGAGTAGTATCCGATCGCTGGAAATCGCAGCCACTGCGACGATGGCCATTGGTATGCAAGGCACGGCGTCGCGTTCGATTTGTTTTTCGCTTTTCGTCACGCTCTTAAAAAATACTCGCACCCGCACTCGGGACCGGCGCTCGCACAAAAATGAAACCAAAAGTGCAAAGCCATAATGCTCAAGATCCCCTTGGCTGGCTTTAAAATGGTCTTGGAACCGATCTGAGCATGGCCTGTGAATACCAATTCCCCCGGCATCACCTTCGATTTTCGTGGCTTCGAGTTATTCGCCGACGATTCTGGCGTATATAAGCCGCTGCCTTTGGCTCTAGGAGGCATCAGTCTAGTACTTGAGAACCAATCCAGCAACATGTTCAAATTCGTAAGGACTAGAGGACCTCGCCAGCCCAAAGGATCATACTAAACTTGGATACTTTTCTTATAGTTCGCTCTGTGCCTGTTCGCCGTCGTGGCCTGTGTGGCTGCCAAGCCCGCCGTGCTGGCCGCTCCTTTGGCCTACAGCGCCTACTCCTCCCCCCTGGTGGCTGCCTCGCCCTACTCCGCTGCCTACACCGCCGCCTACACCGCCCCGGTTGCCGCCGCCTACTCGGCCTACTCGTATCCCTATGCCTCCGCCTACTCTGCCTACTCCGCCTACCCGTACGCCGCCTACTACCGTTAAGGATAAAGGACCGAGGATCCAGAAGACCGGACCAGACCCCAGGATACTTTCTACTCTATCTTACTCCACCCTAGTGCTATAATCCCGGCTTCCAGTTCGGCAGACTCACACATTCCATGCCTGCCGTCGGCTGCTGAAAGTGAAATATTGGGAACAGGACCTACAAACGAACAGGAATACAATTGTTGAAATAAATATTGCATTTTGCGTTAAACGTAATCATTCATTGACTTTTTTGTGGGTGTTTCATAGACTCATTAAACTCAATCGGAGGTATTACAATCAATACACCCAATAATAATAGAGGAATTAATACTACTATTCGTATTACAAACTACATACTTTTAGGCTTTTAAGTCTTTACAAATGTAAAATTGGCTCGCTTTTGCTACTGGTTTTTAGTAAAATAAAACCCCCTTTTTCATAAATTAATGCAGCTATTTGAATTGGATTAGGTTATACTATTAAAAGAACAATGATTAAAAGAACATAGATCAAATACAATCATTTAATTCAATCACATGCTGGCCTTATTCTATTTTTGAGGGGCCAGAGTTTTGACTTCAGTCTTCAGATGATAATAATGGCTAATCTATTGATAATTATAAATGTATCTGCAAAAACGTAAGCAACTTTGCTGCACCCGGGACGTCACTGTTTACTGTGGAGCAGTAGGGTCAGCTAGCTGGCAGGTTTATTGAACCCGGAGAGCCCTTGATCCCTTGTTTACGATTCCCAGCGCTATGCTCCGGCTGTTGCCTTCACCTTCGGCCAAAGGGTTCAGTCCGCTGACGTCCTTCGGATGGCCCATGGATGGATGGATGGCTGGTGGCTGGTGCTGGCGGATAAGCCGCTTCTATTTTTATTTGCATCTCCGATTAGAATGCAAAGCGACGCGTTCGAGTGGCTGACAATTGAAACAAGCTCGACCGAATGCCGAAGCTGGCCAAGATGGTTGGAAATTCACGCACGTCGCCATCGAACAAAACGCACTGAATGCGGGCGGGGGGAATGGCGTTAAATTATGGTAATTCAATTCGCAGAAGGCAGCTGCTGACGCTAGTTGCGGAAATCTTCCAGCTTGAGGAGGTACTTGTGGACACAAAGGGAGGAGTGAAGAAGCTCCACTGGAATGTGGACAATCTACGAGTACATCAAACGCTGATCTGCCAATTTAAAGTGA
Organism: Drosophila ironensis; assembly: GCA_021223825.1. Taxonomy (NCBI): domain Eukaryota; kingdom Metazoa; phylum Arthropoda; class Insecta; order Diptera; family Drosophilidae; genus Drosophila; species Drosophila ironensis. The sequence continues at coordinate 1,369,449 of JAJJHQ010004461.1, read as the reverse complement.
GCCGTATTAGCCCTGAATTGTTGGCCATGCTACGTGATGAAAATGATTCAGTTTGTTTGCTGCTTGTCAAGGATGAAAATAGATGTTTGACTATATAAAAGCTGCCTAACGCAGGCAAAGGCATCAATCTGAAGTCTAGCTTCAAAGTGAAACAAACCAAACCAGCAAAATGATGAAATTCGTAAGTATTTAGGATATTATAAAGCCTAAACAAATTTTAAGTGTATTTTCTCCTTGCAGTTCGCCGTTGTCCTGTGCGCTCTGTTCGCCGCCGTTTCCGCCAATCCTGCTCTGTTGGCCTACAACGCCCCGTTGGCCTACTCCACGCCTCTGGCCTACTCCGCTCCTTTGGCATACAATGCTGCCCCCGTTGCCTACACCGCCGGCTATGCCAACTACATTGCACCCTATGCCAGCAGCTACACTGCACACAGCGTGGCCCACAGTGCCGCCGTCCCAGTTGCCCCAATTGCTCCTGTGGCCGCCGTTCTGAAGAAGTGAGATGGGCCCGAGGCACGCATCTGGATCCTGCCAAGATGCCGCACGTGTGTCCCATTCGCGTCGCAGATTCAGAAACAGATACACGACCCGAGGCAAAGACAAATAAAAACGCAATGCATCAGGCCCACGCACTGACCGACTGAGAAGAGAAACGAGTTTCTATTTTTCCGATTTTCCGATATGGGTTACTCTTTCAGAGGGAGTTTTTAAATTATACATCTCCAGGCATAATATGCATAAACATATATCATTTTTTAGACAGACAATCTTGCAGTTGAGCCTTTCAAGTATACGTTGAAAATCATAGCTTTTCAATTATAAATAATTAATTTTAAGGGTCTGTTTATAAGTCAGATTTTAAAGTGTGCAAATACTTATTTTAGCTAGCTTCAAACTATTTTATGTTAAGTGATTTTCCCGCCCGTTTGACGTCGCCTGTATCCCGAAAGGGTATCCTTCTCCACTCCCTCCGGGTTGTGTTTTTATTCCGGTTCATCGACATTTTGCCACGTTCCACGGCGTAATCCTTGAGCTTTGTTTACTCAGTCCTCGTTGCAGTCCTCGAAGTGCCGTTTACATCGCTGCCCCTGCTTCTGCCCCTGCCCGCTTGCAACGCCGCAGTGTTTATAATTTTAATTGGAAACTGCGTGTGTCCGAGCTCACAGAGGTCGATGGTTGCTGCTATTGCACTCAATTAAAAGGCGCCGCTGAAATTGCATTTCGTTAATCACAAACAATCAATAAACCAAACGAAGCCACGCCTCAAACGGCCCCTTCCACTGTCCACCAACTCTAACATTAATCATACGCCCCGTGAAACCGGCAGAACTGTGGAAATCAAATCAAGCCAGCGACATTTAGCTTAGACTAAATTTTGCAAATTAAATCGAGGCATTGAGTCGTTGATTTCAACGCCTTTGTCACGCCTTCGCCGGAAAGAAACCTCGACCGCCACCCACCTCCCACCTGCACGTGTTTCTTCAGCCTTTCGGGCTAATTTACCTGTTGCCGCCGCTGCACTCGGTAAATTAAATTACAAATTTTAACGCTGCCTTTGTCTAGATGGTCACGCCCCATTAATAAGGTAGCGTTAGCAAGAAAACCACGAAGCAGTTTATAATTGCCGAGGCCTTAGAAGTTGCCTTTAACCATTTCGTTTCCCAGGCCACAAGATGGGGGGCGCTTGTGTTTAAAAAGTAGTTGGCTTAATGGGAATAGGGATTCACGTTTGTTTATTAAGTTTTCTATGGCTAACCAGGTGTGACATTGATTAAGTGCAGTTCTAGAAAACACTCTTCTATTACTCTTCATTGGTTAAGTGTTTATTCGGAGAAGTTATTAATTTAAGAGCATTCAATTATCGGAAATTTAGCTGCCAAATACTTGCAATTTTTGTATCGAAACATGGCCTGTTCTAGGCCTACATATACGCCCATATAATTACCTCCCGCTGATAGCTGATAGCTGAGCTGACTGCTCGTGCGATTACCACAATCTTGTCTAATTGACAGTTGTACATACACGTCGGGGCTGGAGGCTGGAGCATTGAATTGAAACGATAACGACTCGCCGGCGATTAGAACTTGTGGCGATCAATTTGCGGGGACATCAGTTAAAAACCCGATCTCAAAGCGCTCGAGTTTCAGCCCGACTGCCCAATAAATTGCATTTTGATTTAATCGCTGCGTTGCACAAGTGCCACCAAATTAATTGCCAGTGATTTTTCGCACCGTGTAGATAGTACACCGGCCAAGCGAAGTCGAGCCGGATCTCGGGAGGCTCTTAATTGAAATGCTTGGTAAGTTTGATTTACAGCCCAGCCGCGCGTCGGGCGGAGAACTTCGGATCGAATTGGCCGGCCGGTCGATCGAGCGCCCACACACTGCACTGTATGCAAATCTCCTTCGCGTTACGCATGCGCCGGTACCTACCAGACAGAAATCTGGAAAATCCCTGCCCCTCGTCGGCTCCTTCCCTGCGGTGATTGTCACCAATCCATTGCCTTTCCATTTGCCCGCAGGCTTTTCTGGACGAGGTCTTCGACGCAATCGTTAACCCCTAAGCGCCAAATGGGGTTTTATATCGGTTACTTTGCTTAATGGTTGTTAATAGAATCTGTCCCTGTATTCATCTGTCCATAAATGGAGGAAATTTAAGCTAGGGTCACCTTGTTTGGATACAATATTAGTATGATATAAAATTAGGTTATTGTATTAACTTTGTATTTGATCACACTAAACACGTTTATAATTCCCAACTAGTTCTGGCAAACAACTCATTGACTTACCCCTACCAATAGGCTTTTTTGGGAAGAAATTTTTGTTTTTCTTCTTCTTAACTTCCCTGTAAAAGATAATTTCGGTTATATAGATATAAATCTTTTTGCTCACAGGTAAAAAGTGTGCGCCAGGTTTTACAAAGATGTCTTTAGTAAAATCAGAAAAGGGTTAAATGCACCCATGCATTTATGGGTGGAACCATCGCCTGCAGGGCGGGGCCTTCAACAAGTGCCGGGGGGTTGCCCCCGCGTTGCAAGTGCCTCCCCTTTGCAAGTGCTAAGTGCTTTGGGCTTGCGTAAAAGGCCGGTGTCTGAAATTATGCGCCGAGTGGGTCGCTGGCAATTAACTGGCAGCCGCAACAGCTCCTTCGGCATTGTGGCTGCGTGATATGAGTTATGGGTCTATTTCAGCCGACACACTCGCGATTAGCGAGTAACCTTTGCCAGAGGCGTAGGCAACCTCATGAACCCCTCCCACAACCAAAGGCAAACGACCTTGCCCACGCCCCTGCCGTCGATCGGTTATTGTTCTAAGTCCGCGTGCTGCGATTTTGACTTGCCCCACATAAAGCGATCTCGAGCGGGTCCGGTTTTATCTTTTGTATTGTTGCACCGGGTCTTACGCACAGGTGTGTGACTGCCACGCCCCATTCGTGGCCGGGTGGTTGCCCGTGTTTTGTAATTAAGACTTTGGCTCTCAGTGCTTGAGCATTTGCTGTACGAAATTTCTAGCAGCACGCATGCGCGGCGACTCATTTAAATGATTTCAACTGTGCGGGGCGGGAAAAACTTGTTAGCCCAACTGCACGAAAATAAAAGAACCGAAAATGGCAACAAACAAAATGCAATTTAAGTTTTTCTCACACACACCTTGTCTCCGCCTGGTTTCGAGTAAATAGTCCAAAAGCAAATTTATCAGAAATTATTCAAAACCAAAATGGGTAACGCCATGCTGCGACACACGTTGCAATGCCCTAACATTTTTAACTCAAATAAAATACAATTTCTAACAATATTTAACCATTGTTTTATTCAATATTTATTTCAAAGAAGTAATTTGAATGTATACTAAAAATTGATTAACAAATCATGCTAAATATTTTAGTAGACCATGCTTATCATATGCCAAGTCAAAGAAGTACTCGCTCTGGCTTGACCTTAACTTTTTCCCTTAATTTTTAAGATTTATAAAGATTGAAAATGCAAACTCGGCTTGGCAAATACCCCGGCAAAGGGTATGCGTTGGAAAAACTCAACCCAGGCACACATCCGCGTTGACTCGGGCGGGGCAGGGCGGTTCTCTGGCGAGTCGCAGGCTGCGATTTCCATCTCGATACCCGACCGACCGGCCAGCTTTGCATTTTGCTCTCTTGGCCTCAGATTTTGGCTGTTTCTGCAGTTTGCGGCTCTCCGGCGAACAAAAGTAAAAGTGCAGCAAAGTGGGCAAAGCCTCTGGGCCTGGTCGCCAGCTCGGATCCGTTCTCGTGCAACATTTTGGCCGGGTCTCTGGGTGGCTGCCTATAAAAGCATTTGGGCCTTAGACAGCGGCATTATTCAGCTTTGTGTTCTTGCGAAGAGATCAACGAAAGTTCAAGCCCCAAAATGTTCAAATACGTAAGTGATCCTCGGGAGGTCCTTTCTCGTCCTGGTTTCTGAATTGAGGACCTTTCCTTCATCATCTGCAGTTCGTGTTTGCCGTCGCCTGCCTGGCCAGCGCTGCTGCCGCTCCGGGATATCTGGGAGGACTTGCTGCCCCGGCTCTGCCTTTGGCCGCCGCCGCTCCGGCCATTTCCTACGGCCACGCCCTGGCCGCCCCCTCGATCGCCTCCTACGGATTGGCGCCCAGGATCAGCTACGCTGCCCCGGCCCTCGCTCATGCTCCGTTGGCTGCTCCGGCCTACTCTACTTACGGACTGGGACCCAGGATCCTGTCCCCTGGTCTGGCCCACGCCCCTCTGGGATACGCGCCCTCTTCCCTGGGCCTGGCCCATGCTCCTCTTGGCCTTGCCCACGCTCCTCTAGCTGCTCCTCTGGGTCTGGGCTACAAGTCCATCGTTAGCCCTGCCCTGGCTGCTCCCTCCTTGGGACTGGCCCATGGATGGTAAGCTGTCCGGGATCGCACACTCATCTTTATTGTTTCCTGCATCGCTTTCGTTTCGTTTGGATCGGAGAAGGAAGAAATGGTAATTGAGAAGGAGTAGAGAGAAAGACGGAGAGACGGAGGATCGGTGGACACATCTTCTCGAGAAATTTTGTGAGAAAAAAGAATATTACGATTGTGTAAAGTGAGTTTGGATTTGAATAATATTTCGTTTGAATTTAACAAGCAAGTGTTTTATTTGGCAAACGTCTAAAAGAAGGTAATTAGGTTTTGGAATTTCAGATAGACTTGTAAACCTCCATAGACATATCCCCCGTTGAGGTATTGACACATTATTTGCTGTCAGTGCTGTTTGGCTTTATTGATTTATTGACTTGCTGAGTGATTGACTGATTAAGGCTATCGTAATGATTTGGGTACTCCGATCTATTGACTCTCACATGCTGCACGCTCGCCTTGACTCCACTTGAATTGGCTTCGATTTGTGGCTCGAGGAGGGCCATCCCCGGACCCCTTACCATCCATGGCCGTAGCCATAGCCCAGGCCGTATCCCAGACCCAAGCCATGTCCGTAGAGGCCGTGTCCGTATCCACCGAGGTATCCGTGTCCCAGGCCATAACCATAGCCACCCAGGTAGCTCTTTCCGATTATGGTTTTGGAGATGATCGGAGCGTGGTAGCCTCCCAAGCCGAGACCCAGGCCATGGTAGCCTCCGTAGTGGCCCAGCCCGAGACCCAGTCCCAGCCCATATCCGCCATAGCCGTGGCCCAGGCCAATTCCCAAGCCAATGCTAGGCGAAGGAGCCGGAGCTGGAGCGGGTTCCGGAGCAGGCTCGGGGGCAGGAGCGGCCAGGCTGAGGGTTGCCAGGCACAAAAGGGTTACAAGAGTCAACTGAAGGTAAGCGAAACAAATGAGTCACTCAAATTGGAGTCCTTTGGAGGAAATGCTTACCTTTTGAAACATTTTGATGTTGGTAGTTTTCCTGCTGTCACTTGGCAAGCCGATCCAATTGTGTTGCTGTCGTTTTTCCGCGCCAGGCTCTTTTATACCCCAGCAAAGTGCACTCGATTGCATCCCCCAAAATGGACATCGATGATCTAATGAGCAGTGCAACTTAGTAAATCTAATTCGCTGGACAAGTTGCTGCTGCGTGTTACTTAAGAGCAGCGTGCCACAAAGCCATCCTTAGCTGGGGCGGCGAATAAAACCAAGTTCCAACACCTGTTTTCGGTTGCGTTTGGGCTGTGGCTCGCCTTTTGGGCCGCCATTGTATAATCTGCAATCGAGTTTGGCATTTACCAGTTTACAATGGTTCCAGTTTCGGGTTAATTTTCCGTTTTTTTGGGTTTCCCGTTTGGCCTGCGGGCAGTGGGTGGCCTTTTTCGAGTCACATGTTTCGACTCAGAACGGGGTCAATGTGCTGGGCCAGCGAGGAGATGAGAGATCAAAGAAGATTAATGGTAATACGATTACGAGTTTTCCCCTAGTTGATCTCTAAATGCTCTTCTAGCTTTTGAGATTTTAAATGCTATTTTTGTGGCATCTTCGGGTAACAAATGTAGGCCCAGCTGAACTGGTTTGGCTTGAATTTCCATCACAGTTCCACTTGGTTTTATGCCTTATCCCAAAGTCACCATTTACCCGAAACCAAGGGTATGCCCTAGTATAATCTAAATACGGCGATTATAAAAAATAAAGCCGAGCTAATCAATTCTTAACACCTCCGAAAATACAAGCCTCGTAAAAATAGCACGAAAACGTTGAGATTGGGCAATGATTAAAAGTTTAAAAGACAATAAAACCGGGTAAACAAAGGCAGTGGCGAGCTGACAAGCGACCAACTAACTCACAGCCCAAAAACAAACAAATACCCAAACAGAGAAATGTAAAATAACAGCAACAAATAACAGCATTAAGCCATAATTAAGTGCACAAAAGAGTCAGTGACTCTTTGACAATCCTCAACGGCAACAACGACGACGACAACGACGACGAAGTTGCTTTAAACTTGAACTTGAAAACGGGTTTCTCCGGCGAAGGGGACAACAGGGCCAGGCCAGGCCAGGCCAGGTAGTTGTGGGAGATCCATGGCGGAGATGTTGCAACAGGTTACCCGAAGGAAATGCAGTTGCAATGATGGCATCCGGGGGAGTGTCAACCGGTTGCTAACTGTTCGAAGGGGGGCGTCCGATGAGCCTATAAATTGATTGGCCTTCGACTGGCCGCGGCTTAGTCCAAGTGCAATCGGTTCCAGAACAACACCCGCAGAATGCTCAAGGTAAACGAGTGGAATATCCAGTGCCATCCCGCCGTTGTCTCCAGATTCTAATCTACATATTTCGTAGACTTTCGTGTTGTTTGCCCTGCTGGGTGTGGGCTTGGCTGCCACGGTTATTTACCACCAGCCTGTGATCTACCACCATCCGCTTCCGGTGGCCGCCACGCCTCAGGAGCTGGAGCAACATCCTGGCTACACAATCGTGGCACCTCTCACCAAGATCGCGCACGTCACCTACGACTCCGTGCCCATCTCCCACACGCCCTACGAGCACGTTCCGCTCTTCCAGAGGATCGGTCATGTCAAGCACAAAAGGTTTTAGGAGCAATACTTTGAATTTTTACTAGAAATTTACTAAAATATGTCACAGAAAATGATGTAATTTATGTTTAAGTTATAGAATTACTTACTTAGAATTTATAAGAATCCTCTGAAAATTCAAAAAGGTATCTCTTAAAACTTGCATGTCTCCTAATCGAATAAAAGCCTTTGAGTAAATGTATAAATTTATATTTATTCGCCATTCATTGTTGCTCTCTAGGGATGGAAATTGGGTCTAAGTTCTACAAGCTAATAGGACGGATGAAAGGTCGGATGATGCTGGGTGATCCTGTGACAATGGCCTTAGAAGAAGTACGGGGCAGGAGCGGCAAACTTGGGAGCCACAGCCAAGGGAGCTCCGAAGGGGGCCAGACCGAACTTGGCAGGAGCGGCGAAGGCCACAGGCGCCGGGGCAGGAGCGAATCCCAGAGGAGCGGCCAGAGGAGCAGCCAGAGGTGCGGGGGCAGCGAAGGCAACCTTGGGAGGAGCAGCCACAGCCAGGGCGGGAGCAGCCGGGGCCAGAGCCGGAGCAGCAAAGCTGGGCACACCGAAGGCAACCTTGGTTGGGGCAGCAAAGGCAACTGGAGCGGGAGCAGGCACTGGCAGAGGAGCCGGGGCGGCAAAGGCCACTGGAGCGGGAACAGGAGCAGCCACAGGAACGGGCAGAGGAGCGGGAACGGGAGCGGCGAAGGCAACTGGAGCTGGTGCGACGGGGTAGGCCACAGCGTGGTTGATGCGGTGGGCGTTGAAGCTAGAGGCGTAGGGGGCAACCACGGGGGCAGTGGCCACTGGAGCAGCCACGGGAGCAGCCAGAGGAGCAGCGAAAGGAGCAGCCACGGGAGCAGCCAGAGGAGCACCGAAAGGAGCAGCCAATGGAGCAGCCAGGGGAGCGCCCAGAGGAGCAGAGAAGGGCAGCAGACCAGCAGAGGCAGAAGCCACGCAGAGAGCAACGAGCTGGAGAAAAACAAAATATTGAAAGTTAAAAGGCTGAAACAATCCTTCGGGAAAATCTCTACCAACTTACCACAATCTTGGCGAACATGTTGATTGGTTGTAAGGATTTAGGACTAGGGACTAGCTAGTTGTGATTAGCTTGAAGGCAGATCGAGCTGTGATATCGAACCTGGCGATGGGCAATGCTTTTATAATTCTGCCACCCTTGTAACCTCCGTGGTCAGGCATACGAAATAATACGAAACCGACACCTTGGAAGACTTTCTATATTCGGGGTTGATGAAGGGCGCTCTGCTGGATCGGCGATACATATGTGTACTTAATAATCAATTGGTAGCCTCTTACGTCGCGATTGCCCCCGAAAACTTTCATAATTGCACGCAATTCCCGACCATAACCTAGCCCAATCATCGCCAGCATTTCGGGGATTGGGCAAGATTTCGTTTTGTGCAGCTTATGACAGTTTTGTTTTTGCCTTTGTGTCGGGGGGGACTGGTACTTCGTATTTCAGGTGGGTGGGTGGCAGAGTCCCCGTAATTATTTGCCCAAAATACGTGCCACCCCACCCGCCGGCTGGTTAAATCATTTAATTGAAATACCACTCTTTTTATCCGTTTATTTGGTTTTTTGCGTTGTGTTTTTGTTGCCACAATTGTCGCGTGTTTGGGCCGGGTCCGTGTCTGGAATTTCTGATTTGATTTCTTGTTGCGTGCAGTTGGAAATTCACTAACAACATTTCTGCGTCTGGCCAACGCTTGCTGAGTGTGTTGGCCCGATATTTGTGCGGCTCTTACAAGTGTTTGCCGAATAGCTGAGACTGAGTCTCCATTTGGCGGCATTACGAGGCGTCTGGTTAGTAATGAGAGACCGAATCAGATATCTGTTGTGTTTCCTTTGGCTAATTTTGCCGGCCAGTGATTTTATCATTTTCTGGTTACCTTCCCAGGCAGGAGCCAGGAATTTCTTTGATATTTTCAATTTGAAATGACTACCCTCTTTGAGAAAAGACATAAGTTAGATTCGGTATTTCGATTTACTATAATTATTCGATAAATATTTGGATAACATTACATTTTCTAATTGACTCTTTGATTGTTCTTTGGTGGGGTCAACTTAAGAGCTAAAATATTCCTAGCAGCGGGTGGTGATGGGCTTTCAACTTCAAAGGCAGCGCCTTCAGGTGGACGTGGGGCTTGGCCAGCACCTTGGGGAATATGTAGCCCACGGATACTTTGTGGGTGGTGGTCTTGGGTCCCGGAATGGCCCGGTAGCTGGGGGCAAAGGGAACGGCCTCCAGAATGGGTGGCAGCACCTGGTGGGTCACGGTGGGCAGGTGACAGTCCGGGAGGAACGGTGCAGGAGCTGGGAGCAGTGGTGGAGGAGCTGGTAGAAGTGGTGCGGGTGCTGGGAGGAGTGCGGGAGTGGGCAAAAGCGGTGCTGGAGCGGGAGCAAAAACGGGAGCGGGAGCTGGAGCAAACACAGGAGTGGGTGCAGGAGCATACACGGGAGCAGGAGCTGGAGCAAATACAGGAGCAGGTGCTGGAGTAAACACTGGAGTGGGTGCAGGAGCAAATACGGGACCAGGAGCTGGAGCAAATGCAGGAGGAGCAGGAACCGGAGTCAGAGCAGCAGGTGGAGGACCATAGACCGGGGATGCAGGAGCAAAGGCCGCTGATGGAGCCACTGCTGGAAGCAAAGGAGCTGGTGGCGGCAGCTCCTGCACCGCATAGTCCAGGTGGTGCGGCAGGGCGTGTAGCGATTCCAAGTGATTCAGGTGATGGTGTCCATTGAAGTGGTCGAAATGATTGAAGTGATCGAAGTGGTGCGAGGGCTTGGCCTCACCGACCACCAGGAGGAGAGCCAAGGCGCAGGCCTGATGAGGAAGACATGAAATCAATTAAGTTGACCTCGCATCACCCACTTCCTTGACCACTTACCCAGGTGAGTTGCCACATCTTGCTTGGGGGATTGTGTGTTTGGTTTGCCTGGGGATTAGCCTCGCGATCGATGTGCTCGACCTGTTGGCTCGGCTGCTTGTGTCTTCCCTTTGTCAAAATCCATTAATATTTATAGGGAAATTGAGGCGGCTATTCAATCAACGACTTGCACTTGCATTTCTTCACTTTCCATGCGCCGGCCAGCTTGGATTTGGATTGGGTTGGCCCGTGTTGGGTGAGGCAACCCAATCCGCTTTAGTTGGCCAGCAATGTCGTGACTGCCGTCGATTGAGGGGCAATAACTTCTTGGCCGATTTGAAAGCACGGCCCATGATTATATAACGCCAAAGCCCATGCGAGCCCAGGCATTGACAGATTTCCATAAACGGAATATGATTATGATAACCCATAAATAATGTTTCGATCGTAAATAACAATCGATTGCGCTCGAGGTGGCAACGCAATCGCAACTAATTTATGCTTCCTTAACTCTAATTTCCTTAGGCGGATTTTGTGTGGCTTATATTTCAATAATCGTACATAAAATACATAAATAAATTGATCAAAATTTGGATCTTTGGGGACAACAATCTTTGCAAAAGGAATGCAATAATTTTGGTTTATCTGGTAACGTAAATCCGGTTTGTTTTCTCATTGTGAGAATTTTTAGAACCATGCTTAAACTTTCATTAATTTAAGAAGCTGTTAACACACGTAGATAGGTTTCTTTGTTTTATTGATTTTTATACTCCTGTTCACCTTTAAGTGATAATTAAATTAACACGTGCTCACAAAACGAGCAAAATAACTAAAGGAAAATTAAAATTTAAGGGGATAAAAGAAGGACTCAGTTTTGAAACTATAGTTTAAGAAACTGCAAGCAAAACTGCATAGAACTAGAAAAAGGTTGCAATATTTTGAAACCTCAGGAAAGCTTAAGAAAAACACTTGTGGATTCATGATATTTTTAATTGTTTATTTACACATTTTTCAATAGCAATTGTCTAGTTTTTTGGTCATGTTTGTGCATCTATTTCCTTAGACCACCACTGGCGCAGGGGCAGCGGCAGCAAGGGGGGCGGCATAGGGGGATGCCAGGTAGGGGGAGGCGTAGGGCGAGGCGTAGGGGTAGGCGGAGTAGGCGGCGGCGGCAGCCAAGGGGGCGGAGTAAGCGGCAGCCAAGGGCGCGGAGTAAGCGGCAGCCAAAGGAGCGGTGTAGGGAGCAGCAGCCAGAGGAGCAGCCAGAGGAGCGGCGGCGTACTTGGCCACTACGGCGGGGGCGGCCGGGATGCCGGACACATAGCGGCTGGAGTAGGGGGCGGTGAACTCGAACGGAGCGGTGGTGTAGGAGGAGAGGGTGCCGTCGTAGTTGTTGCGCACATCCACCTGGCTGCTGCCACCGGCGGCGTACAGAGGAGCATTGGCATAGGCCAGAGGAGCGGCCAGAGGGGCGGCCAATGGAGCAACCACACCGGGCTTGGCAGCCGAGCAGGCAACGAGGGCGGCGATGACCAACTAGAAAATGAAATTGAAACCATCAGTGATATCCTTTTTTTGGGGCAAAGTTATCCCTTGATCCGAGACACTTACAAACTTGAACATTTTGCTGGTTGCTTGGGTTTGTCTAAAGCTCTTGAGCGATAATGTTCATTTCGAGGTACCTTCGTGGCTTATATAGCTCGTGCCCATATCCGTGCTCTTCTTTGGGGGACATTCTGTTGTCTAAAGCGATTTTTGGTCGCTTCTTCGCTTGGCCCACCTGGCCAGAGAGTGCCAGGCGGCATACATGATCGCTCGTCGGCGGGGACGTGCTTTCCCCTTCAATTGCCCAACATATTGGTCGGGTTGTCGGAAGTTGTCCAAGCTACACACAGTTTATTTGGATGCAGAGAGAAAAATAATCAATAAATAATGGAAATATTGTGAAGTTTTTCATAGGATAATATCGGTTTTTATTGGGGAACATAATAAGTAGGTTTGATATTTTCAAGCCAGTTTAATTTCTTAGAATTAAAAAATTTTTTTATTATAAAAAATAACTCCCTATACCATCTTTTATCTCTTTCAGAAAGGTGATTTTCTTTAAACTTTAATAAATATTAAATTTTTTCAGTGGGCTGATCCACTTTGTATGCAATTGTGGCCAGCGTTGGTGGCCGCACTGCCGAAGCATAATTTGCAGTCTGTTTGGGCCATCAATGTGTGCCGTCTTGCATTGAATTGTACGCAATCTAAGCCAAATTGGCTATTAAAAATGCCCGCTTCCCCGGCCGCCACTAAATGTCTCATTAGTTCGCTTTTTAATGGCTCGCAGAGTTGCCAATAAAACGCTGTCGTAAATTTCCCTTCATCCTTGCCGCCGCCGGGCCATTGGCTTGTATTCTGCGGTGTTGCGGTGACCTTGACGCCACCTGGCCGGCCACAGGATGTGGTCCCTTTGACAGGGTCTTCCCAGGCGTCTCAGTCACCTTTAAGGGGAGGATTCGGAGGCTACCAGAGTTTGAGGGGTAAGAGCCATCGAGTAGCCGAAACCGGATTGCGGAATTAATGAGCCAATGAGCCGCTCTCTCGGTCACGTGCTTTTTCTTGGCCTGGTCAAAATCTGCGTCAGATGATGATAACTGCGAATCAGGCGGCTTGTAGGTTGCGATTTGCATTGTTCTGCTCTTCGTGTTGAGAGGTATTTTCCAAAGTTGCAGAAGTTTGTGGAAATTATTAATCACCTTTAAAGTGAGTACATAAAAATTCCATTCAATAGAATGCTACAAATATACTCGATATGACTTATTATATTAATTTGATCAATATACTCATTACATGTCTATTTACAGAGTATGCTTTCCCACCCTGTAGAGTCTTTAAATATATATTTTCTTTGCCCTGTTTATCATTTTACATGAAAGTTCAAAAAACTCTGCTTTCCAAATAAAATAAATTTAACGGCATGCAAATAATCCAAATTAGCAAGCTCAACTTTTTAGCAAACATGCATTAATTAATTTAAAATTACGTATTTCTTTCAGTTATACATCAACCATTTAATATGTTAACGACTGCTTTTGGCGGCTTAAACGCAATAAATATCGATTGATAAATACATTTTATTTCTTCTATTTTTAACCAGTTTTAATCGTTATATAGTAGAACCCTCCGCCCCAGAATTCAGCATTCCACGGTTAGAATCCGAAATCGTAAATCAGTTTTCCCTCAACAAAAAATTGTCATTTATTTTAATTAAAAAGCTTTGTCACGGTCAGAGCATCTCCATGTTGGCTTGGCGGGCACTTCAGCTTCTGGAAACCAATCCGATCTGATCCAATCGGATCCAAAGATGACGCCGGTCTCAAGGCCGTTGCGATGACGAGTCGAGAGGCGAGAGATTTTGTATCTTGTATCTGGTATCTTGGAGTGAGCGACGTAGCCCCACGCATGTAACTGTATTCCGCATCCGCATTGCTGCCAGTTGGTATGGAATCGAGGCAATCGCGGCATCCACCACAGGTGGTACAGTCCAGCTGCGATTCTGTTCTTCGATGACCTCTTCTTAAGACAATTTCTGGTCCGAAATTCTCGACCGATGACGTGCCAATTTTCCAGTGAGCCAAGCACGGAAATACAACATCTCCATAGCCATAGCCAATCCACTGTGGACCTCTCACTTCCTAGGCAACCAACCTTTTGGACCGGCCTGCAGCCAAATGTTGATCGAGAGCCCCTCCAGTAGCCGCCATCCATCCCCCTTAAGAATGATTTGGCGCTGTCGCCTGTACCGTTTGTTTTAATGGATTTTCGAAACTTTAAATTTATGCAGAACACTTTGAAATTCCTGTTTTTTTGATTTCTGGATAGAACCTGCTATCCCGAAAACCACAAACAATAATCTGCATAATAAAGATATAGATCCAGATCCCCAGTTCTCCAGCTCTCCAGTTCCGTTCCCAGATCTGATCAATGACACTTGATTTTAATTGGCTTTCATAAATAAAAGTCAAGTCTTGGACGCTGTTTAAGTTTTGTTTTTACAGCCACTTCCAATGCCAAGTTTAAGGCCCCATTATGATGGGCAGCGGATGGATAAATGAATGGATCAAAGTTGGAGATCTCTTGGCCCGATTTTCATACGTATTATATGTAAATGGCTGGCTATTAAACCATGCGCGGCGGAGGAGAGTGAAAGGTGTAAATCTTCCATTGGAATGAAGACCTCTTTTTTCTGTGTCTGCGCCGGCGACCTTCAAAACATTATGCAAATGCAGTCGGTCTCTCCAACTCCATCGATGGCAATGAGACAAAAAAATGGCCAATAAAAACACAGACCTAAGCTTAGATGGCAAGTTTATTAAGTATTATCAATGTGTATTCGCTACGAGGAGAAGTCAGTCATCGCTGTTTGGTGATCAGTCGGGATGACTTGGTGTCTCTAATAAATTTATAATTATTCTAGGATTCTCGGGAGTGTCTCCCCTTTTAGCGCCTCTGTATCTGCGGTGTTCCGTAGGAGGTGAGTCCTGTGGTCCTCGGAACACTGGCATAGGGAGCCCCAGCCTGTAGGGGGAGTTGAGCCACATTCAAGGGTGCAATGCCAAAGGGCACCGGCAGCTTGAGATTCAGGGAGTTGGCATCCACGGCAGCGGCTGCAGAGGAGGACGCAATGGAGCGACCAACGGGTGCTGGAGATGGTGCTTGTGCAGGTGCAGGTGCGGGAGCCACTGGTGCCTTGGCCACCAGCTGTGGTTGCGGTGCTGAGGGGGCTGCCTGGAAGGGAGGGGGAGCTCCGAACACGTATCCTTGGCTGGTCAGAGCCTGCGTGAAGGCGGCCTGCTCCAGGGCCGGCTCAGCGAACTGCCGGGCCACATGCGTATACTGCTGGGGTTGCGGCCTGGCCGCCACTTGTTGGTATCTCCTTTGGGCAACGGGTCTGTTGGGAGCCGGGTAGTGGTAGTAGGCCAGCTGGGAGCTGGGCTTGATGGAGTATTCCAAGTGCGAGGCATCGCCCAGGACCAGGCTGGTTAGTTGCAGCAGCAGAATCCACAAGCAGGGCAACTAAAAAGAGGTTCAACTGGGTTTAGATCACTGTCACTTCCTTCTTATCTGTCACTAAAGAAAACAGCAGGAAATGCACATCCTGGCACTGTTCTTCACACGCACACACACTCACTTTGGAAGCCATTTGTCGCCGCGTTCTTGTTCTTAAATTGTTGCTATTAAAACACTGATTTTGGTAGCCTCTCGGTTTAGTTTTCGGATGTTCGCTGGCGCAGCTTTGGCGGCTGATTAAAATTTGTGAGGCAGCTGAAGATGCTTTTTATATGCGTATTGAGGAGCAGCAGGCCCGCGATCGGTTCTCAGGTGAGTCTGCCTGCGCTCTCTCGCGTTTTTTATGACTCTCGGCCGCTTCTTTTTCGATTGTGAATGTTTTTTAAGCCAAGCCAGGCGGCCGCTGGAGTGCAGGCCAATGCGAAGCTTTTTGGCATTTTGTTGCCTTTGTTTATTTACTTTGTTTATTTGTGGTCGCTCAACAAAGCTGTTGCCGAGCAGTTTTGTCTATTGATAATATTGATATTTGGCTTGCCTTGCATATAAATCAATGTTGGTCATTTTTATTGGCATCCGAACTATGCAACAGGGCAAATTGGCAGCGGCTCGGCTTGGCGATACCCATTTGGAGGGGTGTTCCTACACAGCCATTTCGGGCTTATTAAACACAAATCGCTAGGCGAATCGAGTGTCATGTGACAGGAGCCGCCAAACACAAAAGAAACATTAGCCCCCAACGGAAAGCGAAACTGAATCCGAGTCAGAGTCTCAATCTGAATCGGAATCCGAATCCAAATCTGAGGTGAGGACTTGGTGCGAGATTTGCATGCTAAAGACCCGATTGTTGGCTCTATCGGCGAATCTGAATGGCTCTCCTTCTGTGCGGGTACCCCGTCACAGATTGACCTCAGATGGCGGGGCAGCTGCCGAAATCTATGCGCATTTCATTTAAACTTACACTGCAAAATAATTTCAACTTCAAATAGTATTGTGTTTATTTTATAGTTATTATATTTGACGAATGTTTAGCAGTCTTGAATAAGCGGAAACTTAATGAGCAAACTCGGAAGACGGAAATGACAGGCTAAGTGGCAAAAACTAATATTTATATGCTAATAAGTTATGCCTTAAAGGTGAAAAATAAAACATTTTCAAACTTAAGTCAGTCTGTTACAAATATTAATGAGAAATTTGCTTAGAAATGTATTTAGGAATATGATAAAATGCTTTATTTAATTGAGTGGTTTTTAATCCACACATTAATATACAATAATATGAATAACTTTACTGTTTTGCAGACCTAAATACGATCCTCTCTTAATTATGCAGGTTTAAAATGCGGAAATGACAAGTTGAGTGCCCAAAACTAATATTTATATGTTTATTTTTTCGCTTTTAGTGTAATCAAGCAGTCATCTTTCAACTCGAAGCCGTTTAAACTGTTGACCCAATTGAATGCGAAGAGCCGGCTCCCTCGATTCGTTATTGAGTTAGGTCAGTTGGTCAGGGGTTGGGGCTTGGGGCTTGGAATCAGCAGACTTGTCGGCCAAATCTTCGTTTCTCCGGGCTCTCCTCTCAGTGCCAGGCCGCGCCTTTGACCAAAATTTGCGATGCCGAAAATTGCTCGAAGCCATGAACACATCTGAATTATTTATGGGCTTCGGATGTATAGGCATAATTAAATCGCCACGCTGCGCGTTCTTCGCATAAATTCACGGGTCGCGGATAATACAAAACATAACAACATTATTAAGATTTAATTAATTGCTAATTTGAGGGAATTATCATTGGCAGTTATGCATAATGAGGGGGCTTCTCCAATTACCAGCCCTGAGTGTTGTAGACGGCGGGGGGTGCTCCGTAAACCGCTGCCGGTGCAGCGGGGGGAGCAGGTGGTGCTCCAAAGTGAAGCTTATATCTGGGGTAGGGTGCCGGAGGAGGAGCAAACTGGTAGCCCACGCTGGGAGGCGCAAACTTGGCAACGAATTGGGGCGCCGGTGCTGCGGCATACTGGGAGACTAGTGGTGGAGGTGGAGGCGGTGCAGCAAAACCCGTGTAGGTGGTGGTGGTTGTGGTCACAGGAGCCCCGAGGGAGTACCTGATGACGGGCGGGGATGGTGCTGCATATTTGAAGTAAGCCGGCTGAGGAGCATGATGCACAGGAGTGGCGTAGGCAATGGCAACAGGATGCGGAGGCGGCGCAGCACTGTAAGCCGCCTGGATAGTGACGGTATCGGAAACCGGAACCGGAACGGCAACGGGGGCAGGAACTGCCACCGGAGTGGGCACAGCCACCGGAGATGGCACAGGAACTGGCACAGCTACTGGAGATGGAACGGGAACTGGCGAGGGAACCGGAACTGGTACTGGAACTCCAACAGGAACGTGAACGGGAGGTGGTGCGTGGTGGAAGAAGCTACCCAATACCATGGGTGAAAAACAACACAGCAGAGCACTCACTAGAATATTCTAATACAAAATGGAAATTATATAAAATTAATTGAAACACCTTTTATTTTGCACTTGCCCTTACAATTTGTAACATAATGCTTTCTTCCGTTTTCGATTTCCGTATTAAGTCACTTCTCCTCGACACTTTCACACGTAATGAATCGCATTCCGCTGACCATCGCGGGCTTATATACCACAATAAGCCACGATCCAATGCCGGCATTATGCTGATTTCGGGACAAACTGGAGGCGGACAGTAAAAACTCCATTAAGGGATCCGCGCACGACGTGCAATCGACAAGCGAATCGTGCGGCAAATGCATGCGACAAGTTTTGCAATGTCAACTCTTCATTGGATGGAGTGTAAGTCGAATTTGGGGGGCAAGACCTGCAAGTAGGTTAATTAAATTGCATTAGCCAAAATCGCAGCAAGAGGAACTCTCAAGAAATAAATGAAGAGGTAATCTGTCAAGCCATCAATTGTCATAAACATTCAATTCATTATTGCTTTCAAATCTCAGTTGCTTGCCAAATATCAATAAGATTAAGATAGACGAAAGCAAAAGTGGATTAGTACTTCTTTGATAACTCGACCCACCCACTCGGGAGTGCCCAAACTCCAGAAGCCATTAGCATGCACACTTATTTGTCCAAAGCCATGGATCACATTTATGAATGCAAACGCTGCAGCGCGGCTCAACTTTTACTGCCGCCCAGACAGCTGCAGCCGAAAAGCGAAGCCAGCGATCACGTTCCAGGCACCTTTTTATGCCTCTCGGCTCTGATTGATGGCCGTTGCCGAAATATAAATGCCAAAATATCACACGCCAGTTAAAAGGCGATTTATTACCGCCGCCAACAAAGCCGGCAATTAGCTGGCCGCGGCCAAAAAGCGGGCCGCACTTTTGTCCAACAGAATCAACTGCCTAAAAGCGGGCAACTCGTGCCGTAAAATGGAAATCTGTCATAAACAGGCGATGTGCCGCACGGGTGGCCAATTAAATTGGCTGCCAAATGCGCCACACGCGCTCCTCAAATTGTCGGCAAAACAATGAAACCGAAAGGAGCACAAGGAGCCGCCCGAGATGCTCGGCAAGATGGTTAACTGCTTGAGAAATTACCATAACAAAGTGGCTAAAGCAGAAATCGATATGTGCACCTTCGCTGAACTGAAAAGACACGCGCGTTTCGCAAATTTCCACGAGTGCTGCACACGCCCAGCTCTTGAGCGGGATCCCACAGCATTTGTGCCGATGGCAACAGGTGCTCTCGAGTTTTCAAGTTTTCGCGATGCTCCGGCAAGCGTTGTAACGTAATGCCCTCTAAATCACTGCACGTGTTTCGCAGCGACAAATGCGAGCTAACTTGTTTTCGGGAGGGGGCTTTTCCACGCC
Source organism: Drosophila ironensis (assembly GCA_021223825.1). Classification (NCBI taxonomy): domain Eukaryota; kingdom Metazoa; phylum Arthropoda; class Insecta; order Diptera; family Drosophilidae; genus Drosophila; species Drosophila ironensis. The sequence goes on along the minus strand of JAJJHQ010004461.1, from coordinate 1,350,196 downwards.
CTCGGAAAAGCGAGAGCTGGCGGAAACTTTGATGTGCGGCTTTGAAGTTGCACCTGATTTTGCACACTCAATTGGTTGGGTAAACAGTTTGCGTATAAGGCGGAATTATTATGCTTGAACTTGATGGATTGAAACCTTTGATTTGTAAAACTTTATGGAAGCTTAAACAGCGGAGAAATCCTGAAATTTACCCAACTGATATGATTTCCTGGGACTAAACGAAGTACATATTGTTTCGGGCTCATTGAATTCCTGCCCTGATTGCACTTTTAATTGCAATTTGTATCAGTGGGACGCTCATTTGGTATTTATAGACGCCGCATTGCTCATACGCAGTGTGGGCAGTCAACGAACTTCTCAAGGACTAGCAGCAGTGACCGCTGGCTGCATTAGATTATCGAGGGAAAATCTCTTCTACAAACAAGGGCCCAAGTGTCAATGGCCCTGGCAAGGCCAGCTCGCTCACTGGCGTGTGCATTTCCCAGAGTACGTGCACTTCCTGCGGCAAAGGATCACCCAGCCCTTGACCCTTGAAATTAATTTTCCATCTACGAGTAGTTGTGACAACCGCTGCCCGGACTCTCGGCTTCCTCTGCCCGGATTCCAGTTTCAATGGTAGTTTTAATTGCAGCACCCTCGGGCGTAGGATGCGTGCTGTTGGGTCCTGCATCCTAGCAAAAGGTCGTTGGCCTGGCCCAGAGTCAATGGATTGTTAATAATGCAAAGCAGAAGCAAGAATCAAGCCATTTTCCGCATGAATGAATCAATTAAGCTTAGCATACTCTGCAGCTCGGTAGAAAATTCTAGGAAATTAAACTCAAAAACAAACTCAAGCCGAAAGCAACAATGAGTCTCTTGGCCTGCGAGGCTGTGGGAATCTGTTGAGTGGTGCATTTTGCCCCAAGTGTGCCATGAGAGCACCTGCAATGCAAAATGCATCCACTTAGTGTCACTCGTTCACGGCAAGCATGCATATTCAATGGCCTGGGAGATGTAGGAAGCAGAAGCAGCCCCCGCCTTTGTCTGCGAAATTTGTTTGTTGCCGAAGGTTGCTGCTGGTTGCCAAATTATCGCTTGACTAGCTAACAGTAACGCCGTCTTCGTAAGCTTACTGGCGGGTATAATTATGATATGGTTTATGATCGCGGGGCATAATTTATGCGGAGCCAGGCCGAGACAAATTAAATTATCATTGCACACAATTGAGCTTTATGGCTGCCAAGGTCGAAGAGCCACCAACAATGGCTGATTGTTATTGTGAATTATATTATCCAAGTGCAACCAATGCCCCACCCTGCATCACCCAGCAGCTGTGGAAACACATTGCCGGCCAAGACAATTTTAAATTGATTTCCCCTTTACAGCCAGGGGCCAAATATTAATACAAGACTTTTCAATTTTCGTCTGAAATATGGGGATATTTATTTGTGGGAGCCGGGGCCAGGATTAGATGGCTTACTGGCTGGCTAAAAAGGTAATTAAGTGGCTTTGGCCAGCTCTTGATGTGCTCCCATTTTTCACTTGCGAAACTGGGCCGAAACGCATTTAGCGGGGACACTTGGCCGGGCATTAATAAATAGATATTTCAACGCACTTTCCTCACCTGTCGATCCCCTCGCCGGGCGCTAATTTTGCCGGTCAACCTGTTGACGGGCGCACGCGTTTGTCGCTTTAGTCTTTCGTCCATCGGCCGAGATAATTGCGCGGGGGGCGGCGTTGCAATAAAACAATTTTTTGCGGAATTTCGGCTTTTCCTTGCCGGTTTCCAAACACCCCAACGGGATTCGATACGAATCCAGCCGAGTTGCTCAAGCGAAATTAATTTGCAGTGCAGTTGAATGCGGATTGGGAGTTCGACTTGGAACTGGAGTCGCGCGTCTGGGTGCTGATGTGAATTAATGGCCCACTGACGGCAAAAACAAACAGGCCCATGGGTGTGAACCGTTCGCAATTCTGGAAATTCGATTTCAACAAGTGCAAATTAAAGAAATACTTATATTGGACTGTCAAGAAAATTGTAAATGATAAACCGACGTATGTGATTAATGGCCAGGAGATTGGGGACTAATGTATAAAAAGACCCATGTAATAATATTTGTAAAAAATAATCTTTTTACAATAAAAATTAATTCTAGTAGGAGATGGACACTTTTTACCATCACTAGGTTACTTATTCTTTAAGAAATTTAGCTTTAGGTCCTACATTTAAAATTCTATAAAGAAATATCTTGTTGTATGGTTCTGGTATCGTATGGTTCTGGTAGCTTGTTTTATGGTTCTGGTATTGATTTTTTTTTCAAAATTTCTGAGTATGGCTTGCATATTTCTCTAAATTAGGCTTAAAAGACCCTTAAACCTTGTAAACTTAATAGAATTCTCCCTATATTCCCTTGAACCCACCAGATAGAACATCTTTAACTTTCGTTAGGGTGATTTATCGTTTATTTACAGAATGTGTCGAAGCCACGCGTGCATTGCACTCTAAAACAAAATCAACGAAACTCGATCTCCTTCAATCTCTCGCTCTCGCCGCCTCCCGGTGGTCATCCTTCGGGTTCTGGGTGTCTCTGTCTCAAAAGTGTTGGAGGAATGGATGGTTTTGGAAGTTTGTACACAAAATATTCAAGGCTGACTACGAAATGCAAATTCCGCACTTTGACGGCAGCAAAATGCGTTTATCCACGGAATTTTTCAGAGGGGGGTCGTCAATGGGGCCGCACGGGACATGGGCAGGTCCTTAGTGCAGGTATCCGTGTCCGTAGCCGGCGTATCCCAGACCGTAGCTACCGTATCCACCGTAGCCGCCGTAGGAGCCGTGGTAGGTGGAGGTGGTGTGCAGAGCGGGGGCGGCGTGCACCAGAGGGGCGGCATGCACCAGAGGAGCGGCGTGCACGACGGGGATGGCCTTGGTGGCCACCTTGTAGGTGTTGGCGTACGAGGTGGCAACCGGGTGGGCCACAATCGGGGCGGCGTAGCTCTTGATGATCGGGGCGTGCGAGATCACGGCCGGAGCGGCGTAGGCCGAAGCCAGGGGGGCGGCGTAGCCCAGGCCATAGCCATGTCCGTAGGGAGCGATCACTCCGGCATTGGCCACGGCGCACAGGGCAGAGATGAGGGCAATCTGCGGAGAGATGGCGAGGAATGAGCATCCGGCCTTAATCCTTTAATCCTTGGGGTGGGTCGGCTTACCAGTTTGAACATTTTGGTGGTTTGCTTGCGACTGCGACTTCTTGACTGAAGAGCTGAGTGTGTTGTGCTTGGACGTCTCAAGTTGCCGTGTTATTTATACCCGCAACATGAGAAATATTCTGACGAATCTGGCCAGCAGAGCGAGCGAGAGATCCGGCGCTGAAACGCCCCTGTCAGCGATCGAAAGCCGAAGCTTTTTTTGAATTTGTGCCGCCAGTCAGATCGCGAAAAAGATCATTCCATGGCACTCGTGCCGCGCCGATCGGTCATGCGGCGGTTTTTCTCTTTGACTCCAAGCCCGCCGAGTCCCAGCTTTTCGTGGAAAATCTCTTGGCTGCTTGATTCAATTTGTGTTTGTTGTTGGCTTACTTGGTGCCAATAAGCCATTGTTGGCTTCCAGTTTTTCTAGCGGAAATTTTCATATTTCCATTTCAGTGTGGAAACAAGCAATTGTTCACCGCTAACGGTTTCCAGCTGAGAAAAGTTAACTTATTACTTGTAATTAGTTGCTATTTATTTGTTGAACTTTTAATTGGTGCTTAAACACTCCAAATTGCAGTCATTTTTCCACTGACTTGGCTGTAATTTTAGGTTTAACTTCAAGCGTGGTTTAGGAGAGTAAAAATTAAAGCATTTAAAAGAACCGATGCGAATACAATTGCTTCAGATCTATAGAAGGTTACATAGTATGTGATACATACAAGAATATAATTATATCATAACCATGTTTCAAATTTATTGCAATAAGTGTTTCCCTGAAATATGGCATCAAACTAGTCTTTGTCATCTTTATTTTATACCTTTCTCTATAAGTAATTCAGTAAGATATATTTCAGAAGAAAGCCTTACCAAATCTTCTGCTTACGTTCGATATTCTCTAAGAAATTCAAAGACTATATTGTAATCCCATTAAATGTGCCTTAAAATCCATGGGAAACCCGACAAATCCTTTCTAAATGCCAAAACGCACTTGATTATCAATCAGCCAAAGCAGCTGACCAGCCGAATGACTGACTGACAGCTCATTACTGATATGGAGATCCGTAGGTGTGGAAAATGTTGTTGCACATGCAAATGATCAATCGGAGCTGCCTCTCCACGCACTAAATAAACGCGAGCGGTCCGTGAAAAATTGCTCACTTTAATATTTGACAAACACAAAGTGGAGATTGGCCGGGCTTTTGCCTTAGTTTAGCCACCGAGCCAGCAGCTGCCGCTTGCATGCATTAATTTTGCACTGATTTGCTATCGCACACATGGCGTATGCGTAACTTGGGGTTTGAAGGAGCCAAATCAATTGGCAACAGAGCTAAATCATATCCAGCGCATTTGGAATGGCCTGCCAGATTTCCTAATAGCCATGCTTAATTCGCCATCATATCTCAAGATCTGCCAGAACACAAGGCGGGAGTAGAATTGCAAAATGCTCGCTGGCTGCTGGTCACGGGCCTTGAGTCAATGTTTTGTATCATACGGTTTCCCTATCGAAGTGTTGTATCAAGCGTCGGGGTTCTCGCGCAGGTCACACAAAGCCCGGCTTAGAGTTTAAAGTTTATGAGTCATAAATCAATAAACAATTACGATGGCGACAATTCTTTGGCTTTGACCCTGGGCATCGCCGCTGATCGGGGGCTAAAGTCTCGGACTAAAACGAAACCCTTCACCAAAGCCAACACCTCGTGATTTTCGGCCGGCGGCGTTATGCAAATATGGACCAAATTGTCGCATAAATCTAAATCGAATGCGGCTTGATTGACACCAAACAGGATGCCAAATTGCGTGGCTATCGATCGATCCACGTGCCACCCACTCTGTGTGGTTGAGTTTTGCATTATGCCTGCGCTGGCATAACCCACTCTGTGTGGTTGGGTTGGGTTAGGTTTTGTGGTGCAGCGGTCAGCTCTGGTGGCCTGTAATTGCATTTTAATGGCCTCCCAATTGCATTGCCCAATATCCACATGCACACACAATCCAGTTTAGTTCGATTCGATTCGATACGACTCGGATTCGCATTTCCCAAGCGACGACGCCCAAAAAACTTTGATTGCCAACAAATCATTCAAAAGTCGAAATTAAAAGCCGTCAATTTTCCGGCCAACACAATCTTTCCTTCATTGATTTATGTGATTTTCTGACGCACTGCGGCCCGAAATTCTGGCTAAGAAAATTTCACAAGTAGGCCTGGAATTCGCAAAACCAGAAAGCCGAAAAAAATGGGATTATTTGTAAACAGAGCATAGATGATTAGTGCGGCTTACTTGCATTTCATTACACCAGCATGTGACCGCAAAAGTTATTATTTAATTTGTTATAGTTTTACATAATTGTCGGTTGTTGGGTTGCCAATTTGCATAGCGCACTCCGGCGGTCGGTGGTGACTCCCATCTGTGACTGTAGTGTGGCCAATTAAATATTAAGTATACCACATGGTGGACGCTACGCGGTCAAGGTCGTGCTTACCCCAGCCTTTGTCACAATGTCGTGCACCACATATCGCAGAGCTCTGCCATGTAAAAATGTGAATACACCGACCATTGCTTGTTTTATAATGATTAATAATGAGAGAAACAACGGCGACGACAACTGCCAAGTGCGAAACTGTAACAATGGCTAGAAAAAACAAAATGTTGTCTATGAAAAGATGATGCCTTAGATACCCTGGAAATGGGAGAATGTAAGAGGCATTTTGACATTTAAGCTGCCACTTCCCACACTCCCTGCACCCAAATTAAAATTCATTAATAATCGTAGAAAATTTGCCTTTTCGAACTTTGCTGCATGCGGTCGCAAACATCGTGGCGTGACCAATTTCCTAGGGTAGCAATCAGCGCTTTGTTTTCCCAGCAAATGTCGGGCAGACACCGCTGAGAAAAGCTCTAGAAAAACACTCGCAGCCTGGCAGCAGGGTAGCCGGGCAGGCGGGCAGAGTTTTCATTAATGGAATTAAAGTAAGCTAAGGTGGATTACCCTCGGAATGCCCCCCGTTTTTGTGGCGGCCCTCCTCAGCAGCCAGAGCTACCGCACTTAGCCAGAGTCAGAGCTGTTTTACCTTCAGTTTGGCCCGAGGTTGGGCCAACAATTATCATTTGCAAAGTTGGTTTCATTTCGCGTTGAAGTTCTTTTTGTGCGGGGACATTGCGCAAATAGCTTGTGGCACGTAGAGCATTTGTTTTGTTTTGCTAATACTGATTGCCATAGTCAGATATTTGTTGATCAAACGCTGCATGCTTAAACTATTTTGGTCACAGATCATTTGACAGCTTCACTGAGTGTTCGCTCTCAGGTTGTCAATGCAAATACACAGAAATCTGTTTCATAATTAAGTAGTTAGCTGGCCGGCCAATTTCAGTTGCAACAATAACAAGCCAAAAATAAAAACAAACCAAAGACATGTTGAACAACTAACGCCCCTTTTGTCGCTCGTAAATTAGAGTTGCTGGTGTGTCGCCGAATTGCATGCAAATCGCGCCCGGCTCCCAATTGCTGAGATTTATGCGAGGGGCTGTCCAAATTATTTGTTCTCGATTAGTGGCCTTTTAATAGAATTTGACTGTCGTGTGGGTGCGGATTCCTCCTGCCCCTCTATTGTTGTTTTGCTACCAATTCCCACCTCGACTCCTCTAGATTCTAATGCATCTAATTTGACTTTCACTTTTGAGCTACCACCTCTGATTGTTCTCCGATCCGAGATTGTTCTAGAGCAATTCGGTGACTTGTGTGGTTAGTCACCCTGAACTTGTGCTGAAATCAAATTACTGGGCGAGATCCGAGCATGATTGCACACACCTGTGTGGGGGCAGGTACCTGGCTGCAAAGTATTATATATAGAAATATCTATTCCAGAGGTGAGACAAGATCCGATCACGGCTACTGGGGCGTTATGAAAAGGTCTTGGATTACGGAAAAGGCAAATCCAGAGAGGCATAATTATTGTGTTCAAAAATGGAACATAATATGCCACTGAATATTCTGCGATACTTTGGCAATATTAGATGTACCATAAATTTAATATTTCCTGAATATTTTCATGATAAATTCCTGCCTACATATTTGTTAATATTCCATCCCTAACCTAGGTCGTGCTGCTTGAACTCACATCCGAGATCAAGTTGCTCCGCTTTGGATTTCTCACATAACAAAGGCAAAAAAATAAGCTGAGAACACCGATAACTATAAAAAGTCAATTAGAGTTAATGATAGCCGCAGCTAAACATTAAATTCATGTACCCAAATTACATAGAAATACAAAAAGACTATAATAACTACAAGAAGGCAAAAACCAAAGCGAATTCGATATGAGAACAGCCCAACTTGATTTGAAATTCTGTGCAATTGAGGAAGTTGACGGGGGACCAGTATGTGGCAAGCTGCAACCGGCAAAAAAGTTGGCCCGGTGCGTCGGGTTTTGTATAATTCAATCATTAAAATTAATAAGACAATGCAGAGATCACACGCCCCACAAAAACGCGCCGATGACGGCGCAAGAACTGGCCAAACGAGGCATTTCCCAAACGCTTAGGCGCCTGGAGGCGGATGTGGCTATTACAGAGCTAATTACATGGCGTATGAGCGATTTTCAATGCTGTTTTGACCAGGCCAAAAGCGAAAACCCGAGCTCACACCGATAACAGGCCGATAAGGCTGGCTTACAAACACCACGTCCCGCGACCCTGGGTTGCTGCAGCTAATTAAGTTGCATGTACCACGCTGACAACCTCTCAGATACACAGATACTCGTATTTACTCCAAAAAGCAACTCCAGTTGAGTGCTGTTCAGGTCTCAGCGGACACAGTCAACTTCTATTAGCCAAACTATTTAAGAAACTCTTGTCCATTTGTCAATAATTCAGCGAACAGGAGATTGTTTGGGGTACTTGGGGTACTAATACCAGATTTAAGTGCAGCTGACCAAAGCAGACTTACTTCTTCGTGGACAAGCATTCATTTCCTTATAGAATCAGCCCGGCTTAAGCCCCTATTAAAGGCTTTAAATAGATTGATTAAAATGCCTGCTGACTCTTTGGTCAGGCCTAATTGATGGCCACAAATTCCACTTTGGCTGAGACATGTTGGCCAGCATGGGTTAACTGGTATTGTTAAGTTTCGTCAAGTTAATAAAAGCTCGATTTCTAAGCTGTGTTTTGTCTTGAAGCCTAAAAGTAGTCCCGTCTTGTTGGCCAAGTTTGTTGGCCTGGTTCAAAAGCTCGCCAAAATAGAAACATTAAGTCCAAGCTTATTGCAGTGCTGGCTTATTTATTTGCCTTGGTGTTTATTTATTGTTTTTATCTCTGAAACTAGAAATGTTGCACCCGGCGGTGTCTTAAGAGTCAAAGACTTTTGCCAACTAGTGCTAACCATTCAGGTGATTTACACCTTTGGCCAAGAAGCATTTGCAGCGCCCGGCCAGAAGCGAATCTAAAGTGGAACAGACCCGCCAACAATGGCATTCTGTGGCCCACAACAACAATAAAATAAAGCAACTTGGCCCAATGATTAAATCGTTTCGGGGCCTGTCAGCGTCTCGTTATATCTCATTCGCTTCCGAACAAGCCATTGTGGGTTTCCTTTTCATTACCATTTTCATGTTGTGATTTTCTGTATTTCTTCGTGTTTTTCTTCTTAATTAAATTAGAGCCAAGGTCGCCTCAAATGGGCTGGGAATCTCAGCGCGCAGGGCTAATTAAAACCAGAGCCCAGAAATCGTGGCATATGCGACATATGTATGGCCAAAAATAGCCAAGGAAAATGCCTGCAACTGTTTTGGCTGCTAGTTATGCTAATGCCCCAAAAAAGGCTGTCAAGTAGAAGAAACGACCAGGAACACAAACTGGAGTAAAGGGGTTCGACTGCCACTGAGTGGGTGGTGGTTCAACTGGTTGCTTGTTATGTTAACTTGGCTTTCAGCCTCGGTTTGGCCCAAACTGCTCGCTCAGTTACGCCCAAATGGGTCACTAATGAGCCATCTGGGCCTGGGAATATACACGCAAAAACAGCAGCAAAAACGGCAGCGACTAAAAAAAATTTGTTAGATGATGGCTCGATTGTTTGTGCCAATTCTAACGTAAAGAAGCTAATTCCCTTACCTTGTGGCTTGTATAAAACCCGAGTGACTTCTTCAGCTGCCAAACAAAGTTGCCCAGCTCACCGCCCAGCCAAGATGTTCAAAGTTGTGAGTCTCTGCCAATAATGCCTTAATATTTAATCACCAAAAAATACTATATTGTGTCCTGCAGCTGCTTGTATTGTTCGGATTTTTGGCTGCCCTGATCCAGGCTCGTCCCAGCTACCTGCCCAGCTACGAGACAGTGGAATATGCACCCAGTGTGGTTGGATACGAGCACCTGGCTCTGCCCGCCGCCGTCTCCCACCAGAGCTCCACGGTGGTGCACGAAAAGCGGCCCTACTGGCGTCCCATTGTGGATCACACCCCGATCCTGAAGGCGGCCTATGCCCCCACGGCCTCCATCTCGTACGCTCCCCTCGGCTACACAGCCGGCAGTGCCGGTTGGTATGAGCCCGGAGCCTGGAGCGGAGCCAGCTATCCGGGAATCTATTTGAAGTAAAACCTACTCAGGAGGATCTAGCGATTCCGACAAGAGGCGCTGCATTTATAAAACAAGCTTTACTAAACGGATATTTTGGATGATCAAACAATAAAAGTTTACGTTTTGGGATGACTAAAGAAATGAGTTTTTTAAAGGCAATGGGAACTGCAAGATATATCATTTTATGCTTATTAAATTTGTATCGATTTTGCCCAACAGAAACAGGAGTTCTGCTCACTGGAATACCTTTTTTTTTACCTTTATCGACATTTTATATCGTTTTTTCTAGAGTAAAACGTTTATTAACCATTTTTAAATGATCATTATAAATTCAGGTGTTTTCAGAGACACAATAAATGTCTCTATGTTGCAATAAAAATGTTTAACACTTGATATTTTTTTGCGTGTTGCCGAAATTATAGTAGAGCATTACTCAGTAGCACTGTAGTTTTAAGCTTGGCGATTCAACACATCTGAGCTAAAGTTAATTTAATTTACTGGTGGCTGTGAGACCGTTTTAGTGAACCACCTCTTGAAACCCGTCGCTCTTAAAAAACGCATTTTCAATTTAACATTCGCATTTTATTTTATTCGTTTTCTAGTTTTTCTCACACGAGTCAACAGACCGCAGATCAAAATCTTTCGTTCTCACTTTGGGATTGGATGAATTACCAGGCGCTGGCGGCGTAGGTGAGGGGGGCGTGGTGCAGCAGGGGGGCGGGGGCGGCGTAGGTCAGGGGGGAGGAGTATGTCAGGGGGGCGGAGTAGCTCACAGGGGCGTTGTAAGCCAGAGGCGAGGAGTAGGCAACGGGCGCGGAGTAGGCCACCGGGGCGGAGTAGGCGACGGGAGCCACGCTCTTGACGATCGGGGCGGCGGCAACAACGGGAGCGGCGGCCACAACAGGAGCAGCGGTGTGCACGGCGGTGGTCTTCACCACAGGAGCCACAACATCCTCCACCACCGGGGTGCTGTGCACCTGGGTGACACTCTGGTGAGAGACGGCAGTGGGAATGCTCTTCACGACCGAGCCAACCTTGGCCAGGGCGGGCTCCTGGACAATTGTGGTGGCCGGGGCGCTGTAGACCAAAGGAGCGGCCAGGTGTCCGGGCTTGGCGGCAGCCACAGCCAGCAGAGCAGCGAGAACGAACTATTGAAGAGTTATCCAATCAATAAAGTCCAATCGAAAGGCAATTCCCAGCGCAGATCCTTACCAGTTTGAACATTTTGTATGGGTGGTTTTGGGCTTCTTCGACTTCGACAAGAGACGGACTTCGAATGTGATCAGTTGAGGGACTGTCACCGTCTTTTATACTTGAACTTCACTTTCAGGGGGAGCTCCCACACACGCTCAGGCCGGCGTTCGAGTGTCCATTGTATCCATTGAGGCGGATACAATGAGAGACACAATAAGTCGAACGTGCCTGAACGGATTCTTGTCGCTGTCTCCGGCTCTTGGCCATAAACCAGACCAGATTATTATTCGCGGCCAATTTCGAGTCATTACTTCACTTATTTTCGGCCTCGCACTCGTTGCCATACGCAAGCGCAGACCGAAAAAGCCACTCTTGGTTTCATTTCACAACTCATTAGTCGCACGTTGATTTTTTCATGGGAGAGCCCTGGGACCACAAGTCCACGTTGTTTGCTTCTAATTGCCAGCCAACTGGAATTCACTTCCGATCAAAGTCAAGGTCGCTGGGGCTGGCGACATACCACACTTTCATTCCCGGAAACTTTTACTGGGTTCTCTAGAAGCCGGCTTTTCAGCTGCACAATCAACACTAACTTGGCTTATGAAAATATATGTGTTCTATCAGAATCAAGCTCTACTCAAATGCATGTTCTCAAATTCATGTTTAAAGGCTAGGGAGTTTCAATAGATTGAGTCCCTTATAATTTCTTAAAAATTGTCACATACACACATTTATCGACAATCAACTTTTCTGAGCTTTAACTCAACACTTAAAAACACAAACGTGGTGACCTCTTCTCAACACGCCATCATTCCAAATTTGGTCCCTAATCTGCATCCCTAATGCCAACGAATTATTTACTTTCAGACAATCCTAAGAAAAAGCTTTTCGTCTTAAATAAACGAATTTACTCCAGAGTAAACATTACTTGTCTCAATCCTCCTTTTGTTGCCCCTAACCTACAACGTTATGCCATAACATGCAATTAAACCATATCTACGAGTATTTCTAGTTATTACATTATATTTTTTTCATGAAATGCAATACAATATATGAATATCTCGAATAAAATTAAATTTTTGGAATAACAATTAAATACCTATGTTTCTCTATATAAATTTTAAAATTAATAGAACCAACTGTGACAAATTGTTTATCATAAGTCCATACTCGTAAAACTAGAAAGTTTATGTCATCTAAAAAAAATAAGGAATTTTATTTAATTTCCCATTCGAATAATGTGTTTTCTTGTGGAAAATAAAACCATCACAGGACTCTTAATTTGTATATAGTAGGAATATCAATCGTGTTACGTATTGTCACTGACAAATGACTTAGTCTATCATAGATTCGCATTCAACAATTTGATATTCAAAGTACGTTTTTCTTTGTGAGTTCGTTGACACAGCGTACAGTGGATTTNCGGCTTTTCAGCTGCACAATCGACACAAACTTGGCTTATGAAAATATATGTGTTCTATCAGAATCAAGCTCTACTCAAATGCATGTTCTCAAATTCATGTTTAAAGGCTAGGGAGTTTCAATAGATTGAGTCCATTATAATTTCCTAAAAATTGTCACATACACACATTTATCGACAATCAACTTTTCTGAGCTTTAACTCAACACTTAAAAACACAAACGTGGTGACCTCTTCTCAACACGCCATCATTCCAAATTTGGTCCCTAATCTGCATCCCTAATGCCAACGAATTATTTACTTTCAGACAATCCTAAAAAAAGCTTTTCGTCTTAAATAAACGAATTTATTCCAGAGTAAACATTACTTGTCTCAATCCTGCTTTTCTTACCCCTAACCTACAACGTTATGCCATAACATGCAATTAAACCATATCTACGAGTATTTCTAGTTATTACATTATATTTTTTTCATGAAATGCAATTCAATATATGAATATCTCGAATAAAATTAAATTTTTTAAGTTTAAATATCACTACGAAAGTTGGAATAACAATTAAATACCTATGTTTCTCTATATAAATTTTAAAATTAATAGAACCAACTGTGACAAATTGTTTATCATAAGTCTATACTCGTAAAACTAGAAATTTAATGTCATCTAAAAGAATTAAGGAATTTAATTTAATTTCCCATTCGAATAATGTGTTTTCTAGTGAGAAATAAAACCATCACAGGACTCTTTCTTTGTATATAGTAGAAATATCAATCGTGTTACGTATTGTCACTGATAAATGACTTCGTCTATCATAGATTCGCATTCAACAATTTGATATTCAAAGTCCGTTTTTCTTTGTGAGTTCGTTGACACAGCGTACAGTGGATTTCTTGATAAATTCAACCGCAAACTTGTCAGCAGAATTCTATTTATTTTCCAGGAAAGCAATGCAGTGTACTATTGCATTCTAGGAATTATTTAATAAAGCTGTTTTTCAAATGCACTTGTCCCCAGTAACTCTGAATTTTTTCTTTATAAAAGCCCCAGCATTGCAAATGCCATGCCTATTCAAACTGAAGCTCAGAGACGGTTGTCAGAAATGGATATGTCCGGAAAGGCTGTAAGAAATATTGAACGTATATTAAATAACAATTAAACCATCCTTTGCAGTTTCTGTTCGTTTGGGGCTTGTTTTGTTTCCTCTGCGCCGAGGCCTATGTAAGCAATCGCCATGCGATAAAAAAACGAGAAGCTGTTGATCCTCCAGTTTCGGAAGTACTGTGGGATGTCATGAAGTATGTCCTGAGACCCGTGGTTGAGCTCGCCACTATGGTTAATGTAAACGTTCCCTTTATAAGCGACACTGCTTCCAGATTGCTAAAGAATTAATAAGCATATTGATAATACATAGAGATATACTGGACGTAGGGTTAGGGACTTATAACCATTTAAAATTAAATTTTAAAGGTGTTGTACCTTTTTCATTAGTAAATTGGTTTTAGCAATTGTTTTGGGTGGCTCCATAAACACAGGACACCACACCGGGTTCATTGTCCTTGCGCAGGCAGCGGGAGGCCTGTGCTGTCACCAACTAATTCGCACCCATATGTGAGGCGTGTGCTCGGCATTTGCCAGATATTTACCTTCCACATGGTGCAGGTGCAACAGGAAGCGTGTACGTGCCACAGGGCAATGCACCCGGACACTTCTAGAATAGCAAACTAGTGAAGGCCTCGGGGCAATTTATTCCTGCGTTTACAATTCGCATCACTCCCTGTTGCACTCGGAGTGTACAGAGGCTTGAAATACCTATGCAAACTGCCATTTCAAAACAAATTTTGTATTCCAAATACGCCTAAGCTATACACTTTTCGTTTGGCATGTACAAATTGTTGCAAAAACATCCAAAATCCAGTTTTAGATTTTGTAAAAGATACTTCCCAGAAAATAAACTCGATATTTTCAAAAGAAACCCTGTATTTATTTATTAATCGTATCACAAAACCGTCCAGCTATTCATCCTGGTCACCTGGGCAGTTCCAATGGGAGTGGCATTAGGGGGCTTTAGCAGGAACTCTACCACACACCGGTGGCGGTGTAGGTCAGCGGGGAGGAGGCGGCCACGTGGGCAACCGGAGCGGCATAGGAGGTGGCTAAAACGGGAGCAGCAGCGGCATAGGAGGTGTGGACAACCGGGGCAGCAGCGGCATAGGAGGTGTGGACAACCGGGGCTGGGGCAGCGTAGGTCTTCACAATGGGAGCGGGAGCCACGTAGCTGGAGACGACGGGAGCGGCATAGGTCTTGACCACCGGGGCCACCACATCCTCCACAACGTGCGCCGAGCTGTGCACCACCGACTGGCTCTGGTGGGAGACGGCAGTGGGGATGCTCTTCACCACAGCACCCACCTTGGCCAGGACCGGCTCCTGGACAATTGTGGTGGCCGGGGCGCTGTAGACCAGCGGCGAGGACTCCAGCAGGTGACCGGGACGGGCAGCGGCTACGGCGAGCAGAGCAGACAATACCACCAACTTGAACATTTTGAGTAAATGGGTTTGGTCTGTATTGACTGATTGAATTGAAAGTGTTCGGATTGAGTTTCTAGCGAGAACTGTTGCCGACTGCCGGGCTGCGGTGATCTTTTTATACCGCAACCACCGACTCCACCAACCCACCAACCCGGTGTTGACCTTGCAGCTCACACACAAAACGCGTCACAATTCGAGCCGAAACTAAAGCCACATCGGATTCTGGCGCACTGGCGATCAATAAGCAATTAGCGTCGGTGGACGGCTCAGGCGGGCGAGACAACTCCGAGCGAGCCCAAGACAAGCAGAGCATTAGGGTCTCTTGACTGCCATTAGAGCCTCCTCCACAGCGCTGCATTACTTGCACTTTGGGGCTCACGCGAGTCAGGGTCAATGTTTGTGCAGTGCGTGAGCTTTGGGCTGCGGCTTTGCGGGTTTCGGGTCGCGGGTCTCGGGTTTCGGTGACCAATTGCAAGTCTCATGTTTTATTGTCCGAGCGAGGGCAGACCTATCCAACTCACTCCGCAGCGGCGCCTCGTAAATGTTTTAATTGGACCGCTCTTTCGAGTGGACTTTAATATTATTTGGCCAGCTCTGCAGCTGCGCCGTCCGATGTCATGATGGTTTAATATCCGTACTTTGTGTATATAAAGCTGCTATTTGCCTGGACCCATTATCAGTCAACTTTGTTCGCTTCAGCAGCACAACACAGACCAACAAACAGCAAATCCCTCAAAATGTTCAAATTGGTGAGTCATTTGCATTGGTTCACCCGAAAACTTTGATTAATTTCTGCTTAATTTCAATTTCATGGCTCCCACAGGTGGTGTTGTCTGCTCTCTTCGCCGTAGCTTTCGCTCGTCCCGGTCATCTGTATGAGTCTCCGGTGGTCTACTCCGCTCCGGCCACCACGATTGTCCAGGAGCCGGTCCTGGCCAAGGTGGGTGCTGTGGTGAAGAGCATCCCCACTGCCGTCTCCCACCAGAGCCAGTCGGTGGTGCACAGCTCGGCGCACGTTGTGGAGGATGTGGTGGCCCCGGTGGTCAAGACCTATGCCGCTCCCGTCGTCTCCAGCTACGTGGCTCCCGCTCCCATTGTGAAGACCTACGCTGCCCCAGCCCCGGTTGTCCACACCTCCTATGCCGCTGCTGCCCCGGTTGTCCACACCTCCTATGCCGCTGCTGCTCCCGTTTTGGCCACCTCCTACGCCGCTGCCCCGGCTCCCGTCCTGAAGACCATTGCCTCCCCAGTGGTCTACAATGCTGCCTGGTAATTGGATGCATAGGAAGCTAAAGGAGGCTCTGACGAGCGATCTGGATGGTTAGAAAAAATATAGCGAATCCTTTTGTATATACAAAAAGTTTAATTGCGAGTAAAATGTGATTTTTAAAGATAAACTTTGAGTGTTTTTCTAAATTGGGATCTTCACTTGAGTTTACTATTCAATAATGAAGATCATCTTGGGAAAAATATTATTTTTCATTTAGGAGTCATCCAAAACCAACTACTTTAAGTCTGAACTGGGATATATTAACTGGTATATATTATTCAACTGGTATATATTGTAATAAAGAATTTCATGTGCAATATAAAATTTGGTTATTTCTTATAATTGGCAGACAAGAATGTAGACTTTCATTGAATTTCAACACCACCACGAATGCGAAATGAATTTTTGCATAGAGATCCCAATCCATACTAAATATAGAATCATATATCTATCTACATATAAATTTATAAAATATTTAATTAAAGAATTTCCCGCCATTAAAACCAGCTGACCAGTTGTGAGCATGAAACATGGATTTATTTACATCAGTCGAAATGTGCAGAAAGAAAAACAAAGGCAATCAGGGGAAGAACATGAACTAGTTTCCATCGATTTCGTTGGAATGGGGTGGGTGGGAATAGCCAGATGCAGTTGCTGGCCCACGCAAGCCGTCTAGGATCTCCGTGGAGGCGATCTACCAGGATGGAGCCCAGCCGTGGCCGGCCCAGGAGGGCGAGAGCAGGGTCGTGTGCAGAGCCGGGGCGGAGTAGGTCTTAATGATGGGGGCGGCGTAGGTTTTCACCACAGGAGCCAGGATGGGCTGGATGATGTGCGCCGAGCTGTGCACCTGGCTGATGCTCTGGTGGGACACGGCACTGGGAATGGTCTTCACAATGGCACCCACCTTGGCCAGGGCCGGCTCATGGATGATGGCCGGGGCGGCATAGCTATGGAGCAGAGGTCCGGCCTCCAGGTAACCCGGACGGGCAGCAGCCACGGCGAAAAGAGCGAAGAACACCACCTTGGAGGGGTAGAAATGCATCCCTAAGTAGGGGAATATTGTGTAATCTTTAAGATCAACTCACCAACTTGTGCATTTTGCTAATCCTTGCGATCCTGGGCGCTAGCTATTGGCTAAATGTGCCTTGAGAGTAGGTCTGTGTTGACGCCTCAACGAAATGTGTTGCCAGCTCCCAATTTGCAGCAGCTTTTATACTGCCAAAATCCGGACAGGCCATGTGCAACAAGAAGAAAAACCCAATCCACAAAATGCAGAAAACACAATAATAATAACTTTTTTGCCGTTTTGGCATGAGTTTTGTTTTTGTGTTTGCCTCTGTTTGCCTCCTTCAGCGTCGTTAAGAAAAGCGGGCAAAACTAACGCCAACGGCAACAGCATCGCCACACGAAAAGCTGCCAAAAGTTTGCATGTGCAACAGCGACAGCAACAGCAGCGCAGCAGCAGCAGCCGCAGCAGCTGATTCGCCTTTGTCTTCGGTCCGTTTCGGGGTTTTGGCCAAAGTCTGCCCGACTGACCAACTGGCCACTGCCCACCACCTAAAGCATTAGGTCGCAAAAAAAAAACCAGTCAATGTAATGGAGCTGACTGTTGCGCTAGACGTTCGCTGGGCACTTGGACAGTTGGCCAGCAGCCACCACTTGCATCACTTCAGACCCAAGTCCAACGCTCGCAAAAATCTAGTTCACTCTTGTCATTTTCCTCAAACTCGACCGTGAAATTTTCAAGGAGCTGCACGCACAGCTCGGAAAACCCAGGGACACCAACGCCGCCACCGACACTGAGCCCGGCCCGAGTCTGACAACAACACGCCCAAAGTTGGCCAAGTTCAATGCAAACGCACTTGCGTGTAAATGTACGAGCACAAGTACGAGTATCTGTGCCTGAATCTGTCATGGCCACTGTTTCTGCGCTTGGAGCGGGGGATTGGGGCACACATCTCTGGTGCTTGCGTCTGCGGGAGAAGGCCAATCGACGGCGGCGGTAATCGCCGCAATCGTCACTGGATTGAGAAAGGAATGTGCGCACAGCCACTTGCCGGCTAATTTGTCTGCCCATCACGTAGGCCAGGCCAGCGAACGCGCAGCGAAATGAAAATGAATTTTTTCATATTTTTAGCACGCTTACAGGGTGTTTTCGGTGTTTGCTTTTGTTTTTTCAATACTTTAGGAGGACGCAAGGTTTTCGAAAGTTCCTCTAGGAAATCTGAACTTTAAAAGTTAAAGGGTAGAGCATCTAAAAGCACAGAGTCAAAATCATAGGATATAAAATGATATGATATAGAACACATGGTTTTACAATTTCCCAAGCTCACAATTTTAAACTGGCATCAAAATGGTATTTTAGTAGAGAAAATTTTAAAACTAATATTGACAAGTTTTGGTAATTCAATTATTTTATTAGGCAGATTATATTTCAAATGATTAAAGATACTGCTTTAAGTTTCTTAAAAGCATACCCTCGGGTATAAATTATAGACAAACTATCAGGGCTCGAATTCCAGCTTTTTTTGTAACTTAAGTGCTTATAGTTTAAATGTTTATTTACTTAGCAAACCATTTTCTCTCCACCTCTCCAACTGGCAACTCTAATTGAGCGCCGCAGTTCTGCAGTTCCAGAGCCACTCCCTTCCTTTCTCCACCTCTATTCCCGGTTGCCTTTTTTTTCTGGTTATGCTAATCCCGGCCTGCAATTGTCTGGCATAACAATGGCCAGCGAGACTGGGAGCGATAAGCCAGCCAGCCGGCAGAGACCACATCCCACATGCGAGTAGAACCGCGCGGGACTGGTTGGCTGGTGCTGGAGTTCCGCTTTGTGTAATAAGCAAACATCGATTGCGATTGCGCAGGCGCGCAGATCACAAATACACAGAAATTGCCACAAACTCAACTGTATGTCACACAGTCGAAAAAAATTCATAAAACCCAGAGAATAAATTGTTTCTGTAGATTATACAAATTGGGTAGAATTCCTAAAGCCTCAAGATTCCTTTTCATCCCGAAGAATAGAGTTTCAATAGGAAATTTATTGCAGTGTTCAAATCGAGTTGAATTTGCCGCCGTTATGGTGATTTGTCAGAAATTTTTAGCATGATTAATGAATGTTTCGATCTGGCGACATAACTTCCCCTCCCTTACCGGCCAGTTAAAAAAAAACAAACTGAGTGGCTTTGTTAGCCGAAATTCTTGAGTGACTTTTAATAGATTTCTATTTCTGGTATTTTCCTTGGCAATATCCGGGCTCCGTTGTGTCCCAACATCTGTGTGGTATCTCGCTGGGGATCTGTTTTTCGGGGGTAATGTACGAAGCCGTTTGGCCACTAGGCAAGTGACAGTTCTGCCTCCGTTTCTGCCTTTTTCGATGCATATTGCACAAGAATAACAATAGCCATAGCCATAACACTAACACTCGGCACTAACAACCGCTGGAGCACTAACCACATTAAGAAATTGCCCCGCAATTATTATGCAGGAACCAGTTTCCCGGGCCAAACACTGTGGTGATCGACATCGCCGCTTATCGCCGCGTTTAGCACCAAACTCAATTTCGCTTTTAATTAGACCCATTCGAGCTGATCTCGGTCTAAGCGTAATGGACAGCCATTAAGTTGGCTTAAAGATCAATTACAAGCTGGCCGGAGGAACACTTGTTGACAGCCTTTGAAGCGTCATCGCCTTTCGGGCGTCTCGTTCTGAGTTCTGGGCTTCCGAGTCTTTAATTGTTTCCCAGAGCGATAATGGTGATTTTTCTATAAATATATAACTAATTACCTCGAAGGTCGTTATAGAATAAGTAAGCTATAAATGAGGAAGTATTTATGGGCACTCGGTTGGAAAAACAACGCAAACGGAGTGGAAGTAAGTTATGTTTGTTTAGATTCAAAGAAAGAACAAGTAAACAAGGTGTACAAGCATGATACCATTCTAATGTCTTTAAAATAAGCTGTAATATTTTGGGGACTTAACATGTAACATATAATGATTGACCTATGTTTCAAGTCAAATAAGTTGGCCAATTTATTAGTTAAATCAAACAGCTTTGCCTTTTCCACAAGTATTTCAAAGCTGAACCTATTAAAGTGTCCATTAAGTACAAAAGCATTCCAGCACAGCCCACACTCAGCAGCCTTAAAATTAGTAGGCCATTATGTTACGTGAAATTGAATATTTTTCGGGGCTAGAAAGAGCTCATTTTGCTGGACAGGCCGATCTGTTGGACAGTGACTCGTTGGCAGTTGCCACGCCACCGCAACTCCCGGCCAGATTGAGTCGACCTGTCCTGTCCTGTTTGAGAAACACAGTTCACTCAGATGTCAGAGTGGCTGGCTGGGCGTTCGCACACGGGCCAATACTCGTAGTTTGGCCAATTCTCTGGCCCGAAAGGAGCATTACGCAAATGCCTGCCGTTCGGTGAGAAATGTGCTGCAGCTGCGGCAAGTAGATCGAGCCGCACTCGTAAAAGGTGCCTGGGTATGAAATCCATTTAACTGGCCCCCCGAGTAATTACGTTCGAGCCAAAGTTCCAACTCGATCCGACGCGCACAACAGGTGGCCGAGAGCAGCGCCAATTGGCCATTGGCCACTTGTAAGGTCAGATGTGTCCATCAATCGCACAGACGCGCATTCTCGGCCAGAATTGGAAGTGCTGCGTCAGCGGATGCCTGAGCTGGCCCACAATTTAATTGCACTAACATTGAAAATGCCTCGAGATGCCGAGCCGCAGATATCGGTTTGCCGCCGGTGGGGCACATGATTGTTGCCCCCACTAACCCACTGAACTGAATCGAGGAGGCAAAAACAGCAACAAATTCGGGTGGAGCGTGGGGCATTGCAACATTGCCTTGCAACAAGTTTCGTTTCAGATGCAGCACTTCCTGGTGGCGATAAGCCAAGCAATTGAATTCATTTTGGCCCGCCAGTTTTTTCGGTTTTTTTTCGGGGAGTGCTGCTGCTGCTGCTGCTGACCAGGGACTGCGGCGAATGGTTGGGTAAATATTTGCCCAGCTAAATGCAAATCATGATTAATTTGCGGGACTAAGCCAACGTACTAAACTGACATTTCAGCACTCGCCGGCCGCCGTTGTTGCCTGTCAAAATACCAAACGACATTCTAATGAGCTCGTGCTCGAGAGTCAAGTGTTCTAGTTTGCCATGGAGCCGAGCTGAATCTGCTGCTGTTCGTGAACTTTTCCACACCAAAATCACACACACACACACAAATGGAAGCCTTAAATATCACAATCGATGATGGCAGACAGACACCAGGGAAGCCTAGAAAATATGATGACAGTAGCTGTATCTCAATTCTCAAAGCAGCACTCGCAACGCGGCGGCGGCGGCGGCGGAGGGAGCCAGTTTTTGTGGCACATTCCCAGACCCATAGATAACACAGAGATACAACTAATTTCCACGATAGAGTAAACAAAAACCTGCAACAATTAAATTGGCAAGTGTGAATTTCCGCTGACCAAGAAACCGAAACTCTGAAGCGGCGATGCTGCAAAGCCAGCAGCAATTTGCTGGCCAAACTGCGAGTTGTCAAGGTCGCAGCCGGCAAATGTAACACTGGCATAAATTATGCTCTTAGCCAAATGCAAAAAACAAATAAAAGTATATACGTTTGTGTATATATCTTTGCAAAACAACAGCAGATGTTAACCGGGTCTAACGGTACGACGAGTGCATTGCAAGCGCAAATTGCTGCGGCGTTGCAGCAGAAGCGGCGCAACAATTACAATTACCACTGCCAATTGCTGTAGCCAAACAAGCAGCCAGGCATCGAGAAGCGAGCGCAGCGGCGACAATCGCTGGGATATTATTTTAAAGTTGCTGGAACTTAACAAAAACTGCAACCTTAAGATCAACATTCTGAATGAACACACAAGAAGATACTCTGCTGGTGATAAGAGGTCCATTCATTGGGGAAAATGCCTTGTAAAAGGAAATTTAAAATGGGTGTATTACCTTTTTTGGGTATACGAAATTTGGCATACGACATACTCTTTCAAAAGATATTTAAATGTATCAAATAGATGCCACATTTATAGAGATTTACCATTGGGACTACTTCGATATTATTATTTTCCCATCAATAATTTTTTCTCAACGATTGCATAAGGAATCGTTACTGAATCCTGGGTTTATTCAATATTCAACATTAACATATCAAAAAGACAAATCATATGAGTAGACGACACATTAGCAAAATAGCATACAGAAGCCATATAACTTATCTGTAGTCATATTAATGTGACGCCAAGCTTTGTTTGTTTTTTCACCTGACAGGAATTGCTAATGAATCCAGGTGAAGACAGCACCCTCGATGCCTTCTACTCTTTGAGGAGCAGGTTAGAGCATTGCCTGGGCCACCTGAGCCACGATTCTGAGCCCACCTCATTGAACCCAACCGCGGCAGAGTTCAGCGCTTTGGATTCGAAGGGGTCGATGGATGGATCGTCTGAGACACGAAGCGGGTAAACAATGCGGCGTTTGACAAAACTCTGTGCGAAAAAGCAGACTGGCTGAAGGCAAAAAACAGCAGCAGCAGCATCAGCATCAGCGGCAGCAACGGCAGCAGCAACAATTGAAATGGAAACGAGCTGCAATTACAGCGGCAACTGCAGACGGTGGCGTTCGGGTTGCAGACTGCAGACTACGGATGCAAAGTTCCACAACATTGAAGCCTCTCAGCGACGGCGGATATGGCAACTTGCGGCAACGAGAGCATCTGCATCTCGCAGCCAGCCAGCTGTTGTTGTTGGCCGGGGTGGCAAGTGAATAAAAGCCACCTCCGAGCCATCGGGTGGCATCAGTTGCAGGCAGCCAGCCACCGAGACCCACTATCCAAGTGTCACAAGGATTCAAAAACACCCACGCACCCACCAAGATGATGAAGCTGGTAAGGATTTCCGGGCTCTCCAAGTGGACCAACTGTGAAATTATGTTGCCTCCTTGCAGATACTGGCCCTGCTCTCCTTTGGAGCCATGGCTGCGGCGCGTCCTGGTTTCCTGCATGGCCACCACCACCACTATCCGGAGTATCCACTGTACCCGCACCACCACCACCATGTGGAACCCATTCATGTAGCCAAGATTGTCCACCTGCCGGCCGCCGTCTCCCACCAGAGTTCCACGGTGGTGCACAGTGTGCCACACCACATCATCAAGCCGGTGGTGCTGCCCACAGTGGTTAAGACGCTGGTGCATCCGCCGATCATCAAGGCCTACCATCCGGCACCCATCATCAAGGCCTACCACCCGTTCGATCCCTTCCACCTGCACCACCATCACGATTTCCACGACTACCATCTGCATTGATCCACTCGAAATGATGACTGACGATTTTTGCGATAACTGATCACCGATATCGATGACTATGACGATAAGAACCTATGTATGCTGTGGATGCATGTGTGTGCCGATTGTTGATTTTGAGAGTCAAACGAAAAATGGAAATTCCGCCCAAAGCTGCTGGATATGTTATTCCCCCGATCTTTACTAGTGTATATAAAAGATACAATGTCTAAAAAACTTTGTTGTTTTGCTGTTAAAGGGAAATGTGAAGGAAATGGATACCAAGATTTGCACGATAATTAATCGGCTAAAACATAGCAAGGGGAGAAACACGTTTGAGAAATGGATACTCCGGATAATGACGTCAAATGAGGTCTGCGGTCTGCAATGCAAAGGCATTTTCGAGGTGACATAATTAGCATGTAATCACAATTCACCGAAAATGCCATTCGATACATTCCGGGGGGCGGGAGGCAGACACCAGCCTCGGATGGCACATTTCCCATGGTGACAATACGAATACTCGAATCCCCGAACACACGTTGCCGCCGCATGTGGCAACAAATGCATTTTCAGTGTTATGCAAATCAGTGCATAAGCAGATGATGAATGCCCCACGGGTGGCAAAATGAATCTCTGGGCATTGGCTAACAGAGGTGCTAAGTAGCAATATCTGTTGCAGTTGCCGTTGCAGTTGCAGGCAATTTTCCATTGCCAGCTGCACCCAGAAGGGATCAACCGAACAGCTCTATTTCAAGTTCAAGATTATTCTGCTTTTGCAACTGGCACTGCTTTTTGCATAAGCCAATGCAAATTGCTCGAGTTTTTATTCGCATTCGCCCACTCCAGCTTGTTCACATTCGGAATTAGCTTAATCCGCTGACATTGCCATAAAGCCAGTCAAATGGGATATTCAAACACTTAATGTGACATAAACATCAATTAGATATTGCCAATTTGCAGTGAATATAATCGTTTGGGTTGGGCTGTGCATACGATGGCAGGCCTCCTCTTACACAGCCCTCTGGTAAGCTTCAGTTTGTGGGCAAACACTTCCCTGTTTGGTGCATTAAAAACAAATCAAAATCAATATCAATCAGCAAGTACCCAAGAGTTGGCCCTGAAATTTTTTTGGTTTTTGTTTTGTTCAGCCTTTTCAGCGGCAAAATTAGCCGCAAATCGAGTATTGTTAGGCCAACATTTGGGCTTGTGGTTCGCTGACCGGCAAACGAGGCAAATAAAATAAAATAATAAGCAAGGTGACTGCGGTTTTTGTATTACTCGTATTTTAGACACACGTGATTCGGTGGCTCATTAAAGGTAAACAAAATAAAATAAACATAAAAGCCGGAGTCTTGAGGTGCGGCTTTTGGGGCTTAGGATATGAAATTTGAAAGCCTGTTGCTTCCTGATCGTGCCTCTAGCAGTTAAGACAATAAAAATGCATCTGATGTGCAAGTGTCGCATTATTGCACAAGACAAAATCGTTCTGTCAATTGGCCGGGCCCTGGGGCCAGTTAACTGACCAACTACCCGCTGCTGACGTTATTGGCAAGTCACATTAATCAACGTTTCGCCAACTTGGGGACTTAATTTATGCAAGCCAAAAGTGCAAAGAGCAGCCCCCTGCTCCATTTCCCTCTAAGCTTAAGACTCTTAGCGCGCTCGAGTTGATTCTTTTGTTAGTTCTCGCATAACACATTTTCCCTGACAAGATTCTATTTATTTGTTTGCTTAATTGTGCGACGCATGCAACAGTGTCAAGTATACGCCGCATAGTCCCGGGCTGCGATGCAAGCCAAGGGGGCTAAGAGGGGTAGTCCGCTTAGAACATGTCTCGCATTGCATAAATCATAAGGCGGCGAAATCGAATCGCCTGGCATCGAATCGGACTGCTCTGAAGTAGCCAGTCAAGTGAGGGAGAACTTGTGCAAGTGCACCGTGAGAAACGGGTATTTATGATTAATTTAATAAATAAATAACCCAAAGCAGAGTATAGATTTTCATCAACACATCTTACGATTTTCTTTGGTTTCTTTCTATCATCAAAATTTACATTCTTAGTCACTTCTAAAGAATTCGAACTATTGTAAGAACTCAAATGTTAAGTGTTTTGTTTAAGCCTTTTATAAAGCACTCCCGAAATGTATTCAGTTGAAATTATATTCATATTTCCCATAGTAATTAAGGTAACAACTAGAAATTTCTTGAAGTGCTTGGTTGTAAGACGAGAACTTGCCCCCGGAAGGGTTTGCATTCGGCTCGATTCCGTTTGGATCGATGCCGCTTAACTTGGCCAGAACACTGGGCTGGGGGAAGGAATGTGTTTGTTGCCAGGCCACACGAGTGCCGAGTGCAGAGTGCAGAGGCGGGCTGGCGACCCATTTGGAGATCTCATTTGGAGAACTGCAGCGGCAGTGCTGTTTTCCGTATAAATAGGCCAGTCGGGTGTGCAGTTCTATGTCAATCGTTGCAAGCCATCGACAAAACAAAATGTTCAAGCTGGTAAGTGGATTGGCTCTGACCTCAAATGATCAAAGGATTAACCAGGATTGCCCTTCCAGTGCGTCTTCGTAGCTCTCCTTAGCCTGGCGGCTGCTGCTCCGGCTCCTGCGCCCGCTCCCGCTCCTGGACTGATTGCTCCCGGCCTGGTGGCACCCGGAATCTGGGGACCTGCTGTCGTCGCCTCTCCGCATGTGGTTAGTGTTGTGCCCGGTGCCATTTCCCACGCCGCCATCACCCAGGTGCATCCTGGCCCGGTGCTGGTGAAGAGCATCCACGGCATCCACGGCCTTTCGCCCCTGGGACCCGTTGTGATCGGTTAATCCTGTTTGCCAAGCATCCCGCCCCGAAACACACATCTCACCCACACGCCAGCTATCAGCTCCTGTTCAACTACAGCATCTTCCTGCGGGATACCCCGTGTCCTGTACCCTGTTTATCCAGCAAATGCAGCAATGACAAAAAAACACAAAAAAATCTTTAGACACTAAAATACATTCCAAGCAAATAAAATACCTACCATACTTGTTATAGCGAGCGAAATGGTCTTTGCTTTATCCATTTTTTAAACTATTTTTGGGACGGCCTGAAAGTTGGCTACGAGTGATTGCTTTTTAAATAAATAGGGAGTATAAGACTTGTATAAGATAGATGGTATGGGCTTCTAATAACTCTCGTTTATTGTACTATTTAAAGATTAATTATACTCTTGCTTATCTGTAGTAACAGCTATGTTTATGTATTGATTTTATTACAGAAATAGGGACCTTCTCGTAGGTACTAATGAAGTTTTTAAAGGATACCCTATTCAGGAATTTTATTAATGAAAACATAAATAATTTCTAAGATGAAACTCCATTACTTTTGACTTAAATATGACCTTAAACTTTGCCGACCATTATTCATTGAGAATCATTTTTAAGAAAGCAATAGCTTCAGTTTTGTGTTTCCTGGTTCAATGGCCAATGTTTTCATTAAATAAAAGACAAATAGTTTAAACTTGTTATGGGAAAATAAAAAACATTTATTGAAACAAAAATCGGAAAATACTGTATCACAAATAAAGCCTTAATGGTGCAGGGAGTAAGCCAGGGGAGCGGCGTGCACCACCGACTTGATGAGGGGAGCGGAGTGGACCACAGGAACGGAGTGCACCACCGGAGCAGCGTGCACCACCGGGACGGAGTGAACGACGGGAGCAGCGTGCACCACAGGAACGGAGTGGACAACTGGAGCAGCGTGGACAACTGGGACTGGAGCGGCGTGGATCGTGGTCTTCAGGACGGGAGCCACCAGGGGCTGGACAATGGCCTTGCTGTGCACCTGGGTGATGCTCTGGTGGGAAACAGCCGAGGGAGCAGAGTGCACCACAGCTCCAACCTTGGCCAGAACGGGCTGGTGCACCACATGGTGGGTCTCAATAAGTCCAGCGCTGGCGGTGGCCACCAGGAGGGCAATGACGGCGACCTAAAATTATTTATTAAATTAAATGTTAATTCAAAATCCTCTGGGTCTTCAATCCAGCATCCAGACTTACGAATTTGAACATCTTGAGTGGTTGTTTTTGTGAGAAGCTCAGGAGATGACTGATGCTGATGGCTCCGCAGATCAGGCTTATATAGCACCAAACGACGGAGGCGGACTAAGGGCTCAAACAACCGCTGCCAGCTTCCAGCGCGCAAAGTTGTCCACCTTGAGGCTCTTGATAAGAGCCAAGAAACTTCGGTTTCGGGCTCGGACTCTGAGTCGGGCTTTGAGCTTTTTGGCTGCGCAGCTGCTGTCTCAACCAGAAACCACAAGCACGAGCTGAGTGAGCCTGAGTGAGGTCTCGGATCGCGTGAGTCGGGTCAAACGGGGGTGCAGCGAAGGTCAGTGGCTGGGATTGAAGTTCTATATAAGCTCACCTGGCGGTTCCCAGACATCATCAGTTACCCATCGAATCTTCTCGAGCCAACAAGCAATCCAAAAACTATATAAAAATGTTCAAATTCGTGAGTAATCAAAGGATATCCGTTTGGACTTGTGGTAATTAATCATATTTTATGGAACNTAATAAACAATTTAGGTCGCCGTCATTGCCCTCCTGGTGGCCACCGCCAGCGCTGGACTTATTGAGACCCACCATGTGGTGCACCAGCCCGTTCTGGCCAAGGTTGGAGCTGTGGTCCACTCTGCTCCCTCGGCTGTTTCCCACCAGAGCATCACCCAGGTCCACAGCAAGGCCATTGTCCAGCCCGTGGTGGCTCCCGTCCTGAAGACCACGATCCACGCCGCTCCAGTCCCGGTTGTCCACGCTGCTCCAGTTGTCCACTCCGTTCCTGTGGTGCACGCTGCTCCCGTCGTTCACTCCGTCCCGGTGGTGCACGCTGCTCCAGTGGTGCACTCCGTGCCTGTGGTCCACTCCGCTCCCCTCATCAAGTCGGTGGTGCACGCCGCTCCCCTGGCTTACTCCCTGCACCATTAAGGACTTAGAAATTGTTAACTTGTTAAATTTATATGTGAAAGAATAATAAAATCCTCAAAGTATTATTGATCCTTAACTATAAAATTTGGTGTTTACATTGCAATTATCTTGATATTAAATAATATATTAAATAAAATATACTTTATATATTAATTTTAGTGGATGAGTTGGAGTATTAAGTTAGAGTATCAGGCTTAAAGCCTTGTTGCCAATTGCGGTTTTGAATCAAACCCTGCGTTTTGGGCGCAATTTAATAGAAAATAATGTCTTATTCTGCAATTAATTATTAAACATTTGTCGAATTATGATAACTCTAGAACAACTGAAATAATTGTCAATCTAAAAATGTAAAATAGTATGTAAATTAAACCGCAATAATGGGTTTTTAAATCAATTCTAACAACTTACAGAATAGTCTTTAGAATCGCATACTCCCAGCTTGCCACACAAACACCTTCTTCGTTAGATAAATAATTTACAACAATTTATTTCAACAATAACAATAGCGGCAACAATGCCTGCCTACAAAGATTTCCCATAAAAACACACTCCCAGGCGTTGGAATATCGGAGATATCGAGCTGGTGGGCAGACTGCTTGTCAGACTCCGATTTCGATGGGCGAGGTGGCCCAGACTTTGGGCAGAACAGTCGGAAACTTCATTCGCAGCAGGAAATGTCAGATTATGATGGATTTGACAGGCCTGAACCAATGCGAGGGCCACAATGACCAAGGTGTAGAGCAGCTGGTGGCCAAAATAAAGAAATTAAATTTAATATAATATAACATAGTTAATTTCCAAAAGGAACTCACCATTCGATTCATGTTGATGCTCGGGTAATTGGATCTAGTCTTAGTTTGAATTTGCCAGGGCAAAACTCCAGTAAGAACTCATGACCCACCTATGCCTACCGACTGTTTATATAGCCAAATTGTCAATTGAATTGGCAAAATGACAAATGATACGCTAAATGCGATGAAGGTCTAACAACGGGCCTACTTAACAAGCCAAAACAAATCTCTGCCGAGTTGTTGACCCGCCGAAATAGATCACTGATCCTTCTGGGTTCTTCTCGGGCGTTGGATTCGATTTAATTTAACCGATCAGGGCCATAAATCAGCTCGTAAAATTACAGACAGCACAAATTAGGATTTACATGAGGAGAGACGAAAGCTGCGGAGTGCGCATAATTTTCTGGGTATTCATTTTCCACATTACGACCGTCAGATGCCGTGGCAGATACTTATCTTAAGTACGTGTAACTGTCGCTGGATACAAAGTCGAGCCCCGAAAAAAACAACACAACAACTTATCCAGCTTGAAATTGTGGGTTAAGTGCGCGTGGGGCTTGTCCGTCGGATAACCTTGACATAGGGACTGAGTCCGACTCCGAACCTGGCTGGGTCTTTATCTGTCACTCGATGTTGGGCACTTAACAGCTGCTGCAGCCGGTAGCCGGGCTTTACGGCCTGGCCATGAATCACTTGAGAAGACGTCGATGGTGCAATCGGACTCAGACTCAGACTCAGAGTCAGACTTGGAATCCAATTTGAATGCAGCCATACGCATATAATTTATTGCGCTTTTGTTTGTGCCCCGTTTAATGAAGGGCAAAACAATATCAATTGCCGGTGGTATCAGGAGCTCCCTAATTGGGTCAAGTTCGAGGAAGAGGGAAATTATTGTCTTGGCTTATACCTGACTTGCAGTTCTATCCCAGATTTTGATGAGCTTTTGTATTTTGTTGTCCTCAAAACAGTGAATTATAATAAGCAATCAAAAGCATTATTATGCCTAGTGTTATTATTCTTCGATTCAAGTTGTCAACCAAATGTTTTAATGCTTTGCAACTGCCAGTTTACGATTATTAAATGTAGTTATCCATGACTAACTTTGCTTCGCAAACTGCAAAACTACTTTACTACCAATTAATCTTCTCTGCTTACCACAGACCTTAACCTTTTTCTCACATTCAAATGCATCTTCGTCACCGATTCGATTAAACAATTGTCGTAACCTTTCCCTATCCGTTTATCCAATCTTAACATGACCCATATTAAATAAGCACTTCCTATCAAATTCCCTGGAATGGCATCTGCAAGATACATAGTCACTTTCCGCTTTGCCACGGCAATCTAATCAGAGCTTATATGCTTAAATGTCTCCCCACGTCATCCAACTCACTCAACGGACAGGGAGATGCATTCGCTGGGGCAGACACTCTGGCGAACCACAGGATGTGAGTGCAACTCAATTACGGCTGCCAGCAGGATCAAGTTATTTGGAAAGGCCAGAGTGCACGACGAAGATGCTTTCGCGTAGAGTAGAGACCCACGCACATTGCATTCTGTGGATGCGGTATCCTGCAGTTGCCTCCCGCCCAGCTTCCTCATGGAAGCTCATTTGCGTAACGCAAACCGCAACTGAGGCCAATTACTTGGCCCATTGTCGATTGATTGGCGTGGCTTGTTGTCTCCCCGGAGCAGAGCACTTTACTTCCTTCCCTGCTGCGCCCACACAAAGGCCGGAGCGAACCTAGGTCAGTTCGTTAACTGCGTCTTTGATAGCCGCTTAGAAGCCAAACCCGAAATCCAAGAGCCAAAGCCCAGAAGTCAAGATAACAATAATAATAATAATAATCATAATAGCAATAGCAATAGCGTAAACCCCGAAACCGGTTGGGGGCTCAAGTTCGGCCAAGTACTTGGCGACAAGCACTCCGAGTCCGGAGTCGCTATAAAAGCCCGCACTTTGCCCTGTCATCATCAACAGTTGCAATCGATTCACCGGTCAGAGCAATTACCAAAAACCCAAACTCCAAAATGTTCAAATTCGTAAGTGCAAGCGCAGGATAACTCGTCCAAGTGTCCTTTTTACCGAAATATATTCTACCTCCTGCAGGTCGCCTTCTTCGCTTGCTTGGCTGTGGCCGCTGCTGCTCCTGGCCTGATCGCCGAGCCCCTGGCGGTTGTCCAGCCCGCCATTCTGACCAAGACCGCCTACGTCGACACCAGTGCCTCCGCCGCCATCACCCACCAGAGCAACGTGAACCTGGTGAGGAAGGTGCCAGTGGCCTACACCGCCCCCGTGGTGCACTCCGTGCTGCCCGCTGCTCCTCTGATCAAGACCGTGGTGGCTGCCCCGGCTCCTCTGGTCGTTCCTGCCGCCCCCCTGGTGAAGACCATCATTCCCGCCGCCCCTCTGGTCAAGACTGTGATCCCCGCCGCCCATGTGGTCAGCGCCCCCGTCGTCTACTCCCAGGTCTACCACAAGTGAATCGATTGAAAGCTTGTTGAAGCAATGAAACTGATGCCTCTGCATTAATCGGAAAATATAGCTAAAAACTAAAAGAAAATGATATTAACTGGCAATTTGAAGTTTTTGCTGATGCATCTAGCCAAATTGTAAAAGATAGTTAAACATTAAAACAAAGTATTACCCGAAAATCTTGAGTTTTTCACTTTTTAAATGAGTTTTAAACAAGCTGAAAGACATTTTGCCATGGCCATTTGAAATGCACAACAACAGGTTACCAATTAAATTAATTATGTTGGATAATTTTATGGTTCAAATTATTTAAAGAAAAATTTAACTGAATAAATAAAGTGTCAAAAGAATGACGAATTTTAATATGAGTTTTAAGGAAATGAGAGAGCAGGGAGAGCCCCAAATTTATAGCGATTTTGACATTTGATTTATGTTAAAACAATTTCACTTTTAAATTAGATGTTTTAAAAATTGTAATAAATACAGACCTTTTCAAAGCATTAAAAATTAATGTACAAAGAAGTAAACATTAAAAAACTTTACATAATCTTAGCCGTAGGCTAATTTGCGGTTTTGTTTCTATTTTCTTTGATGGGACGATTTATTTGCATTGAGCTACCGATTGAAGTCAGCCATGAATATAAATAATAAAAAAACGAATTCCAAATAAAAGTCATTCAAATTGATTAATTCGATGCTAATGTGACTCGATTTAATCGATCAGCGATTCAAATTCAAATGACACATTTCACAATTTCTAATAATAAACAATTCGATTTATTATAATAAAAAGGCAATCATAACAAGCGGTCTTCAATCAATCTAAACATTTTCCTAATGATGGTAGACATGGGCGAGGGGGGCGGCGGCCACGGCGACGGTCTTGACCACCGGCACCACCGGAGCGGCGATGGTCTTCACCACCGGCACGGAGGCAACCACCGGGGTGACGAAGGCCTTCTGGTGGATCTGGGTGTGGCTCTGGTGGGAGACGGCGTGGGGAATGGCCTTCACGATGGGCACAGCGGCCACGTGGTGGACGGGAGCCACATGCTTGACGACAGGCACCACAGGAACAGCGTGGTGAACCACCGGGACCACGGGAGCCACATGCTTGACCACGGGAACGACGGGAGCAATGGTCTTCACAACGGGAACAATGGGAGCCACATGCTTGACGACGGGAACCACAGGAGCAATGGTCTTGATGACAGGAACCGCAGGCACCACATGCTTCACGACGGGAGTGATCACGGCGTGGTTGTGGAACTGGGTGAAGCTCTGGTGGGAGGTGGCCACCGGGGCCACTTTGGTCACAACCGGAGCCACGGCCACGTGGTGCTCCTCAATGAATCCCGGAGCAGCGGCGGCAATGGTGGCCAGGGCGCAGATGGCGATCTATAAGTGTACAAATCCAATAAGGACCACCTCTTGGGAACCCACTTCCACGCCGAAATACTCACAAAACGGAACATATTGTTGGGTGTTTTTGGGGTTTGTGTAGCTTTGAAGACGTCGAGTGACTGATGCTGATTTGGAGTCGGCGCTGTGGCTTTATATGGCCAAAAATTCGCCAGCTAGATCGTCCTTCACCAAAAAGCCAACTAACGAGCAATTGGCAAACTCGTTTGCCCAGCATTGAACTTGAACCCGCCTAAACTTGAGCGCTAAACTAAACACAAAACCTGCGACAGACAACCGACCCACAATTAGAAATCGGCCAACAATCATCGATTATCGTTAGGCCCAACCAACCAGTCCAAAGAGCCAGCTCGCTGACAAAAGCATAAAAGATTCGGGCTATCAAACGCCCGGGCATTGTTGCCGCGGGACAAATGGAACTTTTGGTAGCTCGAAGACGCCCCAAGGTTACTACTACACACACTTTTTGTCAGCGAAAACAAGATGAAATGCAATTTTATTCCAAGTACAGAGGATTAAACGAGGCGCTATAAAAGACCCGCCAGTGGGCCCTCGCCCATCCAGTCCGGATCCGAATCCAAAAAAGCTCTTGAGATTGGGATCAGGATCGGAATCGGGAACATAATATTAGAGACGACAGCGCTGGTTTAAATACGAGTATCCTGGAAATGAGATCGGATCAGACGTGGGTGTACACAGTTAATTTGGAATTGGGGTTGGAGTGGCGCCTCTAGGCCAAGAACTGGATCAGGTTCTCGTCCTCGGACTCGGCCATGTCGGCAAGGTAGTCGTACAGTGCCGGCGGCAGGGCTTGCTCAACCGTACGGGACATTGATGAATTACCGACTACATTGTTCTCCGACTCATCGTCCAGCGTGCTCTGAGAACTCATTAGACGCGAACGCCGTGGCGCAAACTCGACGCCGATGCCCATGCTGGCCAGCGAAGGATGCTTGTACTGGGTGCGCCAGGCCTGGTTCCAGTTCTCGTAGAACTCCAGGGATCCCTCCTCTGCGGCTGACTCCGAGGACAACAACGTGCGGAGCATCATATCGCCGCTGGGAATCCTTCCCATAGGCCGATTGTTGCAAAAAACCTCGCGCGACATTCTCCGTTTTCTGGCTTTTCTTAACTTATTTTCTCCCGTTACAGGATTTTGTGAGTTGTGTGTACTGATTGACTAACAAAGTTTAGTCGAATGATAGGATAGAGTAATGCCAGTTTTGACATCCAAGGGAGGGCACTCTATGTGACTCACATCCATCTATTTCCAAGGTTCTTCCGTGGGTTCAAAACTCACATCACAATTACCTTTATCGTTACCCATTTCGAACTTTCACAAGACTCTTTGGTTTAGGGATCGGATCAACTTGAAAACTAAACCCACAATAGGTGGGAACAGTGTTTTAATGAGAGCAACATACAATTCTGAATTCAGTTCTTGATTATTCCTATAGATTCGCATTTCTTGATGTAATCAAGAAAGACTCTTCGATCTGCGATCAAAGCGGTACCTTTTTCGAACTTTCACAAGACTCTTTGGTTTAGGGATCGGATCAACTTTAAAACTAAACCCACAATAGGTAGGGACAGTGTTTTATGAGAGCAACATACAATTCTGAATTCAGTTCTTGATTATTCTTATATATTCGCATTTCTTAATGTAATCAAGAAAGTGGGCTTTGAATGCAATTCTTAAATGCAATGTGTATCTTACTTATGAAAGACTGGGGCCTTTCTCAAATGTCTTAATGCTTTTTTATTCCACAACAACTTACACATCTTTGCTATTTATTGTTACACAAGCAGCCTTTATTTACAGATTCAACTAGCTAATACTAAGCGGTATTCCATTGTCTAGCTGTTCGGCACATAAACCGGACTCATGTTGAGCAGCTCGTAGCCGGTGCCGCCGCCCTCCTGGGTGGCCGTTGTGTGAAAGGTCCGGTTCAGGTTGGTCGGCTCCACGTACCCGAGGGACCGGCCCATGGGGGCGATGACGAAGCGGGTCTGCCTCTGGGAGGAGCCCTGGTAGGAGACCACCGAGGGTGCCGAGTCGATGAGCAGGCGAGGAGTCTCCGTTGCCGGCTTGGCCAAAACCACAATCAGGGCCAGGCAAAAGGCGGTGAAAATCAGCTAAAAAGGAGTCGAAATAAAGGATGAGTTGTGGAAAGCCATACGGGATGGAGGCGGCAAGCCCTTGTAAATGGTTCCTTCCGCGAGGCACCAAAACATGGGAGGATGCACCCACTCACTCACCAGATGCCGCATTTTGTGGATATCGATGCAGGGCCTAATGGGGCGATTACGGCGACAGAACCGCCAGCAAACGGGCAAATTGAGGTGGGCGGATTGAAGCCGCGACGGGAATGGTAGTTGAGTTGGATTCAAAGCGGCTCCCCCTTCGAGAAACCGACACAAAGCGGAGCGAGTGGCAAAGTCAAACTGAAGTGCTGTGTGAATTGCTGTGCCATGAAATCACGGCGGAGCGGTTGCTGTTCCACACAGAGGCGGCTGTGGCCACGGGCCCGGGGGCCGGTGCCATCGATACGCCCCCTCTCGCACAGCCTCTGGAAAAAACGCAAAAAACTGTGTAAAAAATTATAGAAATACAGCCGATCTGCGATCGAAGCGGTGGAAACACGCGCGCAGTCGCGGTTATCTTGCAATTGTGGGAGTGTCTCAACTTGGACGCAGCTTTACGTAAAGAAACAAACCGAAAAAAAAAATCAAATATATAAATAAATATTGTAGTAATAGTAATAGCACACCAACAGAAGTTGAGTTGTAGAAACAACAACCGCAGCACAACATGCGACGGCGTCTGCGCAACTCGCTGAAGGTTGATCCACTCCACTTCGCACCTCCGTCGCACCGCCGCCTCGGCTAGGCTAACATAGGTTTGTTTGCTCGAGCGGCTATTATACCCTGCCGAAGCAATCCGATTTGATTTCGATCGGAAGTTTAGCAGTCAGTCACACAGGGATTTATGGAGCAAGTTGCATTACCAGCCAAATCTGGGTTCAAACCTTGCGAAAATTGAAGTCATAAACGTTGCTAGTACAGAAAGACCTCAATCCATTAGGGAGGCGGGAAATTGCTTATAAATATTTACAGATGCCACAATTGATATTCTGCCGAGCAAGAGTATCCCAGACTTCGACCGCAAGGCAATTGTAATATTTGTCTTGACGTGTCAATATCCAAAACGGCATAGCACGGCCTCCGGTCCCCCAAATCTCCCGTCTCCGGCTGTATTGAGCCATATGATTTGGTGATTAGCCGGAGGCGCGCGTAATGGAAGCTCTAAGTGCGCGCGGCTCCAATAGAGGCTGTCGGATTGGAGTACTTTTTGATTAATTAATTGGCTGCATATGCACCAAATGGCCCATAAATCTTGGCCAAGCCATCGGCGACCTCTTGGTCAAGGAGTCCCCACAATTGGCCAGCGATCCGGCCATCACATATAAATGGAAGCGGCTCATGTCTAAGGGTAATTAGTCGACCACTCAAGAGACCATCATGCGCATCACGAGCGGTAATCCGAAACCACAAAGGAAATCAGCGGCCAAGCGTTTTCTGCCATTCCTGCTCATCCTCTTGGACCTGCACCGGTCGGGCACTCGAGCAGCCACAATCGTGCATGGCAACGGGCAGGTGGCCAGTGCCATTTCCCACCAGAGCTTCACCAGATTGTCCTCCCCGGAGCCGCTAATCCTGCAGCATAGTCAACAGCAGCAGCAGCTTTATAATCCCCAACAGCTGCTGGTGCCCTCAGCTCGGATTGTCAACCATCAAGGGGTGCAGCCCGTGGAGCGGTTCTTTCAGGCGGCGCAGGAGGTGGAGACTGAGGAACAACATCTTCCCGGTCAGACGCCAGCCCATCTCACATATGCTGCCCGGCCAGTGGTCCATCAGATGCTGCCCCGGATAAAGCCCGTTCGGAATATTAGCTTTGCCTCCCTGCTACCAGGTCCTCGAAGCCTCAGCACAAACTACAACGTGTCGCCAGTTTAAAAGGTGTCTTGGGAAAACCAGGAAACTTCATCAACCTGCCACCAACAATACTAAACATTTAAATATTAAAATCCACTTTAATTTAAAGAATATTTTTGCTAACATATCGAATCGAATTGAAGTTGAATACGCTACAAGCAAGCACATTCAATTCATTCTTTGGGAATCATATTGACTCATTTCGGAAGACCTTAATTTAATATAATTTTAAGCCAAATAAATGTAGACACCTGAGTTTTGCCTGTCAATTTTTTCTTGTACGTAAATTCTCTTCAGAAGTGTTCGATTTTTTACCTCTAATTAACTTTTAATAAGGACTAAAATTGGATGGAAAAATCTACGCAGAAAAGTCAAAATTTAGAGTCAACCAAGCAAGGGGCTCCCAAAAATTTGAAAGGATCACGTAAAACCGGATCAGCAGCTTTTGCCGAGCTGTGTGATGAACGCCCGTCTGTTCCTGAAGCAGCTGCCCAATAACCTGCTCTTCCGCATCCTGCACTATTCCCTAATCTCCCAGCAGTTGCGGGAGGAACTGAGCGTAGGCGCAGGGACGGAAGCGCGGCACAAAGGAGCCATGCCCAGGACATCAGAGTGGCAGCCGTTTGCCCTTTGGCTGGGCAACATGCTGCTCACCTATGCGGGCGACATCCTTGGCAACATTCTCCTAGGCACTCTTCCCCTCGAACCTCTCTGCAATGGCATGGATGTTCTGCTCAGCTCATCAATCTGGTGAGTGCGATCTTGGGCTTGACAAGGGATATTCTCCTAAGTTCGCCACAGAATATACCAGCAATCCCGTTGTGGTGCAATCTACGATTTTTACTCAAGCACAGGTACTTCATATTTTACTGCCCCTTTGACCTGGCCCACACCGTGGCCGGCACAATGTCCTTCCGCATCCTGGCCACCACGATGGCCACCATCAGTCAAGTACAGTTGATCGAACGTGGCGTCCACATGGCTGGCAAGCTGTATACCAACGCTCCCATTCCGATGCTGGTGGTGGGCACCGTGATGGGCAGCGGAGCGGAGCTCCTGAAACCGGTGGCTTGCCTGCTGCTCAACCGGTGCCAGCACAAGCACCTGGCCTACATCAAGCTGAGCACGTAAGTCCTACATCTGGGCTCCTAAATGGGACTCCTAAATCCTTTCTCGATCCTCTGCAGAAACTCCAAGCTCGCGCTGTGTCTCTCCTGCCTATTTATGCTGCAGATCTACCAGAGTCCTGTGCTCCTGGGACTTACGCGCCACCAGACTCTAGTCTACGTGCTGGTGCTGACCACCGCCTTCAAGTTCGTGTCGCTGGTCTACCGTACGGAGCACTGGATCTGGCTCTGTGAACGCCGGATACAATATACCTTTTTCGGCGGTCTGTCGAGGGATTTGAACAAGTTTTTTAAATGCCTCTTCAGGCCGACGAAGGCGCGGAAGCGCTGGGCATTTTCGGAATTTGATTAAAGTCCCCCGTCACGGGATTGCGCAATCTAGCACGTCCCCCCCAGTACTGCTCTCGGAACCAGGAGGGGATGGTGTGCGGGGGGAGGTGGCGAAAGGTAAGCGGCTTAGGTTACCTAGCCGCGCAGCCAAGCGACCGGAGCAGCAGATGTCTCGCTTGATCGGGTTACGTATGCTAATCAGCTTAGAAGTGCCCGGTCAGATGCCGGAGGAGGAGGTAAAAGTGATTCTGGAGAGGAATAGAGGCAGCCGTAGCGGCAGCGGCAGGGAACGGCGTAGAGAGCCTTGCTCGACCAACTGTACTGAGAAATTTCTGTTTTAATAGTAAAGCTCAATTTCAAACATAATGATTTCAAATGTTTACATTTTTAAGGGATATTAGAAATCTGTTAATTGAGTTGTATACAATTCCGAGCAAGAGTTACCTTTGATTTCTTTGTAGCTTAAAGTCAAAGTTCCGTAACAGCAATCCCATTATAAAATGCCTTCAAAACGGCCAAAGGGTAAAATAGCTTCGGTAGGGCCCAGCGTGGAGAAGCCGCGAAAGGATCCCCTCGCCATCGCATCTATTCTATGTCCATCCATCGATAAGTCCAAACAGAAGGCCAAGGAAGATAAAACTGACACCGACTGTCCCCAGTCAAAGAGCTACCGCTGTCCAGCTGACAAGCGGTCGTATCTGGAGCAGGAGGTAGTGCCCATTTTGATGGAGGGCATGCTGGGACTGGCCCGCGAAATGCCGCAGGACCCCATCACGTTTCTGAAGAGATTCTGGCTGGAGAACCAGCACAAATGCGACATAGATTTGCCAAAGAATATACTCTAACCTATATACAAATTGCACTGAAATCAAATTTCAAATTGTCTGATGATTGAATAAATATTTATGGTTCCGTGTTCGGCTCAGCCAGCGATGCATTTCCTTGGCCAATCGAGCGGAGAGATTGGGTTTGGGCTATAAAAGGTGAGTGCTTATTCCTCCCCAGCATCATTCGTTCGTCTGAGTTGGAGAAAGCCTTTAATCATGTCCAGATTCGTGAGTTGGGTTTCAGGGTTTGCATTGTATGTTTCGATATCATCTCTTGGATCCCCGACAGTGCCTGCCCATCCTGGCCTGTGTGCTGATCATCGCCGGAGCCTCCCAGGCTGCCAGCCTGGAGTGGCCCTCGAATTTGGTGGCCCTCAGCTCGGCCAAGTCCGCGCAGCTGCTGCCGATTGCCAGCGAGGATTCCGTTGAGTTGGCCCAGGGCAGTGTCGGCTCTGTCCAGGAGCAGGAGGCATCCGAGGAGCAGGAACAGCAGGAGCAGGAGGAGCAGCAGCTCTCGCAGTCCTCTGGCGGCAGCTCGGAACCCGTCGACGCCCGTCTGGTGTCCGCCGGCATTCCCATCTCCGTTCCCCTTCCTCTGATCGTCGCCGCCCGAAATGGACTTCGCACTGTTCTGACCATTCAGGAGCCCGCCGTGGCCAAGGTGGGTGAGGTGGTGCAGCACGTGCCCACGGCTGTGTCCCACCAAAGCCAGACGGTGGTGCACGACCATCGTCGCCTGGTCACCCCCATTGTGGCTCCGGCCGTGCGCACCACCCAAGTGGTTCGCCAGCAGCCGCCCCTCCTGTGGACCCTGGCCTCCGCCGATCCCCGTGTGGTTCTCATCCGCAACTAAGGGAGCCAACCAACTGCGCTGAACAGAAGCCAAAGATCCCTGAAATGAACTCGCCAAATCCATGATACTCTTCCTTTAAAACTCTTTGAAATCTCGTATTGCCCTTTCTGGACTTGCTAACCCATATAAAAGGATACTGTCTCTTTCCTGTCTGCTTTTTTTCTGCCATTTTCTGTAGAACTCTTCTCCTGTAGTCTGCTTTTATTAAAGATTTCGCATTTGCAAAAGTTTTGTGTTGATTATTTTCTGTCACAGGCCTGCCCATAAATAAGCCATCTCCTCCCTTCATTGGCTGTACCTTTCAGTTGTTTATAAGTGCATATGGAAGATTGGAACGCCCAAGATTCTTTGCTTCTCATGTTCAAGTTCACTTTGGAATGGTGCGTCCATTCGCCAAGACCTTTGGCTATAAAAGCAGAGGATTGTCAGGCCAAATAGTCACATTCAAGTGAAGTTAATCGAGCCAAGAAGATGTCACAGTCATTGGTAAGATGTACATAGCAATATACTGGATAAAACGCATTACATCTTCACTTGAATTTCTCGCAGAGTATCCTCTTCGTTGTTTTTGTGGGCCTATTGGCCATGGGACATGCTCAGCTGCAGATTTTGCAGCCGGGTTGGAGTCTGTACCCTCAGGCCACCTTGACCAACGTAGGGCACCTGGTGGACCGTGTGCCCACTGCCGTGTCCCACCAGAGTTCCACCATTGTGCATCGGACGGCGCCTAGAATTACTCCACTGTATACGCCAACTTTAAGGACCGCCTATCTGCAGTATCCCTCTTGGAGTTATCCCCTTTACAATGGCCTCAGCACTCTCTACAGAAAATAAGCCTCCGCACAGCATGAACCCTTAAGAAGGATTCAACTTATTGGACATAAAAGCTTTCGGATTTCGCACAAAATAAAAACAAATTCAAAAACCCCCAAAAGGACAACATTATCCATTCGTCATTGGCGGGGGGCAGCTTCTTTTTTTAGGGCTAATTCCAATCCCTCTGAGAAGAGACGGACGCCAATTAGATTTCGCGCTTCGGTGCATTTCTGATTGAATGCTGGGTGGCAAAAAATGACTCGACTGACGTCACCAGATGAGCAAACGAACGCACGAAATAAATGTTGTATCCTAGGGTATTTGGCCAAACATGGATCTGCATGGAATCGTTCAAACTTGTACTAAGTATGATACATGCTGCAAAAATCTATCAAGATTCCTTGAACCAAGGTTTAAGGTTCTCAATTATTACGTATTTTCCTCTCTTGAAAACCAGATACAACTTAAATATTTNACCAAGGTTTAAAGGTTCTCAATTATTAGGTAATTTCCTCTCTTGAAAACCATATGCAATTTATATATTATATAGGTAACGTACATTTAATAGGTATTCTCAGTAATCAGGATACACAGGATTGCTTATTTTAGGTGCAGCGATGCACGGATGATTGACGTGCCGTACGCAAATGTCTCGGCATTGCTCCGGGCTCAGGCCTGCAAGCTCCATTTGAATACCATGGGAATGACCCCGGGTCAGTAGCCGAAAACCCAT
This sequence comes from Drosophila ironensis, assembly GCA_021223825.1. Taxonomy (NCBI): domain Eukaryota; kingdom Metazoa; phylum Arthropoda; class Insecta; order Diptera; family Drosophilidae; genus Drosophila; species Drosophila ironensis. The sequence goes on along the minus strand of JAJJHQ010004461.1, from coordinate 1,308,403 downwards.
CTGCGTACCCGGAATGCTGGCGGCTGGAGGTTACAAGGGCTCGCACCTCGTTGCCAACCGAGAGCTGGCTTGATTGAGGACTTTCACCCGGCGTGTGAAAAACCGGCTTGTTTTCGTCTCCTATCGCATGACAAACAAGCAAAAGAATGGAAATTTTTCGGGGCCCGGTAACAATTGGAAGCCATTGATTTAAGGATAGGTCCCTCACCGTTGTTTTTCGTTTCCCAGAGCTGAGATAATGGGGATGGCAGGTCAGCAAGCAGTTTCAAATGACACAATGCAATTTATGAAACTGAAATCCTTGAACCCCTCGAAAGGCCAAAGGTTAAGTGCGGCTAAGAAGAGGCTGCAAAGGACCCGGGTTATGCAACTCAAAATGCTCGTCGGTCCGATGCTCCTTTGGCCAAGCAGGACACACAAAATGACGCAGAAGACCCCGCTCGACTCAACTAACTATATTATAGTACATAGTTTCAGCATTCACGTATTACACAAGCCAGCGCTAGCATTAAGGTTAAAGCATCAAGGTGAGGGAAGCACCTATCGATTGGCCGGGCAATGAATTGTCTTGTCTTTAAGCCCCATTGCCGCACATTGAATGGCTGTCACTTCCAGGCGCACCTACCCCAATGATGCAATTCCGCTCGGCGGCGTAGTTTCGGGCCAAGAGTAGCCGTCTTTTGGGCTCCCAGCACTCGTCGCTGTGCGGCCTCTCAAAAGGCTGCTATACCCACGGCGAACGAACAATAAAAGCCTCCCGCCCATTACCAATGAAACCCAATACCCCCCATCCAAGCCGGGTCATTGCATCTCCTTCTGGGTTCTGTCCCGGTTTGATTAGGGCGGCCATAGCCACTCGCAATTGGCACAGTCGGAGGGATTTGGGCGGTCGACTGCTGGGTAATCGGTTTGTTTGTTCACCACAAACGCCAGTTGAATGCATCGTTATGCCGTCTCGGCCTCCATCCCATCCTGGACCCGGGGTGGTCCTCAGTAAATTTAATAACTTAAGCAGCGCAGAGCGACAGGAATGAATTTTTTACCGTCTGAACACAAATCAAAAGGAACAGAGCCACTTAGCATAAGTGGCTAACAGAAAATTGACAAGAACTTGCCGGGTTTTCCACAGAAACTAAAGCGAACCCAAAGGCCATACTTAATATTTGATGTAATAGATGCGCAGTTGGATGCGGCTTTCACTTAAAGCGGAGTTTTGTTTGTTTTTTGTAGGTTTATGTTGGTTTTTGTAGGTTTTTGTTTATTTTTTTTGGGGGCGGAGGAGAACGGAAGCTTCGTGGCGCAAAACTTTCCGGTGTGGCAAGCAACGGTTTTCAAATTAATTTACAAATGCTTGGGGGGGCGCGTAGGTAAATTTGTCTGGGCCGAGATGAAGACAATAAGCCGTGGTAAATGAGCCGGCCAGTGTAAAGGCAGTGAAAGGCCATGATGCGGGTGAAATAATTTCAGTTATTGCGCAACAATCAAGGGAGCACAGTCTGCCGGGGACATGACTCACGGGCAAACCTTTGTGCCCTTAAAACAATTTGCCACTCATCCGTATGCTAATCACAGAGTCACAGAGTGTGGGTGAACGACCTTGACGGTTTTGGCCAACTATGATAATTACAACAATCAACATAAACGTTCGTTTACGCATCGATTTTATTTCGCAAAAACAAGGGGTAAACAAAGGCTGAAAACAAAATCGGAAAAATCATTCAAATGCCGGACGCATAACCGAATCGAATAGCAAATAAAATCCAATCGGCTCGAACGTGAATCATAAGCCCGGCTCAGTGCAGCGCACACGAGTGCATTGTTATGTAAGCCTCAAAAGCCAATCCAACCAACTTGGCTGGGGTTTCCCCAAGGCCCAAATCGTCGGCTAAAGCCACAGCAGCCGCGCCAGCGGAGCCGGCAAACAATCAAGAATCGAATAGGCCAACCAACCAAGTGAGACCGAAACTTTGCTTCGGTTTCGAGGGATTTTCCAGCTCTTGTTCGCTTTTCGGGCAAAACCACGGATTTGGCACAATTGCAGTTTGCAGGCGGAATGCAATTGCACTGTGGGAGATTCCAAGGCAATATATTCCATTCAGATAAGCGGCTAATTTATAGGAGCTTTTTGGGACACATTCTTGTTCGTTGTAAACCATTTGGTGGGTGTGTCCCTTTACTTCCTGAGTTAAATCTATAAGCTAGACTATATTCATTAAAAAACCAATATTCAGGTTGCCAAATTGTATATTGCGCGTGGGTGGAAGACCTCAACTTGTTGGGCAATTGACACACATACAATTCACAAATTTAAGCCGGGGAGTCGACAGCCCAACCTTGGGCCAGTGACAAAAAAGTAACTTTTTTATTGCTTTGGCAGACAAACGCATTTGGACTTGAACTGCGAGAAGTCGTGTGAGTGAGATGAGGAGGAGCGGTGGTCACTCAAAGGAAGCTGACAAAATGGAGCAAACACGATTCCCATCGAAGCTCGTTTTGGCAACTAATTAACAAGTTGCCCCTAATTCACACAAGCCATGTTGCAAGACCAGTCTCCAGAAATGACTGTCCCATAAATAGGCATATGTATCGTGAATCTCTGTTAAAGTTCCAATAGCGAGCCCCTGAACCTGTAACCCCATCGGATTACACACTCTCCAAATGGCATTAGCTGTCGCCAGCGAGGTCCAAGTTCAAGTTCAGTTCACCAACTACTGGGATTTACCAATAGATGAATTCCATCTAACAGCCAAATCGTTTTAGCAGGAAAAATTAGGAGAATTGACAAAACAACGAAGAGTCAAATACCCTATAATGGAAACCATTTGATGGTTAAACTTTCATGGAATCATTTTATTTACTTTGGTTACCTAAATAATACAACAATTTATAAATTTATTGTACCTACCAACTAAAATGTATTAAGAACCTTTATTCTCTTGATATTTAACATATAATAACTATGATGAACTAATTAAATGTCTTTATGAATTGATGATGGGTTCAAACAGTGAGAATTCATTTTAGGTAAAACATTGCCTAGTCTTTACTCTTGCTTGGTCAAAACATATCAAATATTAAATAAGTTAATAAGCTGTGTCAAAAATACCCTATTGCAAAGCCCAGAAAACTATCATTAACTGGAATTAACAAACGATGCGAGTCAGGTTCGACGCACCTCCTTCAAACAATACTCGAGAAGCCAATAGTGGATGACTCACAAAAAACCCGATGGTCAAAAACTACGACACCGCGCTGATTGATAAAACTCCACGAATTAATCACGGGCAAATAGCCGAGAGGTGTTTGCCAAACAACCAAGAGCGACAAACGGAGTAAATCACTGTGATTAACATAATCTGCGAGCGCGAGTTCATTATCAACTTTCTTGGAATGTTTAACATAAAAAGCCACTCGGACGGCAGATAAACGGCCGGGTTCAGCTCATCGAACCAAGGTCAGTAACACAACAAATCGAAGCCACTGGATCCACTGAATCCCAATGAGTGCTACTCGAACACAGCACTGACCACACACAACAGACACTGTGAACACCGCGACTATGGGACCCGGCACGCGACGTGATTACTGCGCTGGGCGGGGGAATGTCTCTAATTTTTATGAACTTCGGGTAATTCCGCAAAGCACTTTTGATTCACAGCCACGAAAAGGCGGTGAAGCGAAAATTGGAAACAAAACGAATGACCCACTGATGACGTATGCATTGACCATGGGTTAAAAAGTATACCCAGCGATACTACCTGAACTGCAACCGAAAGAGAAAAAGATGAATGTATGCCAAAAGATCCGGTTTGGGGCAATGCCCAATTTTACCCCTTTTCACGATGTGTTTTATGCGTCTTTATTTTTAGCCGCTTGCTCCTCTCTGACCCAATTTGTAATTGCTGGATTGCATAATCCCGGTTTCTCAAGCAACGCCTTTCCGGGAAGCTCTCTTTGTGTTGTGTCAAAAATTTGGCCAAAGCCCACCGGTTGCACTAATTTGGACATTTACCATTTGCACATATTTTTACATTCAAATTTTCGCAGGCAAATTGGTGGCGCTCTGGGTTGAGCTCTGATTTCAGAAGGGTTATGGATACCCATTATAATCTTTGCTGGGGAACATTTCCGCCTAGAGCGTCGGATGGTGACCTCCAGTACTAAGCAGAATTGGGGAATTGGTGAAAAAAACCCAACCGAAATGATATTACCCACGAAAATCAACACTAACGGCGAGAAGAGACGTTGCCAAACATTGCGCTGTTGACGGTTTTGTGCCTTTTGTTTTGGGCCCCCGATTCGCGAGCTCGGGCACTCGGCTCGAAGTTCGCAGAGCTTGGGGGCGCCGCTGCGCCTGCGCAGCTTTTGTATAAAATGTGCGCGGCCAACGAAAGCGAAATCAGTGAACGAGTTGCAGACAAACGAGCCGCACAAACAGTGCGCCCAGTGAGTGAAGTGAAAGGATAACACGAACGATCATTGCATAAGGATTATCGAGCAGATACATTTACCCAATTGGATTATTAAACCTTAAACTTGAAACAACAAAGAGGTGAGTGAAGCGAACGAGCCAAGTGAACTCCAGTGAACCAAAAACACAAGCTAATTAAAATTAGCTCCGTTTAATTGTGAGCCAGCGCCAATAAAATTATGGCTAACATAAAAACCATTGGCCAACAGCCGCCCAATCATTAAGCCAATCGAATGAGCGAAACTTTCACTGCGAAACAAGGGAAAAACTTTAAATTTTCCCAGCCGCCACACACACACAAGCTCTTGTAACATTTAGCATCGCTTGCCAGCAATTTTCGCTTAAGAAAAACCCAAGACAGAGAGTTGCCGGCAATTTGCGATGCAAGGCTGCACAAGCTTCCGCCCGAAGAGTGGCACCGAAAAATCGAGCAGCTCGCTAATCGCAGCTTCATTTACATAACTGGGAAAATGAATTCGGAAACACACTAAGCAAAATTAACTTTATTTTATGAAAAATTAATTCATTTCTAATGGCCAGCTAAATTCAATGTTGATCTATTTGCAATGTTCACTGATTTGTAGGCCTTAAAAACTGTCTGTGCTTCACGTACATATCACCTTTCTAAATAATGTCCCCGCTTCTTTAAAGTCTTTTTATATCAGTCACTTCAATTGGCTACCTTAAATCGAACAATAAATTGCACAACTTGTATATGTCGCCCTGTACATACGTACTCCTCCAGATTCAATTATATAAATTTCCTTTTTGAGCCAAAGTGTAGCCATCGCCCACGCCTCGGCCCCGTGATCCCGGCTTCAGTGACATAACTGCAGTGCAAAGAGCCATTAAAAGTCACAAAAGAAAAGTGAATTTTACAAAAAGATACACGAAGCGAAGCGGAAAGCGGCTGTCAAGGCGAGAGATCAACTTGAGCGATGGTAGTCGTACTCGTAGGCTTGCTAAATCCGAGGAAAATTACCTCATAAATTACAGGGAGCTGCAGCTGCCAGCCCCTTTACCCCCCTTTCTCGCATTTCAAAAAAAAAATAAAACAAAAAACGGAATAAAAGCAACGTACAAAATCAAGCAATTAAGTGCGACGGTCCGCGACCTCGAACGAAAGTAAAAGTCTTATACGAGAGCCTGAGTCACGGCGAAGATTTCGTGATGCGAACCGGTTTCGGCCGCGGTTTCGTTACAGATTGGTTAAGCCAAAGATGGCCAACGATCGGTGGAGAAATGTAAACTTGTAAACTGGCACAATGACTCGGGGTAATGGTGTCAAGCCAGGCGGTTATGTCACAGCCGATCATGACTGAACCAAAACCGCGAATAAATTAACACACATCAGTTTCGTTTAAAAATCAAACAACCATTATTATTTCCTTGTAGATCTTCAACATGAGAGTGAGTTTGAGCCTTCTGGCAGTTCTTCTGCTGGCCACAGCCTCCGCCCTGGCGGAGGAGTCCAACTGGGGCAACGAGTGGGCGCCCATGGAGGATGCCATGCCCAGTCGCCGGTCGGTGGACACCAAGCCCGCCGAGTCAGCCGATGTCCAGGGTCGTTACCTGGTCCACGAATCATCCACCCAGAGCAACAGCACCAGCGAGATCGATGCGGTGATCGAGCAGTTGATCCACTCCCGCCGGGAGGGCCGCAACCTCGGCGAATACGATGCCGTGTATGCCGATGGCAACATCGATCAGGCCCTGCAGCAGGGCAATGACCTGCAGGCCCGCAACCTCATCCGGGACAAGCTGTGCGGCCTGGGCCTGATGAGCTGCGATGTCGAGGAGAAGCGTCCCTTCTACTCCACCATCTATGCCCAGGGTCCTCCCCCGCCGTCCGGCAGCTTCGGCGGTCCTTACGGCCCTGCCAAGCCAATGCCCCCGCCCAGTTACTTCAGCGGTCGCCCGCCCATGAGCGGAGCCTTTGGCCCGCCACCCAGCTCCGTAAACTCGTTCGGACCCCCACGCAAGGTCGGCTACGAGGGACCCTACAAGCCAATGTCTGGACCCTACAGGCCCACCGGACCCGGAGGCTACCTCGAGCACCCGCCACCATCCGCGATTGATGGCTCCTCCGATGGAATCACCTACACGAAGCCCCCACCCGGCGCCCTGATCTACGACAGCAAGCCACCAGGACCCATCTACACGGGAGGTCCTTCTCTGGGTGCTGGACCTGTTTTCACCGGTGCTTCCAATGGCGTTCCTCCCTACAACTATGAGAATCCCGAGGGAGGCATCCAAGGTGCCAGCTCTGCCCCCAATGGCTTCTACTCGCAGCAGTCCTCAGCCTCTTCCTCCTCGGCCACTTCCTCCAGCACCAAGGTGGTGGTGGGAGCTCCAATTGACGCTCTACAGCAGCATGTGCACCATCACTACCACCATGTGGAGGGAGGAGCTGAGGGAGCCAAGGTACCCAGCGTGCCCATTCCCATTGGAGCCGGTCAGACCATTAACACGGACTTCAGCGCGTTGGCCCAATCTTCGGCCACCTACACGCCCTCCATTCAGACCACTTCCGGATCGAGCTACTCGCAATCGAACGCCTTCAATGCTGGATTCAACGGCGCCTCTCAGGGCGGACTTCTCTCGCAGAGTGGCTTTGGAGGACTCTCGCAAAAACCCTCGGATCTGTACAAGCCTAGCTCTGGAGATCTGTACAAGCCCAACTCCGGTCTGGGAGGTTTTGGCGCCAGCGGCTCTGGCGGATTCAGCGGATCGCCTAGCTCTAGCTACCACAGCCAGAACCCGGACTACTACAAGAAGGAGCTGCAGACCGGGGCATCCAACCAGTACAATGGCATCTCTGGAGGCTACCAGAGCCAGGGACAGAGTCAGGGATACCAAGGCGGCTATGACACGTCGCGCCAGCAGATTGTCGACTGCCAATGCGTGCCCATTTCCCAGTGCCCGGCTGCCGATCGTATTGGTCGCAAGGAGGACTTGATTCTGCCCATCGACCCCCGCAACCTGGGCAAGGACATCGAGGCTCTCAGCGATGATGTTGCCTCCGGCAATGCCACCGTTAAGGCCGAAGCCAAGAAGGACGAGGAGAAGACCGACAAGGATGACAAGAAGCGCTCGCGCCGCCAGGCTGACCAGAAGGACGAGGATGCCAGCGATCTGTCGCTCGATGCTCAAGGGGTAAGTCCTGAAAAATCCATTCGAATAGTTTCCCTTAGCCTGTTAGGTGTTGCCCGACTAATGCCAAAACACGCATGGTTCACCCGCCCTCAAAATTAGGGGGTCACTAATAGAGTTCTAGCAAAGCTCCTCCTCCCACACACACCCATCCAAACAACCAATCAATCAAACAATCAATCAACCAATCAACCAATCTGACAACTGCACCCATCGTTCAATGCTCCAAGCTCAACTAAAAATTCCTCGCTGGCTCCAGACTTCGGATCAGAACAAATCAGATCAGATTAGTCACTAATCCCAGAACTTAACCAGCTAACCAAGCACGAACTTTGGGAATGCACGGAAGCAACTGGAACTTCCTCAAGCGCCTGTTCACCCGATTTTTCCCCTCTAAAATCAAATAGAGACAGGCGCCGCTCGGAGGATCTCCACTGGCGTTGCCTGCCCTCCAGGCCATCGAGCTCATCCAACGCAAAGTTCTGCCCACCTACGGCGTGAGCTTCGGCCTTCCCTATCCAACTGGTGGATACGGAGGCTACCCGGCGAATGTCCTGGGCGATTACCATCCCGCCCAGAACCCCAATTTCGGTTCTGTCGGCCCCAATGGCCTCAATCTGGGGCTGGTGAATGTCAATCCGTTGGTGTCGGTCCAGGTGGCCAAAACGGATTACGGAGAGAAGGTGGTGAAGCCACTGGTCAATCTGCATGTCACCCCAAATGCCAATCTTATCCAGAAAGTGGGAGACTTCTTCAAGCGGAAGCCCACTGAGCAGTATAGCACCCATTACCACCACCACGACCACTACAGTGGCTATGAGCACCACGGTTACGACCACCACGATCACCACTCGCATCCCCATTATTACGGAGGATCCGGTCCCCACTTCAGTGTTGAAATGGTGCCCAGCACTCCGATCTTTGAGTACCACAGCGGCCCATCGGTGCCCGTGACACATCACCACCACCACGAGTCCTCTCCCTTCGAGAGCTCCTACAACTCGATTTATCCAGGATCTGCCCCCGATTTTGGCGGCTTTGGCGAATACTCACAGCACATCGAGCGGAGTGCCAATGTGAGCACTGAGGGTGCCAGTTCCAGTCGCAGGGGCAAACAGCTGACCCTGGGACCTTTGTACAATATTCCCACCCCGGCTCCCGGCGGAGCTGCGGGCAGCGATCGAGTTACCTTTCCGCGGGATCGCAGGCGCAGGAGTCTAGAGGATGGTGTGTGGGCGGGAGCAGCTCCTGAGGAGCAGGTAACCATGGCGTCAAGGGTGTTTCTTTTACCTCAGTTCATTAAAACCAGGCATTCAACTAATGATCCATCTTATTTGTACCATTTTTAGCGCGCCTACTATGGCAACCGTCCCGTGGAGAAGACCTGTCGCATCAACGAGGTCTGCTGCCGTCGTCCCCTCCGCCCTCAGGCTCCTCCCCAGCAGCAGCTTGGTCGCTGTGGTGTAAGGAACGCCGCTGGCATTACCGGTCGCATCAAGAATCCCGTCTACGTGGACGGTGACAGCGAGTTCGGCGAGTACCCCTGGCACGTGGCCATCCTGAAGAAGGACCCCAAGGAATCGATCTACGCCTGCGGTGGCACCCTCATCGACGCCCAGCACATCATCTCCGCTGCCCATTGCATTAAATCGTAAGTTTACAGATCTCTAGGGATTGTAGAACTGGTGGATTAACCTAATTACTCCCTTGCAGTCAAAATGGCTTTGATCTGCGTGTCCGTCTGGGCGAATGGGATGTCAACCATGACGTGGAATTCTTCCCCTACATCGAGCGCGATGTGGTGTCCGTGCACATCCACCCCGAATACTATGCCGGCACTTTGGACAACGACCTGGCCATCCTGAAGCTGGACCACCCTGTGGACTTCACCAAGAACCCGCACATCAGCCCTGCCTGCCTGCCCGACAAGTACTCCGACTTCACTGGAGCCCGCTGCTGGACCACCGGCTGGGGCAAGGACGCCTTCGGCGAGCACGGAAAGTACCAGAACATCCTGAAGGAGGTGGATGTGCCCATCCTGTCGCACCACCAGTGCGAGGCCCAGCTGAGGAACACGCGTCTGGGATATAGTTACAAGCTGAACCCTGGCTTCGTCTGTGCTGGAGGTGAGGAGGGCAAGGATGCCTGCAAGGGCGATGGCGGTGGCCCGTTGGTCTGCGAGCGCAACGGCGTGTGGAACGTGGTGGGAGTGGTGTCCTGGGGCATTGGCTGCGGACAGGTGAATGTGCCCGGCGTGTACGTAAAGGTCTCGGCATACCTGCCCTGGATCCAGCAGATCACCCAGAGCTACCAATGATTGACGGAGCAAGCAGAGGCGCAGGAGGAGCATCATCCCGCACACGAGGTGACCGCCTACCACGCAGACACCAGCGCCAGTGCAATCATCGATGATGCCTCCTCCTCCGACGAGTTTGTTTTCCACTTCTGACCGAAGCCATCGCAAAAGCACTTGTGCAACTCTCGAATCTCGATTCACGAATCGATTGTTGCATTCGTCATCGTATTTATCAACGTCGTCACTCTTATTTATTGGAAATGTCTCTTTGATTGGCCTTTTAAGCTATTTGTTATATTATATATTTTATGTTATGCGCCCACAGTCGCCCCCACTTCACTCCACCTCACTCATTAGCAGCCCACAATTGTTGTTACTTAATTGCCGGCGCACTGCCTCGCCGCACCTTTGTTGATATTAATTGTACTTTGTATCGATTACCTTGTACATTCGAGCTCCGATTTTGTCTTGTAAAATAGCGTTTGTAAAAATTAATTTATTTATGTATTTGTAATAAATTAATAATTATGTATTTAAATAAATAATTTATGAAAAAATACTTATATCAAAGGTTTTTTGAATGTTT
>JAJJHQ010004461.1:1174942-1297789 GCA_021223825.1 Drosophila ironensis | reverse complement strand
TAATATTAATATAAAGTTTGTACTGGAATAACCACTTTGGAATGTGCACTTTAGTACATAAATTGGAATTCCTATTTCATTTAATTTTGTGGTCTTCTCAGTTAAACCATAAACTAGCGTTTTCAAAAATATGTTGTTAAAAACACTTTCTGGAATGGCTTACATAATATTCCCATTAAAAAATATATTTAAATTTTGATTGGAAAACTTAGACTGACTTCCTCTCTGCATAATTTATTAAACAATTTCCCCGCAAAGTTAATCTGGGCGCAAGCATAATCTCCGAAATGGTTTTCCCTGCATCGATGCACCGCAGCGCCCGTCGCGTAAAGAGCCACTTTAAGTTCAATTACGAACTAGTGCAGCACATAAAATGCAAATTAAATTTTAAACATTAGCAAGCTGGAGGGGCCGACCACTTAACTATACACTGACCGATGGTAAACAAAAAAGGCAGCGTGCCGGCAAAGCATTAAAATTCGCCGCCGAGACTTTGGGTCGCCGGGCTTCCTCAAAAATGCTTTATATTTTACCTTATACAAAGTATGTAGGTGTGAACCAGTCTAAGAGTGGCCAGCGCCATTGAAATAGCCCAAAGTATGAATATGATTACATGCCCATCACCAGTTAAATTTAAAAACCGCAACCGACTTTCCGTAACCTGGAAAACTTTCTGCTCCGCTGGCTTCGCAGATCTGCGACTCATATAAATTGGGCACCTCCATCAAAAGCGGAGCTCAATGCAGTTCCAGCAGCGCCAGCGAGATGCACGGCCCAGGATTACGATCTCTTCTCGGCCAGCTGGTGATAGGTGAGCCAAGGATTAATAAAGGGTTTGCCCGGATGTATAAACAAATTTAAATAAAAACGGAATTAAGTGATATACATAGACCAAGTTTGACAGTGAAATATTTATAGTTTTTAAACTCCAATTTCGTAAGAATAAAGTCTAAGGCTTTGATCCAATACATACCTACAATTTTTAAGTGAAATTGAAAGGCATTTATCCAACTTGTGTAACAATCCCATACATAAGTACCTGTTGTCTAGTATGCGTTGATAATCCTTATATCTTTTTAGTGCTGCTTGTGGCACAGGTCATTGGCCGCCTGCACAAACGGAATGGCTATCATTATAGACCGCAACATCCGCCGCCGCCGTCGCCGCCACAACATGGATACTTTGAGCCGCATCATCCGGCAGTGGATCCTCCTGAGCCAGAGAAGCCGGAGAAGCACAGTCCCAAGAGCTACTACCAGGGCCAGTCCGGAGGAAGTGGCGCCTCCAACAAGGCATCTGCTGGTTACAGCATCGGCAGTGGCCTGCGCTCAATTGCACAAGGATCGGCGGATCAGGCATACAGTGCGGTGGCCAACCAACATGCGGCTGCCAAGCAGGCTGCGTATATTGCCCAAAACACGCTGGCCCAAGCGGCTTCCCAGGCAGCTGCCACGGCCCAGGCGGCGCTGGTGGGCAAGCAGGTGGTGCTCCAGGAACTGGAACAACAGGCTGCCGAGGCCCAGCGGTCCCTCTCCCGGGAATTGGAGCAACTGAAGGCAGCCAAAATCTCCTCGAAGTTGGCGCAGCAAACGGCGCAGGCCGCCCATCATCACATCTCCGTGTTGACGGCGGCCGTGAATAATGCAAAGTCTGTGGCGGAACAGGCAGAGCAAACGGCCACAGAGGTGAACAACCAGCTGGCCTCCCAGTCCACGATGGTGGGCCAGTCCAAGAACAGGTTGGAGCAGGTGGAGGACCAACTGCACCAGGCCCGAGTGGACTACGCGGCAACCAAGGAGTCCGCCCTGAAGGCGGCAAATTCGGCGGCAGCCGCCCAGGTGAACGCCTCCAAGGCGGCCCAGCATGCAACCATTGGACTGCACGAGAGCACCAATCCCTCTGCCCACGGACACGAGGGTCAGGAGCTGAGCAGCGGGGAGGAGGAAGCCTACGACGAGCACCTCCCACCCAGTAGCGGAGGCGGTGGAGAGGTGCTGGTGGGCCACACTGCCCACGGGGAAGAACTCAACGATCATGTCAGAACGCCGTATTAGTACGAGTAGTAAAGGAATTGCAAAGGGGCTTACAGGTAGTTCGAGTAGGAAAACATCTTATTTATGTAAATAAAATAATTAGTTCCATAAGACCTGGCTGTGTGTTACCTGTCTCCTAGACATTTTTTTAGCAACAAGTCTTGGAACATCTAAAGATGTAATCACAGCTGAAAGCAACTATTCCGACTGGCCTTGCTTGTGCTTGAAAGTTCACATAAATTCTAGAAACGCTTACGACTTTATAGCAAGGTTTATGAATCGACAATGATAAGATGGATGTTAAAATCGTAGCTTCTGATTCAACTTTTCAGACGGATTCTCGGTTCTACAGCATTTATGAGTCGACAAAGAATTTAAGTTCTCGCATTATTAAGATTTTACGTAACCGCTATAATTTAAAATGTCGTTACCACTCTCAGTTTTTAAATTTGAGGGACAGAGGTGCCAACTTTCAGGAAGAGCTGCCAGATGGTCGAGAAAAGGCGGATTAATTTGTTTTACCCGTATTAACTTATAAACGTTCACTACCGAATCCCTTTGAAATTTTCCGCATATGCTAGTATAGAGCCCAAATATATTATTATACCCGTTTTTTTTCAAAAAGGAATTCGTGCGAATGTCAAATATGTAACAGGGACAAGGACCTGTTACTTTTCCGACCCTATAAAGTATAAATATATTCTTGATCAGTATCAACAGCCGAATCCATCTAGGCATGTCCGTCCGCCCCCTTTGTCCGTTCTTCATAGAAACACTTCTCATACACATACACACCTACAAAATAAATTACGAAAATTGTGTCAAAAACCAGGTGAAACTGAGAACCGGATACTTATAGTAGAGACACTCGACAATAATCGTTTTTACTTTTTTCTACAATGTTATTTACTGTTTTTTCTACTACCCGAGGTGTTTGTAATTAAAGAGAAAGAGTTCATTAGAATACCAATAATCTTTGTATTGAAATATTGCCACGATCCACTTGGCTGCCGTGGCTGCATAAGAGATTATAGTAAATAATTTATAAGAACGTACATGCTTGTACTTGTGAATGCATTCCAACATTACCTGTCATTATTATAAACTTTTCATATTTTCCACATGGAGACGGTATCTGCGTTGTGTTTTGAATCGTTATTTGCTTTTCGTTTTTTAGACGAAACAACAAAATATGACAGAGTAACCAGAAAGGTATTTATCCTGAAACTTATCCTGAAATAATTCTGCTTGGTTTAACTATATACTACCATCATGTGCGGCTAATGCAATTTCAAATTGGTTGATTTTCGCGCGGCTGCCAAATTAAGGAATCGGAGTAAAGTCAGTTGCCTATCGATCATTGACACATCACTGTCGTCGGACATTTTACAACACTAGGAACAACACTACCGCGCGTGCAGGGAAAAAAACGTGCGCTTTCGTCCGTCTCTTGAGTTTATTTGTTGCTCGCCCAAATTTTTAATACTCCTGCCGCCCCCACACAAGACCCGACAACATGTGGCCGCGATTTGGCATCAAGATTGGCAACAGCACCCTCTGCATCGCGCACGTGCGCGCCGACGGCAAGGCGGAGGTGATTGCGAACAAGCAGGGCGACCGCGTTTCCCAGGCCTGCCTGCTGTGGGACGGCGTCTCTGAGATCGAATGCGGCCTGACGGCGAAGCAGAAGATGGCCACGCGGCCCAAGCAGGCGGTGGCCCACAGCTTCCAGCTCCTGCAGCCCAAGGAACAGCTCACGGAGGAGAAACTGTCCGGCGCCCGCAAGGAGATCCCCTGCGACTTTGACCACGAGGAGCTGGTGTTCCGCATGGAGCACACTGTGCCGGCGGATCGGGAGGACCAGGACGACAAGGTGGCGACCAAGGAGCTGAGCGCCTTCCAGGTGACGGTGGAACTGCTGCGCGCGGAGCTGGAACTGGCCCACCAATACCACACGGACGGGGAGCAGGCGCCCATCGCCGTCCTCTCCATACCCAGCTACTATCCACAGCCATCCAGCAAGCTGCTCGCGGACGCCGCCCAGTCTGCCGGCTTCCACGTGGCCCAGATCATTGCCGAGCCCACGGCGGCCGTTTTGGGCTACAGAATCGGGGAGGAGCAGGCCGAGCAGCGGAGACACGTGCTGACCATCAAGTGCGGCGGCCTCTACAGCGACTTTGCCTTCTATGCCGTGCAGGACGGCCTGTTCGTCCAGCTGGCCACCTTTGGCCCCTATCCCATTGGCGGGCGCCAGTTCACCGAGGCTTTGGTGCAGTTCATCTGCGAGGAGTTCCGGCGGAAGTACAAGCTCGACCCGCACGAGTCGCGCCGCTCGCTGGCCAAGATCCGGACCGCCGCCGCCAACTGCAAGCATATCCTCAGCACACTGCCCTCCACGCAGCTCTACATCGACTCCCTGATGGACGGCGTGGACTTTAACGCGCAGATGTCGCGCGCCCGCTTCGAGAGCCTCATCCAGCCCGTGATCAACAGTCTGCTGCAGCAGCTCAGCGAGTGCGTGGAGCTGGCGCAGAAGGAGCATCCCGGATTGAGCACCATCGATGACATTGTGCTGCTGGGTGCCACCATGCAGATACCGAAGCTGCAGTCGGCCCTGGGCGCCCGGTTTCCGGACGCCAAGCTGCACAACAGCCACTCGGCGGACGAGGTTGTGGCCATCGGCTGCGCCCGGCAGGCTGTATGCCTCCTGGATCCTCTGGAACAGCAGCTGCACAAGGACGACGAGTGCTTGGTGGCCGAGGACGACCTGTACATCTGGCATGGGGATGACGAGGCCAACGCCAAGTTGGTGCTGAACAAGGGCAGCATACTGCCCGCCAAGATACGGATAGCCCTGCCGCAGTCCGGCGACGGCAAAGGCGATGCGGGAGACAATGCGGCCGCCTCGTTCAAGCTGCGCACCGGCGAGAGCGAGATTCTGGCCAAGCTGCCGGACACAACGCAGCCGGAGGACGGGCTGTTCCAGCTCGAGGTGGAGGTGGACGTGGACGACAAGGACGGGAACGTGGTGCCGCTGGTGCGACTGCGCTGCATGTGAACACGCAATTCGAATGGAAAACCGGTGCACCGTCGCCTAGTCTATTTATTGTTGATAGCTTAATGACTATACAAAGCCGAAAAAAAACGATTCAAGCGCTGCAGTGTTGTGTGTAAATGATAAAATTCAAAGTAAACTAAATATATTTTACAATTAAATAGACGCAATCAAAACTGCAAACTGTTGGCCTTCAGGCTGCGCTCCAGCTTGCGCAGGAACTCCTCGAACACCACCACGCCCTTGAACATGCTGGTCTTCTTGTGGTCCTTGATCCGACTCTTGTCCTCCGGCGCCTCCAGGGAGCTCTTGTTCTTGTCGTCGAAGGCGTTGATCTCGTGCAGCAGCTGCGTGATCGTGGGCACTGTCGTGGGATCGAACTTGCCCACAGCACTCACGCTGAACGGCACACACACTTTGCCCGTGGACGGATGAATGCAGAACGGCGACTTTAGCAAGTGATTGAAGCCCCGGGTCACGTTGATATCCAAGCGGGGATAGAGCAGGCCCAGCTGCACCTCCTGCACGATGTTCTTGAGCTTGCGACTCCAGGCGTTGGCAGCGGATGTGCGCATGGAGTTCGAGTACTTGAGGAAGCTCTCCCACACGAGTCGCGAGTGGGCGCCGTCCTCCAGATTCTTTTGCAAATAGGACTCCAGTTCGCCTCTGGCCGCCTCGTCGTGGATCATGTGCAACAGCTTCGTGACGCCCTTGGGCGTTCCAAACAGGTTTTGATCCTCCAGGATTACCTCTTCGAACATTGGCTCCACTATCTTCAGGGCCCGCTTGATGCTGTGGTGCTGGCGATCGCCCAGCGGCACCCTCGGCGAGTTACTGCCCGCAAAGCTAACGTACGAGATGATGTTGAGGTACTCCGCCACGGCAAAGCGACCGCGTCCGTCGAGATGGCGCGCCTGGTGGTCACAGACCCAGCAATGGATGCCTCGGCGACCGGAGAAGACCCACAGGATGTGCTCGAAACCGAAATCCTCGCGCAGAGCCACGTCCAGGATGCGGGCGGCCAGAACCATGAACTTCCAGCACTTCAGGCACACCTCGGCCCCCGAGCAACAGGTGCGCACGTCGTCGTAGTCCGTCATATCGATATCAAACACCAGTTCCCTTTGAACGGGAGTCAGTCCCCCGGGAATGGTTCGATGGACCTTCGGCCTGGTGTGCATCACCGGACCAATGTCGATCTTGATGGGGTTCCTCGAGCAGATCTCCTTCTCCAGCTCCGCTTGGGTGTCGAAGCACAGGTAGCGTATGTAGATGTCGTCCATGAGGGTGAACGATATCTCACGGTTGCAAAAGACACCATCCTCACCTGGGACGAAGAAGAGAAGTCTTACTTTCTGCAGGAAAATAAATCACTGTTGGGACACTTACTCAGTCCGTAGGAGAGCCAGCGATAGAAGGGCTGGTGGGGAAACAATCGCCTGTAGTACAGGGGCAGCATGTCCTGCAGGATTTCCGGATTGTAGGAGGGCACCACAGCTGCAGACGCTTGTTGCGGCGCCTGGTTCTCCTGATCTGCTGCAAGCTCCGGCATTGTGTTTACCTGGAAAAGGGCAGCAGTCTTGGTGATTAACGACGAGTCGGGAGCTCAGCCATGCAATTAAAAACCAGACCATCGTTTGTCGAAACCTTAATGTTATATATTTTTTTGTTGATTTTTTCTTTTTCAAAGAGAGATACACTTTTGGAGCTTACGAGTAGTGAAATAGATATTAACGAATTTACGAGGCTAGTTCTAGTTAATTGTCAGTTATGGGTCGAAACAAGACGAGTTGAATCGAGCTAACACAATGGAATACCGCAGCGTGAACCTGGTCAGGGGGTTCGTCAGATGATTGGCTTAGATTACGATTGAAATCTACGTGTTTACCATGTATATATAATATATATATAGAGTGGGTATGTGTCTACTTTACGCCTAGGTTAGATCATTGATGTAGCTTAAAGACTGAGAACACGACGGGCGATTGAACTATCTAGGCCACGGTGAGGCGGATGTCCTGCATTTTGTGCTGCTGCCAGGGGTGCGCCGGCTGCCTGGGCGAGGTCGTGTTGTACAGCGTCACCGAGGCGATGTGACTGTTCGGCATCACCTCGAAGATCAGGTCCTGGTACCCATAACAGAACGTCGAGCCGAACGGATTCGCCGTGTTCGTCGAACTGGCTCTGTGCAGCACCACGGGCCGCTCTGAGGTGGCCAGCAGTCCGCTAATCTCGTCCCACTTCGTGTACGCGGTTATGTTCACATGATCCTGCTTCGCCGGCGTCACCAAGTCCCCGCTGCTCTCCATCGTCGCCGGGTGGTCCGCCTTCAGCTGGAACTGGAACTCGCAGCGATGGTACATGTTGAAGTTGAAGTGGCCCGGGTAGTTGGTGTGCAGGATGAACTTCTTGCACGTCTGTGTGCGGGCATCGAAGAGCACGTCAATGCCGAGGGTAAAATAGTTGAAGAATATATCACTGCGCTTGCTCTGCGCCTGCCTGTTCACACTCGAGCTGTGGATCTTCATCTTGTCCTCGCTCTTGAAGAATATCCGATTGGGTGCCCCCAGATTGTTGGCCACGTCCTGGCAGCTGTCGCCGAAGAGCAGCTCCCGGGAGAAGCACTGACGCCGCGGCTCCAATGCGCGGCCCGATCCCTCGGTGAAGAGCTTCAGCTTGAGGCCCTTCGTGTGGCCGTAGGAGGAGCGCAGCACTGTGGCCGACTCCAGGTACATCTGGCGATGGTAGCAGGGCAGCGGCAGGGCGGGTGCCCGGTTCTCGGCGACATTGCTGCCCGCGTAGAGGGACATCTTGGAGACGACGGGCGAGGCGCCGTTGAGGAACACCAGGGAGCCGAGGCCGTGGGCGTAGCCCGAGTGCAGCTTGCTGTCCACCGGGAAGTAGAAGCTGAGGCCGCGGAAGTGCAGGGCGAAGAGCTGCTTGGCCGCATCGTAGACGCCGGGATGGGTGGCGCCGAAGGAGTGCTCGATCTGTTCGATGCTGGGCAGCACCTCCGGTGAGTTGAAGTAGATGTTGCCGTAGCGCAGCTTCACCAGCTTCATGTTGAACACCTCGATGGTCTTCAGGCGCTGCACCACCGGATCAAAGATCAGGCGCACCCCGTCCTGCGGCAGGTTGATGATTATGTCCACGCCCAGGGGGTTTGTGTCCGAGTACAGCACCTGGACGCCCTTGATGATGCCCACCTGCGACTGGATGATGGAGATGGCCTGCGAGAAGTGCATGCCCAGGACAAACTCCCAGGCGTCGCAGCCCAGCGAGGTCTCCGGCAGGATCTCCAGATCGAGCATCGTCGAGGGGTCTGCGGGGTCTGTGCGGGGCGACTTGTTATTGGGGGCTTGTTATTGTTTATGTGCCACCTTACTGACCTTGATTGCCGCAATCAGCTGCGAATATATATCAGCGTAATGGCAATATATATGCGCACTTAGTTGCCAAGCGATTTGTATGCTATTTATTTCAGCACTTTCTGTTTTTTTTTTTTCAATTGTTTGGCCTTGTTTTCGTTGTTTTAGCGGATGACGCCTCGTATTTCGATTGCTCAGTTATGCAATGTAAAGTTTTGGACTTGATTCAATGGTTATTTGGCAATTTTTCGTGCCCTTTTGCGAGCCCTCGAGCGAGTTGTTTTCTTCTAATTTTCGGACAAAGGCGAAATGCGCAGCAGAAAAAATGAGATAATAACAACAGAGTCCGGCGTTGCCAGACCAAAGTCAGCTGATTTGCGAAATTCTCAAACAAAAGAGGCGGGGCAATTTGACCTACATTACAAAATTCTTAAATAAACTACTCCTAATAACTAATCCCCTTAAACTTAATGCTATAAACAATCCTTAATGGTATATTTTTAAATGTAAATATATACAGTACATAGTCTGGCTACGCTGGCAGGGCGGACCGAACAGCTGACCAATATTTTCGCGCGCTTTTTGCCACTGAACAAGTGAAAATTTCTGACTTACTTTGTGGTGTTACTCGGAATGTTTCGAACCAGCCAGCAGCTTTCACGCACTTCCTGGGGTTTAGTTTTGCACTTTAAATACTTTTTGTGGTTTGTACTTTTTTGGTTTAAGAGAAACTCGAGTTTTAAAGGGACGGCTTAGAACAACGCGCCGCAAGAGCAGTAATATTCCCAAGACTGTAAACACTACTTCTCGAACACCTTGCAACACTAGTCAATCAATTGGCGGCAGACTTTGTAATATTTTCGTTTTATTCATTTCAGACAGCCTAATTTCCTCTTAATACTAATAAAAGACATATAAAACCATCACTTGGGCAATAGACCAACACATTAGACACTTTGAATGCCTTTCTCGGAACATGTAGCCCCGCAAATTGGGCAATTAAAACTGGCGTCCGTCAGAACATTGGCGCTCAAACAGTAGTAGCAATAAATATGACCACAGCCCATGTGGTGGGGCAGCGTGGGACGGTCCCCGCAGAAGGTACAAGTAGTGGTCACTGTCATCTTTGGCGAGAGCAGCTCCACGGAGGCGGCGGCTCCGGATTCAGGACGTTTTCCGGGAGTCCACGATTTCAAGACTCGATGCAGCTTCCGGAAATTGATGATGGGCAGGACGAGGCCGAGGATTTCCTGGAAGGGCATGCAAGTTAATAAAGAATGGTATATCTTGAAGCTGTTAACGCACCATGAAGCCTCCCCAGAGCAGCTCGCGCGTCAGGTACTTGTAGCCAATGTCCCGCCGCTGATTGTTGCGCAGACTAATGTAGTCCAATCCCAGCAGGAAGTCAATCAGCGTGGGCTTCCGGCCCGTCTTGAGGAAGCGAAAGTAGTTGAGTATGTTGAGCACCAGAGCGCTGTTCTCCGCCCAAGTGATCATCTGGCTGAACCACTCGACGCGCCGGGTCAGCCGCCTCTCCTCCCAGGCCTTCACATAGCCGGGCAGCACTGTGAGGGCAAAGTGGAGCACCAGGCGGGAAACGGTCAGCTTCTCGGCATCGTAGGCGAGCACAAGGAGCTGCTGGCCGAAGGTGGAGCAGCGCTTGCCCACGGAACCGAACCAAATGGCCGACTGGATCAGCAAATCGAGCTCAGGCTGGATTTTGATGAACAACACGGGCTGTGGGATCAACAGAGATTAAGAAGGAGATGCAGGGAACAATTTGTATCCAGATGCTCACTGAAATGGCCTGCAGGTTCTCCAGAAGATTGTCCCGAATGAGGCGGGCAATGTCCTTGTTCAGGTAAATGGCATCTATCTGAAAGTGTAAACACTTTAGTTTCGATTGATTCCACCAAGTAACGTTTGCAATGGCAAGCCCACCTGGTTGACCCTCGGCACATATTTGTTCTTCTCGATCATTTTGTTTATATTCCTAAAGACCACAACGTTTCATTGGCCTTATTTTTATTTATCTGTACTCTGCCCTTTCTTATCAACAATGTGCCAATAACTGTCTGGCAACTCCACGAACTACATATGGGCAAGTTGGCAGTCCTAGTGCTTAGCGGAAGTAATAGGTGGCATCTCTCTCATAACCCAGCCCGCGTAGATTTAATTTACACGATAAAAGTTAAATAACCAGCAAGCTATGGCAATGCAATTTTTATATCGCCAATAAATCGTATATTTTTGGACTTTTAGGAAGCATTTTCGGACAACTTTTCACATGCAACTTATGCAATATCAATCAAAACAAAACGCACAGCACACACAACTCGTTTGCAAGTTGTTTGCGGAAAATGTGTCTAACGATGCCTGGAAATCGGCTTTATTGCCATTTACGACTGACTGTGCAACGCATAAACCAGTTGGTCATTGGATATTGGAGGTGTGCAAGTTCAATGATTGGCCCCGGCTGCACAAATTATGGTCACTTGTCGGGTGAGTTTTGATTTTATAAAAAGTACATAATTCACACTTTATTACACAATTTACAATTCGTTCGATCTCTGCAAAAAGTTGTTGTTTTTTTACGAGAAGTACACATTATAGATTACAGTTTACAGTTTATAGATTAAAGATTAAAGTTTACGGATTACAGTCGAGTGAATCGAGTAAATTCGTCTGAGCAGGCAGTGACTAAGGATCAGTTGAAAGCAGAAGAAACAGGTAGAAGTTATTCGCTATCACAGAATAAAATACAATGTACAAAATGTTAATGAAGTAGGCATGGCCACGCGAAGGTCCGTGGTCCACAGTGTGTGTGGTGCTGATGTCCTAATTACGAGATATGAAGCTGATTCCATGGTCGATCGTTTCTAATCCTTCTCTCAACCCTTCTCCGCATCTTCCTCCGACTGATGAGCAATTTGGCTAACTCTAGTGCACGGTGCCTCCGAGTCCTTAGTAGTGATGCTCGTGCAGCTCCTCGTGGTGGTGCACGGGGGCGGTCTTGTGGACGACGGCGTTGAAGCCGTTGTGCTTGTCAGCGGTGTAGTCCACGGTGCGGATGGAGCCGTCGGGCTCCACCAGCGAGTACTGTCCCTTGACGGTGTCACCGTCGCGGGTCTCGTGCTGCGACTTCACGTCTCCGGTGTGGAAGTCGTTCACTCCGTATTTGAAGGCGTACTTGGGAGGAGCCTGCGGAAAAACAAGCATTTGTTTAGTAAATTATGCGGGTGTTTTTGATATTTCAATGTGGTCGTCTCCATATAATAATATTGTAGATCTTTCTGATCATTTCGTTATTCTATTTTTGAATATTACAAGTTAGGCATCGAAACTTTCATACCATTAGTTTGAAACAACAAAAGTATGCAAGATTTCGGCAGTTTTGGGGATCTTGTAGTTGTGTAAAGCTATGAAGAATATTTGTATTCCACGTTAGAAATACTATATAAAATATTATGATATTTTAAAGGGGTTTTCTTGAATTTTAAAATTGTTGATCTTTATGATCATTAACAGATCTTCAATACTAAAAGTTCGCCATCGAAACTGTCGTATCCTTTTCTTAAAAACACAAAAGGATGACAGATTTCGGGGAATTTTAAGGAGCGTAATATATGAAAACATCCTTCCAGTAATTGTGTGTAAAGGACTATAATTTCGGAAAACTCACATAGTAATCCACGTGCTCATCCTCGTGGTGGTGCACCTCGTAGTGCGGCGACTCGTGGTGGCCGTGCTCCTCGCCCAGGGAAACGCGCTCGATCTGGTGGTGTCCGTACTCGTGGATGGGCTCGGCCTCGTGGTGGGCCAGGTGCTCGTAGCCGTGGCTCTCCTCGTAGTACTGGTGCTCCAGCGGGTAGGCCAGGCTCAGGCACAGAGCCGAGGCGAAGATCAGATACTGAAAGATCAGATAGGCGGGTGCATAAAATTAACATCAGCGGACTCAGACCTCGGCTAATTGTTTCCGTTGGCGCGGAGTGAAGTAGAGTTGCAAGTTGCAAGTTGCAAGTGCTGCAATTAGCGGTGGCAGTGGGTGGGAAAGTGAGAGGGGTCGACTGCTAACTGTCGCTATCCATGTAATGGCTGCATTTAAGCTGAATATTTGAGGTTTTCCTCTTGCGAACCTAAATGAATTCGTAATGAATTGCCCGCTGTGGTCGACTGACGCTTTTGTTTGGCTTTCAGTTTAGTGGTTGCTTTGTGGTTTGCTGACAGCCTCTTAGGAGGCTAAGCGGGCGTATATCAGTCTACGGCAATGCCTTGGATTGTGGTTGTTAATTAACAAAAAGAGTTTGCAGAGTCGAGGGCAAATATTAAATGTAAATCTGAGTGTTGAAGGATATATTGCTTAGCCTTGTTTTTGGTAAATACTGAGGACTACTGCTAGCCAATTCACTTCCAAAATATAGCAAATTGTTGCGGGAAATTCAAATCCTTATTTGCTTCCTGAATCTAAAATCCTTTTTGGAAAACGCCAACAATGGTCCATTTGTTTGTTCACTTCATTTTGTTTTAGCACTAGAGATCACTTGATCGTTTGAGCATATCCTTCAGGATATTTTGTTGGAACAGTTCGTGGTTAGCACTCGTTATCCTTAATCCTCGACTGCTGCGCTCACCTTAAAGGCCATTTTAGCACGGATTTAGTTAAGCTCGCGTTCACAAAACAAAATGTGGCTGTGGGATGACTGCACGCAACGACTTTCCACCACTGAATAATGTGGTTGCAGCCAAAATGCGCTGCTTTTATATGGTTAGGAAGAAAGTGAATCGACTGGTGGTGGTTCGGCGGATCGCTGGATCGGTGGATTGTTAGATTGCTGGTGGATCGGCTCAGGCAGCGAAGTGAGCGGAGCAGAGAGTCTCGCGTCTGGGGCCGAATGTAAAACAGTTCAAATTCGGTTCGCTTTTTTTTTACTATTTGTTGCTCATTTTGTGCGCCGTGTTGTTTGCCATTGTTTGGATGGAGCTTGGATGTTTGCTGCCCAGGACAGGACTCTTTGTGTGTCATTAGTGACGCATGCGATGGCGTTGATAAGTCGTCATCGCTCTTGCATTGCAACATTGCCACAGCGCCTCGTCAACGGCTGTCGGGCAGTTAATAATATTTGGGTTTTCAACATTTTCCAGCCTATTTGCATTGCAGCGACTTGGCCAGCAAGTACGCTCATTAAACGCAGTTTGACCCAAATTTCCTGATGATTTTCGTGGCTGCTGCTGGGCAGCATTCAGTGTTGGGGCTTTTCGGGGCCAGCCTCCGGTTAATCGTTTACTTTTAATGCCTCGATTTTCGTAAATCGTAACTTGTAAATTGTGAATAGTGAATTTTCAAATTGAATCGGACCTGGAGGCGGTCAACTGGCCCAATAAAAGCCAATTTTGTAACACTTAATTGCTTGGCGTAAACAGAAGTTTTGTTCGCAGCTCTTTTGGGGGCTTGTACTTAAAGTCAAAGCTAAGTGCCACAATTGCGTGGCAAGGAAAATGTACCAATTATTGGGGCCTTGCGTCAATTCGCTCTCAATTGTTTTGGCGCTAATTAGGCAGCGAAGCGTGGAATTTGGCGATTTGGGGGTTCTCACCTCGAAGGTTGAGACGGCAGTTTTGTTAAAGGCATTAAGGTGACACAAGAGGTTTTTTATACCCCATAATGGAGGTTCATTTTCCCAAATTTTCCCATCAGCTTCTCACACTCGAATTCCTGCCCATCATTGCAACTCCTTGAAGTCGTTCCCATCCCGCCGGCAATCTAGTTCATCGACAAGATGTTTGCCAATAACTCGAGAAATTATTTGGGTTTCGTGCCGTTTGCAGCAACCACTTGGCAAAGCCTCGATTCCACAGGCTGCGGGGCCGAAAGATGCAAAGATCGAATCAGACGGATGGAAGCGAAACGAATCGAAATGAGTGACATCGGGTTGATGTACTCTGTTAAATACAGACACAATTTTAATTGCTATATTATGGTCGACAACGTTTGACAACATTGCGAGAGACATGACAAACCGAAATGAAAAAGCAAACGGACAAAAACAAACATTTTCTTCATTTTTTTTCACGATGATTACCAATCCAATCCGCCGCAAATCCCGAAGCACCACAAGAAATATGGCAAATAAAATAAATGCTTAATTATGGTCCACGATTCGGGGTCTACGTCTCCTGGCTGTCTCTCGCCGTCCCTGCTTGCCTGTGGAGCGTTGGCGTTGCGGCAGGTGGAAGAAATAACGCAAGTCAACATGCCACACTCGACTCACAGCCGCAGTCGCCTCCGTGGCATTCCACATTAATGCACGTACTTAATACGAGTGCGGGGCTATCTGCTGCAGCGTTTGGCAATTCGCCGAAGCACCGAAAATTTGAGGCATAGCTGATACAGTTTCGGGACTGAATAGATCGATTTTTATACCATGTACCTTAAGGTACACATGGTATATTAAGTTTGAGTAAATGTTGTCGATCTAGCTATGTCCGTCTGTTTGTCCGTTTGTATGTATAAACAGATCGTTCTCCAAAATGGTAAGAGCTAGGGACATCATTCTATTTGTTTTAGGTGCGTTTGACATATATGTAGAATATGTTTATGTAGAATTTCAGCCACACCCCCTTCCGTCTCTGAAATTTTAAAAGATCCATATTTTCTCTTTCATATTTGCCTCCGAAATATCTCCGAAACTTTTAGAGCAAAAGATATAAATCTTGTTGTAAGAGTATAAAAGAAAAGGAAGAAAGAAGTTATCAAAATATTTTCAATTTCCATTAACTTGAAAAATGACTACCTAAATAAGATCTATTGCTATTGATAAAACTTCCAATTTATTTATTGGCAACTCCCCGAGTTTATAAAATGCTTTAATCTGCCTTAGTATTTATTTAAACTTTTTTAAGTGCATCCCCGTTTGGTGTTTATCTTTTGAGGCAATTTCCTTGTTTTTGTTTTGTGAAATGCAACATTTTTCGGTTGATTTCGCTGCTAGTTATCGCTTCAAAGTTTTTATTTTTGCCCGCACTCGCAATAATTGCACACAACTCTAATATTTTGTGTGCTATCTTAAACTGCTCGCCCCGCGCACCCCAGTGGCCGGCAGGTGTTAATTTTTTGGCTAGCCACAGTTTAGATTCGTTACATTTTATTTAAGTTATTTCTTCGTTGGCCCGGCCAAAGAGTGTGGCTTACTTTTACCCAGAGCCTCCGACGGACCGACGGACCGACGGACCACTCAATCAATTCCCACTCACAAAAGTGAAAAGTCAAAACGCGAGCCGAACTTAGCGTTTTTGCTGCTCTTGTTGATTATGCGCATGCGCGCATGTAACAGCAGCTGGCAAGCAGGCCAAGCAATTACCTAGTAACTCATATTTACCGTCAGACATTTAGTACATGCATTAACTTGGCCGAAAAATACATGCATTAACTTGGCCGAAAATGCTGCCGAAGTGCTCCTGGCTGGATAGCCGCCGACTGGCTGGATAGTTGGCGCACATTTGCGACATCGCCAACAGGCAAACTACACCAAGCTAATGGAAAAAGTTTGCTACCTTAAGCGATCGCTTGGCAAACATCCAGCCAACAACAATGGCCAACAGTCAGCGGCCAACTTTGACTTTTGTCTCATTGTTTCATATTTATTAGAGTCTGAACTGCGCCGGCTGAGGCAGAAACCTTACAACTTAACAAGCCAGCGCGACGTGTGCATCTTTCCAAAATTGTTGTGGGAATTGCCGGTGCTGGTAAATCTTTTAATGGTTATCCTTTTATGCAGCCCCCGCTGGCTTACGCAACTGCAGCAATAGTTGTTACTTTAACTGAGCAGAGTTGCTGCAATTGAAAAAACCCCTCACACACACACCAAATATATTACATTTCGGGGAGCTACTAGCTACCAGCCAAGCAAACCGAAGGCTTCCCAAGCAAACGCATTCAATTGCCTGCAATTTATATTAATTTATTTGAAGGCAATGCGAATAAAACACGAATTTACCGGGGAGCCGCCAGTTGTTCGGTTTGTGTGGCCAAAAAGAAAAGAGCAAAATATTCCGCTAATTGCCAGGCGCACATTGAACTTAAGTTGGAGTGGCTTATCTCGAGGTGATCGCACACATCCGTCACACGGTGCGTATGCGGAATGCGCATCAATTTAAAGTGGCTTCGGAAACCAGTTGCAGCATCATTATGGGTTCACCCACTTCACGCCAAGGAGGGAAGTTGTACAGTGTATTGGCTTTTTGTCACACAGTGCGTATGAGTGATGTTTATATTGGGATTGGGGATTGAAATAGGATGTTTACATGTTTTTAATTGATTCCGCAACTTGAGAAGACAAGTTCCCAATGAGCTTTGCTTTAGAATCACTTTCAATAGTTAGTTTGCTTGATTTCCTTGGACATCTGAGTGGCATTTGTCAGCTTTCAATCGGCATTCTGCATTATTCAATCGCATCCACCCGTCAGCGCCGTCAGGTGTGATTATGCATTCGCAAAAGAGCGCCCGCCCGTGATATAACAGCCGTCGAAGCATAATCTGAAAAGCCTTTCAACGGTAACAAATAATATTCAGTTGGACTCGGTGTTGTAACAGCCG
Organism: Drosophila ironensis; assembly: GCA_021223825.1. Lineage (NCBI taxonomy): Eukaryota > Metazoa > Arthropoda > Insecta > Diptera > Drosophilidae > Drosophila > Drosophila ironensis. Next base: position 1,280,740 of record JAJJHQ010004461.1, on the reverse strand, counting down.
GAGCAGCAATTGCACTCCCAGTTCCCAGTCGACTCCAGGCCCCCGGCCCTCCATTTCTGGCCTGAGCGTCTAAGCTGCATCGGCTTTGGCTGCTGCTGCTGCCGCTGCTGTGCTGCTGCTGGCGTTGACATAATAAATAGCTGAAGAAAATTAATTAAATGCAAATTGCCAAATCACATAATCATATCATATGGCAGCTGCTGGGACACACGAGCGACACTCTTTTTCCATCTCGCGAATGTGGCAAGACGCGGAAAACTCTGCCCGATTCCACCGCGTCTCGCGGCAAATTTTCCAATTGATTTACTCGCAGCCCCCTAATTGTATCATTGACTAATCAAAATATTTACGCTCCTGCCTTGCGGTAATTGTTAGATATTTTAATTTGACCACTGCTGCCGTTTTCACACGTCGTCAGAGCCGTTGAGGAAAATGGGCGGCGGCGACGATTTCCCATGACCACTTCCTTGCACTTTCTGTCCGAGCGGCTCATTAATTAGGCGCCAATTGAGTGTGTCCGTCTCTTCCTACAGTGAAAAGCGCTTTTCCAGCTGGCCCACCGCAAAGTAGGTTAAATACTTTTACCTTATTCCATTGCCGGCTAATTGCTGTCATTTTAGGCGGCTCCTCAAGCCAGGAGTTTTTTGTTTTTCCTGCTACTGCGCCGGCGTCGCCGTTGCCGTTGCCGAGATGCAACAAATTAACAACTTTTCAAGCGCGCTTGAACCGGATATTATGAAATTGACCAGTTTCAGGCTCTGGCAGCGGCCATATCGAGATTATAAAATGGCTAAATTTATGCAACCGCCGGAGGGGCTGGCAAACCAGATGCGGCTCCTGATGCGGCTCCAGCTAATCAAGTTGTCAACGTGAACATAGTTCGGTGTGCGGCGCAAATAAATATTGCTTTATTACTTCGGTTTATGCCCCCGAGGCGCTGCAGGGACAACTCCTGCGCTCTCAATGTTAAGTTGAAGTGCAATTGCCAATAGCCAATGGCCAGTGGCCACTGCCCGCCGGGTAGCAGCCACTTACAGTGGCACGTCCCACTGTGCGGCTACGTAATTTATTGGACTTGCGTTACGTACGCGGCACGCCCTAGACGAAATGTAGAAAAAACAAAGGCAAACACTTTCGCGGAGTGGTGCAAGTGGTGCAAGCAGCCGCAGATTGCCTCAGCAATTAGTTAATGACCGTATATGTATGCCGAAAAAGAAAGAAACCGAACGTAATGAATTGGAATGGAATCGAATGAGCGTGGCAACATTTTAATTAGCATACAATAAAACACTCGAGTGCATATGAAAGTTTGCCAGCCGGACGGCAAACCAGGCCAGACAGCCCATGCAATCCGGGATACCCGGATTGCTCATTTGCAAAACAAACCCTCAAATTAAATCATGAACAAAGTTCTGTATCCCCACTTCCTATTGAACATACCTTTCCCAATCTTGCACCAGCCAAGCATAAAAGTGAATGTACCAGATACAAATTCGTGGGTAATAAATATATAAACAGCGAATCCAAAACGCTGTATACAAATGTAAATGTTGGGAGAGTGCTTTTGGCAACAAAATTTCGCAATTGCCGGCCTGTGTGCGTGCCACAAATTAAGGCTGCCGCAATAATGGAATAATAAATCAGCATAAATATGCATCGTCCGCACAAGAGACGAGCGAAGAAAGCGCATGGCAAATCAACATGCATTTCGCATTTCCTTCCGTTTTCCCGGGCTTTATCTGCCACTGTCCATGGCAACGCATTTGGAAATTTGGAGCAATTAAATGGCAAACCATTTGCACTCGCACTGCAACGTGATACGGCCGATGTCTTCCTGAACGGCGGGAATATCCCACAGCGGGGGCATAGACCCAATACTCGACCTGTTGTGGGCGCCCCACAAATTAACCTACAAAAGCGAAAATCGCACTTCAAAGGCGGCAAGCGATTTAGATTGGCGCTCAATTTGCCACCCGGAAGATATTTCAAAAATGCTGCCAACACGGCCCGATTTTCCCGTAGGTTTTGGCTTTATTGGCTCTTTTATTGCAGCCTCCATTAAGCTGTTCAACGAGTGGCATTCTTATGTTCAATAAAATTTCAAAGTGAAAGAAGCTCACCCCAATAAATAGGGCCATGAATATTTTATGGTTTTTGCTAGGAAATTTAAGCCAACAAAACGGTGCACTTAGTTTTTCGTTTATTATGCATTTACCCAATATTTTGTGGGCTACCTCTTTGCCTTTTGGGTGCAACATTTTTGCAACTATTACTCATGGCCGGGCCTCACTTAGGTTGGGTAAATTGGCCAGGAATTCACGACGATTTGCCTCAATTGTTCGGTGCTGCCAATTTGCTTGGCTCGAACTGCTATTGACCAATGGCCTGGGCGGTGGCAATCTGGCCTCAGACTCCGCCTCCGGCTTCTCCACTTGTGGTGCCTTTTCGTCGTTGTTGGTTTTGGCTCTGTTGTATTTGCTGCTGTCGGTTTTGGGGTGCTCCTCAGCGACCTTATTGGGTGCCTGATCCGTCGGCAGCATAAAGGGAGCGATGGGAAACTTCGGGGGTATTACGTTCTGAACGGGTTGAACCTTTGCCGGAGCCTTGCCATCGATCACATCGAGTACGGCTGGCTTGAGGACATCTTTGGCCACATCGATGTGATTCAGGTCCAGGCCATGCTGCTCCTTCAGCTGCTGGGCCACATGATCCGCTACCTGGGACACGCTTACATTGAGATTGCTCTTGGGATCCCAGGTTACGTTGGCAGGCGACTCGACTTTGGTCCTTTCCGCAATAATGTCGGGTCGTTGGGTGGGCCAAACTGACCTAAGTTTCTCATCTTCCTTCTGGAAAATCTGCAATCGGGCTGAATAACCGGCCTCCTCATCTGCCGTGTACTGAGTGACCTCGATTTTTCCATCGGGTCTTGCGTAACCAAAGCTGCCCCGGATGCTGCCATTCACGAAGCGCTTTTCCTCGCGAAACTGCGAGTTTTGCGTGTGAGGATCGTTGATTTCATAGCCAAATGAGTATGTGTTTGGGCCTTTGTAAGAAGTAAATAAGTCGTTATGTCCATTATTATCATTTTAAAAGTTTTAACTTAGCCTACCGTACGGCTCGTGCAGGAAATAGTTGCTCACTTCAGCTTTCTCGGTTTTGTTTTTCTTCACCGACTCGGCATGTGCTTCACTTTTTATAGGCAAGGTGCCGGCCAACGCGGCGTATACTTTTGTGATAAGTACAAAAATCTGCGAATATATGCGAAGTTGGGGTATATATTCAGGCGTAAGGCTTGGTAAAGTTTTAGTAATGTTTGAGAGCTTAAAGAGTAGACTAAGCAATATTGGTTTACATAATTTTAAAAAACTGTCATCGCCGTTAATCCACTACTTGATTTTGCTCTTGAGTCTTATAAATCAGATTAAGAATTTTGTCAGCACGTCTTCTTGTTTATTCTTTTCGGTAAAACGGACTTAAATTGTTAAAATTATAAGAATTTTATTGAATTTTATTGCTAGCCTTAGCTCTCTATGCAGCCGCTACAACTAAAGTTTGTAGATGCAAAAACGTATTAAATACAAATTTGTAATTAAAGGGTAAATAAAATCAATGGTTCTTTATAAATAAGCAAAATGTAAACCTGAAGTCTCGGCCGTATTTAGTCACCTTTAAAAACACAACACAAATATTAGGAAAAACCTTTTATTAAGACATTATTAAGTCCTTTTAAGTCCTACAGGCATATTTTTCATAGTTCTTATTTTCTTAATTCACTTTTTTCACATATTCGCAATCTAACACAAATAAATTGTTTTCGTCGCACAAATTCTTAGCTCTTCCAATTCCAAAGTACTTACAATGAACCAAAACAATTTCGCCACAACATCCATTCTGAATATTAATGATCGCCGCCCACTGGTTGCTAAATCACATTTATTTCGGCTATAATTTGTTGGACGCCCGGCTTGTGGGCTTGTGAGTACTTTCGGTGGCCACGACAGACTGAAGATCCACCGGCTGAGAAGCCAAAATGAAATGGAGAGGCCCTCCGCTGTGGGGCTAGCACCCATCTGGGAATACTTTGCCAGAATGCTAAGTAATTTGCTCAGTTTTTCTTGGCATAAAAGTATTAATTATTGCCTGTTCATGCTAATGCCGCCGACCTTCGCAGTCATTTCTTAGGCACACCCACCCACAAAGACGAACGCATTTGAGATACATTTTTTAAATAAGATTTTTTATTTAATTTTTTTTTAGTTTTTTCTTTTTACTATTTCCATAATAACGTTTTTGCATTTCGTTTGCGGTTTGCTGCTGATGATGTTGTTGTTGTTGTTGTTGCATACAAATATTTATGGGGAATATATGGTACATAAGTGTAAGACTCAAATGAACTTTTGAGACGTGAGAGACATGTGAGAGTTTGTTTTCCTTTCATTTTTTTTCAACTAAACAAACAAATTGAGTAGTGAATATTATTTTTTTTTTGTTGGTTTTTCTCGTTTGTGTTTCGTTTATAATTAAGCTGCATAATTGTTTATAAATACACAATACATGTGACAAATACTAAATGCAAATAAATGAAACTAGATACAAAAGTGTCAGACTGAGCGTGAGTGTGTGAGAGAGAGAGATAGATTGAGTGAAAGAGAGATAGTAGATCGGTGAGTGAGTGAGAGAGGTGACAGTTGAAGAAAGAAGCGGAACGAGTCCACGACGCACAAATATATAGGGAGAGTACTAGCTACTAATGCACAGTTTCCGGCCCAACCGACACTTCCTTGCCCTCCAGGGTTCCCCCGGCTCGGCTCCTGTCAATTGTCAGGCTCAATCCCAACATGGCACTCGAATTGGCTCCACGAACAGAGCTGATCAGGGATGCCAGCCCAAGGTTTGACAGTCACCGAAGCGACTTCTTCAGGATTACAGATATACAGAGCATAAGGTGGAAGATATCATAGAGGATAGGTTATAAATATATTACAAAAGGAAAGGTTTGAAGTGAGAAAGAAATGAGCTGTATGTACAGAGGAGGAAGATCGAAAAGAAGCCGCAGCTACGTGGGATTCCCTGGGGCTCTTCGTGCAAAATATTGGAAGCTAAATCGGTTCTATATGTTACAGATACTTAGATACTCTCTCACCGCTCGGGCGATATCCTCGTTTGTCGTTAACCGCTATCAAGTCATTCCGAATGCCAAGTCGTTATGAATTTTACTTTTCTGAAAGTGATTTTCTCATGTTTCTTATCGTTTTCGTTTTCGTTATCCTTCGTCCATGCCATGCCAGGATCAGCCGGGTTCCGCGGCACGCCCTCTAAGGCGGCCCCGTGTCTACTAAACTCTTAGCTATATACGCTTACTTACAAGAGAATTTCGTTGTTTTGTTTTGTTTTGTTGATTTTTTTGTCGTTTTTTTTTAAGTTTTCTGTTTGTTGTGGTTCTTTTCTATGATGTTTTCTGTGAATGGACGGGACGAGCACCTCGGTGACTGGTGACCCAGGCTCCCTTTTTAATAATGATGCAGGAGGGGGGCGTGTGCGAGCACGGGGGCGTGCACCACAGGCGCGTGGGCAATGATCTTGGGGGCGGTCTTGTGGACGACGGCATTGAATCCGTTGTGGTCATCGGCGGTGTAGTCGACGGTGCGCACGGAGCCATCGGGCTCAACCAGAGAGTAGTGGCCTGCGGGTGGCAAAATTAATATATTAACATTTATCAGCAATATTTTAAGGCATAACTTAACAATACCTTTAATTTAAACTAATTTTTATGGGTTTTTGTAACTATTAAAGGTGGTAACCATTAGGATCAAGTTTGTTGTGGTTTATTTCTTACGTGATAACCGAACCTACGCTAATTTATTTATTCAGAGCCTTTAATTTTGAATATTTATAAGAAAAATTTGTATAATAATAACAGCTTAAAGTAAAATTGCGTTTATTTTATAAAAAGCTATTGCAGCAGTCAAGAAAAGAACACAAATTGGAAATTAAATGTTCTAAAATTCATCAAGTTCGTTTCCCGAGTCTTTTGAATTCAAGTTCGTTGCCTAAGTCTTTTCGTGTGGGAGCATTTTTCTTATCGATGGTGGAAGATTAATTTGATTTAAATGCAAAAAAACCTTACAGGCTTAACTTGGATAATCGCCACTATCATTTTGTGAGCTTACCCTTCACAACATCGCCGTCGCGCTCCTCGGCCTGCGACTTGATGTCGCCGGTGTGCGGGTCCTTGATGCCGTAGTTGAAGGCGTACTTGGGGTAGGCCACCGGCTCGGCGTGGACGGCGTGCGCCAACACCGGCGCATGATGCACCAGCGCCGGGGCGTAGTGTCCCAGCTCGATGGGAACGGCCTGGGCGGCGGCGATCAGCAGAGCGATGACAACAAAGCACTAGGAGAGTGGAGAAGTGAGCATCAGGATCGGGGTTCACTGGGTCGGATTGGATCTTCTAGGGGGTGAAGTGGAGGAGGGGTTGTGGGGGGTTCTAGGGACCTTAGGAGCTTAGGACCTTTGGCACACACCTTCATATTTGTTCTAGTTTCAAACACTAACGACAAACGGACACACGACGCGAACGAAGGACGACTGGGCGCTGATTCCTGTGCAGGAGGTGTAGCTGTAAGGTGAGCTCGAGTGAGTGAGGACCGTTAAGAGCACGAATTCGTTAGCTGAACTGATGTCTGCAACGATGACCAAAAGTATTTATATACGCGTCGGTCGCCAGCGAATGCAACACGACCGCCGACGAGCGCTTGTAGAAAACGAACCTAAACGCTCGGGTTAGGTTGCTGCAGCTGCCACGGGTGGGTGGGTGGCGGTGGCGGTTGCAGGGGAGCAACCAGATGCCAGTTGCTGGTTGCTGGCTGCTAGTTGCAGTTGGTACCACGCATGTGCCACAACAATACTCCCCGGCACGCCGGCACCCCGTCATCCCGACTCCCTCGAGTCCCAAGATCCATGCAGATAGGTGCGGCATTTGTTTCTCGAGCCGAGAAGGCGTTCGTTCGTTGGTTCATTCGTTCATACGTTCGGTGTTTCGGTGTTTCGGTGACTTAGTTGCGCCGAAATTTTCCTTTTTTTCGGCGATGACGGGGCTGCAATTGAAAGCGACACTTTTGCATTGGCTCTAATGATCTAAGCTCTTTATTTATTGATTTGCCGACATAACTACCATCGGCCCTGCTTCGACTTTGCCCAAAGTTTGGCCATTAGAAATATTATTACCATACGAGTATCTGAGTATCTGTGGCAATCAAACGGGGCGGCGTTATAATTACCACGCCAACACCAGCAGGGGAAAAAAATGCAACTTGCGTAGTTGCATGCCACGCAATTTGTTGCCTGACATTTTTGTGCTCGACTTCGGTTCGTTATTTGCACGATCCGGAGAACTGTGAGCGGAATTTCGGTGTTGGCAAATAGTTTGACTTGTCTAAGCAAATCAGACGCGGCTCGATCAATATTTTGCCAGGCATGCGACAAATGTTTGTCGCCAAGATTGCCAAAAAAGATAGGATCAAGGCAGGGCATTTGGATGAGAAATTGCCAAAGAATGTCTGTACTTATAAACATATAGATCTTGCTGAAAATGTTCCCCAAAAGACCCTTCTTGCTCCTTAAATTTAATAAAGAAATGACACAACTTTAGTTGGTTAATTATCAAAACGATAGTGTCTAGTCAAGGCATTCTGATCACAAATGGCCAAAGAATTTCTGTACTTAAAAACAAATAGATCTTGCTGACCAAAAGACCATTCTTGCCCGATCCAGAGAACTGTGAGATTTCGTCAAAAAATATCAAAACTTTAGTTGGTTCGATGTCAAAATGGGAGTATCAAGGCAAGCCATTAGAATGACAAATTTCCGCAAAATGTCCTTACTCATAAACAAATAGATCTTGCTAAAAATGTACCCCAAAAGACCATTCTTTAGTTGGAAAATCAGAACTTTAGTTGGGCAATCAACTAACTTTGGTCAAAGTTCAAACCCTGCGCCTTGGGCGGTTACTCAACTCAACTACCCAGAGGCAGCTTTTTTTGACACTTTTTCAGGCTACACCCACAACAAACAAACAAACAGCCTGCCAGCCGCTCTGGCATGACATATCAGAAAATTATGATTGTATCTTTTAAAACACAGACACACAAGTGGGCCCATTAAATGGAGAGACAAACAGCCGCGGGCGCGGGGTGGACTGCCTGCTGCGGTGTGAGCAAACGATGGGAAAAACTCGATGTTTGTTTGCCGAAAAGCTGAACAAAAAAATTGGGGGGAAAAAAATAGCCAAGATACTCGTACTCGTACTCAGATCGCACCATTGCAGATCACTTTGGCCGGGGCCCGGCCATTAGCATGGAAAGCGGAGACAAAGACACAGAATCGCCTTACATAAAATGGCTTTAAAGGCGACACATTTACACGGCTGGCCGAAAATCGCTCGAAACAATTGCAAACAAGTAGCAGCCGCAAAAAGACAACAGAAAAAACAGAGTTTGAGCCAAACAAGTTGGCCACGTCACGATCGCACTTTGACAGAGCCAGGAGCTGGAGCTGGAGCTGCAGATGGGGATGTGGATGGCGATGGCGATGGGGATGGAGTTGGCAGAGGGGCTTTGGTTTAGTTGGTTAGTTGGTCAGTGGACAAGACAGTTGGAAAATCGCAATGACTACAACAAGCTTTGCCTTTGTCTCGTATTTGCTGTGTTCAGCTTTGCAGTTTTCTTCGACGATTGGTTGCGCAACCTGCGAGCCCCACAACCTCACAAAAAGAGACATTTGCTGATCGATCGGGCGAATTGTTTTGCATGCGTTAATTGCACTTGTCCACGCATGTCCCACTAAACCCTGGCCCCTGGCTTTATTCATTGAAATCAATATCTTTGTCGAGCTTAGCCAGAGATTTATTATGTTATGGCTCTGACGTCCGATAACTAGAACGGGCATTTTATCTTGATTTATGCCCGTGGATTTGGCGGTGGACAATGGCCACATGTGGGAGGTGGTGTGTGGGGTAATGCATCCACCGAACATTTAAACGCACTTTGCATGATTTCGTGGAATATTTGTTGACTCACTGCAAGGGGTATGCGCAGGGGCAGTTAATTTCGTTTAATACAAAAAATCCAGAATATAAAACCATGAAAGAAGTAATAACAATTATCTTTATTGCTTGGTTTCCATATAAATAAATTAACACTACTATTTAATTTGTTAATAGTCACTGCCTGGTCGACCCAATTGCGTGGACTTTGCATTTATCTAAAATGTACCCATTGGCTTAAATGACTTGACAGTTATAGATTTGTGACTTGATTTATTCAGTGGGCTAAGCGTTTTTTATTTGTTTCTTTCGTGATTGAGACTTGAAGGTTTTTCGGCTTGGCTTTATCTCCAGGCCGGACAATAGCCCGGGGCCCGGCTTGCAATTAGAAAGTCTGTGCAGCACATTCCACGCAATGCGATCCAAGGCGTTGCACAACGCTGCGTATGCGTAACGTTCCACATCCGGTTGCCCGTTTCCTTCCTTCATCCGGTGGCGGCATTGCAAAATCGGTGGGCACTTCCGAAATGCGACCCTTTTGCGGGTCCAATTACTGCACCGAGAGAAACCATAGAAACTAGCAAGGGTAATTAAAGCATTTCCAGTTAGGGAGATTCTTGCACGTCGCCCGCAGACGCATGCTAACCATATTTAGGTTTGCCTTTGGATTCTATGTCGCCAAAGATCGGCGGCAAGGAGAAGGAGGAGGCTGTGCTGCCAAGTTGGCTGTCAATTAGCCCGGTCCGGTTTAAGGCTGCCGGCCCAATTTTGTAGCCGGCTCAATTGTGAGATTACCTGCCGCCAAGTTGGTCAAGCATTTCAGCTTGCGCTGGCATTTCAGCATTATTACCGCATCGCTGCCACAACCAGACACGTAGCTTGATCCACTTTCGCGTGGTCCTCGAACCCGATGTCTAATGTCTGCATTTCGCACATTTAATGCGATTTTGCGCATTTGCGCGTTTGAAATTAAGCGAGTGACGAAATGGAACCACTGGCACCGGCGCAGCCATCGGGCCAAAGTGGATCACGCACACACTCCGCTTCAGATTCGGTCGCTGCGGGAAAATGCGCCTGGCTAGATGGATAGATTTTCCGAGCTTGCAACAAACTTGCTGCCTGTCCGTCGTCCGTCGTCCGACCTCCCTCGTCTCTCGTCCAGCGTCTCCGCTTGATTGAGTCCATGCGAAAATGAAAACGAAATCGAAATTGAATCAAAGTCGCTGCCAGCTGGAGTCTGGAGTCTCAGCCTCAGCCGCAGTCGGACGCACACGCTCCACTGGCCCGGCTTGGCCTGGCCGATATCCACTTGACGTTGATGTTGTGGTTACGCAAAACCCACAGTCCCAGTACCCAGTACCCAGTACCCACTACCCAGCACCCAGTTCCCCCCGTAACCTCAGTGAATCGGCGGCACAAGCTCGCTGGATATTTCAATTAGCGTTCCATTTAGATTTCTTACTCTTGCGGTCTGGAGCGGTTGGAATTATGCAAAGCTATTGAGTTTACAAAAGGTGTATTGTCAGTTTATCACATCATACAAAATACGCTTAGTGGTTAGTAATCCTCATCGCTCTCCTCCTGCTGACTGTGAGTCCCTGCATCGTCGTAGCCTTCTTCGCTGCTGCCCTCGTACTCCTGGTGATCGCCTCCTCCCTCGCCCTCCTCTCCATCCTCGTCGTCCTTGTCGCCCTTGCCCTCGTCATACTCTTCGTGCACTTCATACTGATTGCCGCGGTGAGGTGCACGCTCCTCCTCATCATCCTCCTCGTCGTATTCCTGCGCCCCGTTGGCCTCGGAGCTGTCATGTCGCACCTGGTTGTGCACAGCTCCTCCCCCGCCACCGGCTCCGCCTTCTGGGTTTCCCTCAGCGCCGTGGCCATGCAGCGTCTTCACACCATTCGTGATCACCTCCGCCTGGAAGCCGTTGGCGTCGTCGGCCGTGTACTTAACCACACGCAAGGTGCCATCCGGATCGACTACGCTGCGTGGAAGAGAAAATGCATTCATATTTTTGAGCCATTCAATTGAGTTTTAAACGGGTGTATTTATGCCTTATCGGGCGAAAAACCAATTCCGTTTGAAAGTCACATAAATTGTTGCGATGTTTCAACCAGATCGGCTTTGTGGCACAAATTTGGAGTGGTGCTTAGTCGTCGTATCAATTACATGCGTGGTGTGACGCTAATGGATGCGCTGACAAGTTGTCCCCGTCGCGGCAAACACCACTCACCTGTAGACGCCGCGCACCTCGTCCCCGGTGCGCGTCTCCTTGCGATTCTGCAGCACGCGCGTCTTGCCATCCTCGACTCCGTAGGCGAAGCTGTACTCGGGCCGGGCCACATAGTCAACGGTGCCGTCGTGGACGGTGACAAGGTGCTCCGGCCCCACAACGGGACCCTCGAAGCGCGTGTACGAATATCCAACGGCGGCGCATGCGCCGATCATTCCGCATCCAGCAATTAGCGCCAGCAGGGGTGCCACCAAATCTTTCAGCCCGAAATGCCGCGCGTGGCAAGCTTGTGCCGCTGCTTCGGCAGAAGCTGGTGCTTGCAACGCAATGCGGAAGCCCAAACGGGTTGAAAATCCATCGACATCTCGGATTATGCGTCGCTTCTTCATGATGTTTTTCCTGTGATTTGGCTCCTGCGATTCTCGCATACTAAGCGTGAAATATCGCACTTGCCCGGTATTTATATAGAGGATTGATCGAAGGGAAATGTCTTTTGCTGGCCACAAGCATTTCCGCGAAATTATGCGCTTCACTGGCCAGCATTCAAGTGGAACTGCTGGCCAACTCTGACCAGGGATGTGGTCAACCGGTGACGTTGGGCCTGGCCCAACGCAAATTGCAGCATTTTCCTTTACACAATCTCACCGCCTGACGTCATCGATTTCCCGGGATGTGCAAGAGGCTTTTCAATCTCTTCTTAAATGCCACGATCCCCGTTTGACCATCGCACATTGCGATGCAATTTGCTCGCCCCCAAAATCGCTTTAAGTGCGTTCAAACTGCCAGCTAGTTAGCCACACGAAGGAAAATCAGCCAAAAGTTTCCTCAAAATTAAATTATCAGACTGTAACTCTTGATTGCCTATTCTTAAGGCTCAGAGATTTATTGAGTACGAATCTATGTAGTGCTGGTCTTGGTTTTCAACTAATTTTTTGGAGTGTGCAGATCTTAAATGGAACCATTGCCGATGGCCAAGATAAACCACCTCCACGGGCCACAGCCGAGTTGCAGCTGCAGCCGTTGAAGCTTTGACCTTTTTCTGAGGGTCTGCCACAAGCAGGAAAAATCCAAAAATAAAAACACGATAAACCATAATATAGTAAACGAATAACGCAAAAAAAAAAGAGGCAGCCAAAATATGGCTATTATTTTGGTTGCTTCTAATTTATAAGCAACGCGCGCAGTGGCCTGCCATTGTTGGTTGTGCCTGAAAAATGCATATATCATTGGCCTCTGGTACTTGCCGGCAGTTTGTTGTGCGCTTTGCCTCGGCGGCAGCAGCACAGTAGTCGCTAAACAAAAAACCAAAAAAAAATCAAAAGGGGGAGGATGAGGTGGGAAGGTGGGAAGGTGGCTGGCGATGCCTGTGGACTATCGTGGCTATCGTGGGAAAACTCGTTGTGTGTGTGCTGGTGAGCGCGCAGAAAGCGTCGCTTAATTACCTACATTACACAAATGCTGGCTGCTGCTTTGGCTGATGTTTTACTGCAGTTGTGCTGCTGTGCTGCTGTGGCAACGAGGAGAATCGCACATGGTTTTGGCTGCCATTAACGTAATTAAGACGCCGCAGCTCGTTTGCCCTTTAGCGGCTAAATAACACGCAACGCAAACCCCAAAACGCAGGCCCAAACGCAGCTAAATGTGTCGCCGCATTATGACTCCAACCGCTGCTCAGCTCCGCTCAGCTCCGGTGGCGCAATGCAAATGCCTTGGCGGCTCTATTAAAGCGAAACTAAGCCACATGCCACCGAATCATGTTGCTACTGCGTCTGCGTATGCGTCTAAATTTGCAACTGCAACTGCGGCAGCAAATGCGTCGGCTGTTGGCGTATCCTAGTCTGCTAGGAATGATCTATGCAGCCTGTTAAATAGCACATGCCTCGAGCGTGGTACACTCCAAAAAAGTAACATTATAAAATAGATTATTAGTATGCATGAGGACTGATCCCAATCTTCATCTAAAAACACAAAGATAGTTTTCAAATTGAGTTACTAATTGCAAGTTCTATCCACTTCAAGTTCATAATTTAAATGCTAGAAAGGTTTTGAAGTTTCTAGGCCTAGAACAAATAGTTTTAACTATAAAAGATAACGAGGTACTTATAAATATAATACTCGTATATACCCAAGCAGAATAGTTTTGGGTGCACATGTGTGTGCTGTTTCTGTGGCCGGTTATGTAAGGCATCGCAGTGTCCATCGGCTTCTGCCCCATTTGCCAGCAAAAACCCGCTCTGGCCGCGTTTTCCATTTCATTTGCACCAACTAACGACGGAGATCTTGATCTGGAGCGGGGTCTGGTCTGGTCTGGAGCCCCGTGGGCCTGTGGTGGTCAGCTGCTCGATCCCCGCTGCCACCTCATCCGGGAGCCACTCCATTGATTGCAACACTGGCAACCTCAGCAACCCGCTCGTAATGAAAGCGAAGCTGGGAAAAGTTTGCTCAATCAGTAGGCGATGGCATTTTCACTCAGTTGCCGCCTGTTTCCCAAGCACACGTAGATATTGAACGAAATATACCCAGTCGAAAATTAAATAGTAAATTTTATAAGTTTTCGTAGCCTTTACAATGATTTGTCTTTCGCGTCTTGGCGTTTTGAACCTTCCCACAATATGGTCACCACGGAAGTACTCAAAAAAGGATAAGGGTTAGTGATCTAGTTAGGGATTCGGTATATTTACTTTGGTGTTAACTTCCCTGCAGATGCAGCCTCTGATAATACGGATCGGAAGTCCTTCCAACGGCCCCTGGAGCGCTATACGAAGCGTGGTTATATGAAATGGTTCGGCAGGCTCAGCCACTGCTCCAAGAGCAACCAGGGCAGGATGTATCCCCGCATGTAACCTGGATGGCTGGACCCTTGTGATTCCCTTTTTGAAAAACCTATTGATGATTGGCAATTAAAAAGACATCTAGTTCCCGGATTAGCTCACAAGCTCGTATGTTGGGTGACCCATATTCGGCGCCGGTCCGGTTGCCGAGCATTTGATACTCGTATTGCAAATGTTGATGCTGGTTGGTGGTGGATACTCGAATGTTGGTCAGTGGTGCAGGCAATGACATGGCAGCTCGTTTGCTGGCCCATTTTCCAGGTCTTCTAGAGCAGCTTTTCGCTTTCCTCGTTTCTCCACCGCTCTGCATCTTGGCCTGCAGGCAAATTAGTCAAATGGTAACAATTATATAATAATCTAGTTATACTTGGCCGAGTGTCCAAGAGTGAGAAGTGGGCGTTGCATGTTTGCCTTTCACTTTTTTTCCCCCGAATTTTTCCCAGCCGGTCTCCAGCAGCTGCGCCAGGATATATATCAAACTGCACGATTATACAATAGCGCTCGATCGGTCCCCCCGATCGTAATTAGTTGGCTGCCAGGCCAAACAAACAATCGCAAACAATCGCGCACAGTCGGAATGTTCTTCGCTGCAATTGAGCCATTATTCAATTTGTGACAAACAAAAAGACACGGATCCGAGGGCAAATACAATTAACTGCATTTTAGCGATTTCCCAAAGCGATGTTCTAATTTCGTGGAAATTGCGACAACCCCCAGTCGCTGGGCCCAAAGTTGTGAACATTTAATGAGCACCAAAATCGTAAATTTAATTTATATCGTTTTCAAAGCTTTTTGTCAGACGACAAATTTCGTAATTTTTTGTTGCCTGCCATCGGCTTGGCTTGGCTTGGCTTGGCTCGGCCGCTTGCATTTGGCGGTATTAGCCGATTTCGTGTAAACTGTGCCGACTCAGCATGCAGCTCTTGGATCTCTCGGAGATCTTGGCCTGGCCATTGGACTCGCTTGCATGTCAAAGGCACATGAAACGCCGCCAGCCTGCCTGCCACAAGAATCAAATGACACTGGTCCATTTTCGGTCGCTCGATCTGGCAAAAATGAAAAAACAAAAACTTATCTACACAGCGAGGGAAGTGTGATGTATCCAAAACACTCGCAGTGCGCAGCCTTAATTGGCACCCCGACACTTGGCCAGGACTGTGACCGAGTCTGAATCCGAATCCGAATCTGATTCCGATACGAAATCGGTGTCTGCATCCAAATAGGAATCCGTAGGTGCAAAGTGTGGTGTGAGATTTATGTTCTGCCACGGCTTTGTGGGGTGTTTCGTTGCCCAACCGACCGGCTACTGGAACTGGCGATTTCGCACTTGGGAACACAGACTGTCTGGGCCAAGTGTCCGACTGTCCGGTAGCTGGCAGTTGGTAGTTGCAAGTTGGCACTTTGGTAGCTGCGGTGCCGCTTTATGATAAACTATCCCCGCCAATGGTCACGCAATAAATTTTTGACATGACTTACGCATGTCGAATGGCTCTGATGGGGGGCAATAAATAGATATGAATGGTGATCTTGGGTTCTGCTGTTTTGAGTGCTTACAAAAAATGTAGAGGGAATATAAAACGTTTTTATCGGTGGTTCACGAAAAAAAGAGCTTGGGGATACCACTGCTTAGTGTTGGTTAGTGCAACACTTTCAAAAACTTTATACATACATTCAAAATACTTCTTACTTAAATTGTGTTGTAGGTATATTGGCATTTAATTTAATAGTAGTTTAATTCAGAAATCGTTCTTAGCAAATAAATTACAAGGTTTATTAGGCATTGCTTTCCAGAGCTATTTTTTCTTTATTTGTTTCTAGTTTTGTAATATTTTATAGAATACTCTGCTTCTCTTTTTTGTGATCGCGCCTTTAATGGCAGCTCTGTCCCAGAATTGTCAGCGATTAGCCAAGAATTTCATTTGACTGCACCCTCGCCACCAACAACCGCCAATTGAGAACTGCGTAAACGAACCGCCCACCTTCAATCACTCATGCAAAACACAAAACCAATTTCCAATAACTCAATTATAGATGCACATATTCGTTATCGCATAATGGCCCAGCAGATACATCTGTAAATCGATTGATTGGCCTAAAGATCGCAATTACCAAGAGCAGCGGCAACAGCGAAACAAAAGTCGTTAATTAAACACATAATAACCAGCTTGATGTTTGGATGTGCAAGCAGGTAAGCGCACCAATTATAATTGGCGTTTATTAAGATACGGCCATAAAAGCCACTCGTAATTGACATTTAAGCCAATTCATTAACGCGGCCAACATACGGGAGTCAAAGAGCCAAACCACTAAATACCCACCAACCGGTGGACCACGAAAATGAATAAAAAAAAAAGAAACTATAACATGGCTAATCGTGCACTAGATTTCGGGATATGTGTTTTTCACATGCACGCCTGAAAAATGCAGTCTCTTGGTTTTTTTTCCGATTTTTCTCCCCGCATTTGCATACAAGTGGCAAAGACAACGGCGACGGCAACGGCAGCGGCGCCAGGTTCCCAGCCACAGGTTGAGCTCGAAGATTTTGCCGGTTTTTGGGGCTTTTTGAGAGCCGCAGTCGAGTTGTTAGCGGCAATTATTGTAACATGCGGACGGGCTGCATAAATCAGCTTAATTGCTATATTTAAATTCTAAATTTGGAGTTTTGGCCAAGTGCGCAGTCTAGTTGTGCAAGTGACATGTATGGGGGTACGAAATGTAATTAATGCGTGGTTTTATCTTTTGGGCAGTCGGCGTAATTTATGCAAATCAATAGATTTTTATCGCTGCTGTCTGAACAGATTCTAGATGAATTATTACCTTGGCTTCTTATATAAAATATGTTTTTGTAATAAACTTTTTATAAATAAACTTCTATGCATGAAAAAACTTAAATATTGTTTGTTTGTACAATTTTGAATTTGTAACGTATTTGGTAGGCTAGTCTTATTGTAGCACTTGCCAACACTAACAGTATTTGGTATTTTTTCCCCGCCAAAAGCGGTCACATTTGTAAGCAGCTGACTTAAATTCAAGTCATAGCCGGCATTCCGTAAAATTCTCCAAGTGAAAATTTTGCAATTTTAACCCCCCGAAATGTCTGACCCTGCTAAGCCGGCGTCTCCCGATAAACGAGAGGATAGCCCCCACCTGGCGCCCCACGACATGGACGTCTCCATGGAGGTTGAAGTCGCCCACTCCGAGAAGGATTACAAGTCCGACAGCCCCGAACCCGAACCGGAACCCGAAACCAAACCCATTTCGCCGGCGCCAAAGGAAACGAAACCCAATTTTCAGCGATCCGACAGCGTGGAGACGGAGCTGTATGTACCACCACACAAAATGGCTTCCACCTCGCACTCGGACTCCACCGATGACGCCGATTCCCACAAATCTGGCTCTCCGAAAAGCCCGAAACCTGTGGGTACAATTACACCCTTGATCAACCCGGAAAATCGCCGGCGAGTGTCCAGGGAGCGCACTGCGGACAGTGCACCGGCGCGACTCAACTGGAAGTGGAACCTGCGCGTGCTCGCCTCCAATCTCTACATGCACAGCGCTGGCCGCCTGCCCGGCGCCTGCATCCCCAAGTGTCTGCACAACAATCCGCAGTGCGTGGAGAAGCACCGCTGCGCCCCGGTCCCGGACGCCCCCACCTTCAGTGCCACACAATCGCTGCGCAACACCCTGCACGGCCAGCACTACGACACGTTCCTGGACATCCTGGAGACGATGGCAATGCAGTGCGTCTGCCCGGGAGAGGGCACCCTAAACAGACTCATCGACATGGCAATGGTACGTACGAGCAATGCCAACACGTACCCGAGTGCTAAGGCTAATTTCCCTCTCTTGCAGATCCTGATTGCCAAGGATAGAAGCATCAAGTCCCTCAGAGAAATATACCACAAGGTGATACGCACCTTCTACCTCTTGGTGGACACCTTTCCGCCCTGCTGGACGGCCCTGCGACCGTTCTACCTCAACTTTCTGACCGTCCAAGATCCGAGCGTTCACCTGCTGCGCTCGCAACACCTTCCCAACTTGCTGCAGTTCTATTTGGATCTTATGGAGGAGACTCTGCAGGAGTGCAAGGAGGAGGAGCTGCGCGAAGACTTCAAGTTCTACGAGAAGTTCGAGTTTAATTACTCGGAGGAGGAGGATGCCAACATATCGCAGGAGTCGATGTTCCTCAGACACGTCCAGCAGTACGATTGGCAGAGCGGCAAGCTCTGTCTCGACGATTTCAAGCGCATGTCCGCCCCGGTGAGAATGGCGCGCCTGTGCGACGTCCTGGGCATGCTGACCTGGGTGCTGGAGCGGGAGTTCCTCACCTGGCTGGAGCACAATCGCCTGCGCCAGGCGGAGTCCGAGATGTTCCGGGAGAGCAACAAGCCGTTCGCCGCGATTGTCTTCCAAATGACTGCCTCCAATCGCCTCACCGACATTGTAAAGCAGACAATGAAACTGTACGGCATGGCGGCCGCCAAGGAGATGTTCCCTGATCGCCTCAGGGTTCTGGAGGTGATTATTCAAACTTGGTTTTAGCTTGGCTTATCACCTTGGCAATCATTCCACCCGTTTCAGCGCCTCATATCCCTCATTGTGGAGGTCAGCAACACCTCCGAGCTGAGATACGTGGACAATGCTGTGATCTACCCAAGCCTGGGCCCGCAGACCCGCAACATGATCTCCGAGTTCTTCAAAATATTCAAATCGGAGAACCCGATACACCTCAGCACATACGTGAAGATTATACCTAAGCTGCAGCAGCCGTACCTCCGATTTGAGTTCACCGACCACTTTTTGTCGCTGTTTTACTTTTCGAAAAACGTGTTCTTCGGTGTGGAGAAGGTTTGCGACGAGTTTGTGGACAAACAGTGGCTGAAGTACAAGCCAAGGGCTGAGATAGAGGACGACGATGCCGAAGCGCTGTTGGCTCGCGAAGACTACCTCAAGCTGCTGCTGGATTCCCTCAAGGATTACGAGCAGTGGATGACGCTGAGCAAGTTCTGGAAGTGTCTAAAGACCAGGGAGCAGGTGCGGCCGCTGCAAACAAGGACTGCCAGCCCGTTGGCCACACCCGTGGGCGTGGTGACCGGCGATCAACTTATGGTTTTCATGCTCGATGATATCGAAAAAGAGGTGCACACCTGGAAGATGCGAATGAACTCCAAGGTGATCTTGGGCAGGCCCAAGGTGAACCTGCCGGTGGCCCGCATCAATGTGCCCACAATGTGTACGCGCTACGGCGAGAACGTGCGACAGCTGCAGCTTCTGCGGTCCGTGCTGAGGGACAACGACACGGAATTGGATGTCTCCGAATGGCTGGCCTACCTGGAGGATATACTGGGCCCTGACGAGCCGGCCTCGCAGTCGGAAACCGCTGCCGAGGAGCCCTCGACCTGAGGACCAGTCGAAACCCCGATTTCATCTCAAGGCGAGCCACACCGAAGTTCAAATAGTTGTCCAGCTAATAGTCTAAATTTATCGTGAGGAATGAAAGAGAAGGGCTCGTCGGCATTGTCATTGTTTCGGTTTCTGTATTTCTCCATTGCAAATATATATTTATGCTGTAACTAAATACACAAATACGTTCACATTTACATATAAATACATATATACTACCCATGTACATAGATACATTCATAAATATATATATTTTATGTGTATAATTATACAATATTATCGCNGACACGGAATTGGATGTCTCCGAATGGCTGGCCTACCTGGAGGATATACTGGGCCCTGACGAGCCGGCCTCGCAGTCGGAAACCGCTGCCGAGGAGCCCTCGACCTGAGGACCAGTCGAAACCCCGATTTCATCTCAAGGCGAGCCACACCGAAGTTCAAATAGTTGTCCAGCTGATAGTCTAAATTTATCGTGAGGAATGAAAGAGAAGGGCTCGTCGGCATTGTCATTGTTTCGGTTTCTGTATTTCTCCATTGCAAATATATATTTATGCTGTAACTAAATACACAAATACGTTCACATTTACATATAAATACATATATACTACCCATGTACATAGATACATTCATAAATATATATATTTTATGTGTATAATTATACAATATTATCGCGTTTTGTTTTTTAAGCTTGTTTGCTTGTTTGTTTCTTTGCCTGCCACCGCTCGCTCGACCCTCGCCCACCAACACACGTGCCGTTTGTCTCTTGTCTTTGTTCATTGTATGTCTAAATTCATTGCAGTTTTATAGTACATATTACACACTCAACTATCATTAAGTTAGGCTCTTAAATGCTAATCTCACTACGTCGCTTATACGTAAAATAATGCATACGCGCGTGGGACAGGAGGAGGGGGCCGGGGCCGCGCGTCGAGCTCAAGCGGAAACGGATGCAATCCCTTCTTCGAATCGAATATCATTGTGATTAAGCTTTAAGCCTTTAAGCCAGCGGAGTAATCCAGCTAGCGAACATCAATAAAATCAAATCAAAAAGGTTGCCTACCGTCCTGCCTGCCTCTCTCAATTCGTTAACACTACACATTTATCAACATTTATTTAGTTATTCCACAAAGGCTAGGTGCTTCGTGCTTCGCTTCGTTTTGTGTGCAACTCCTTGCCCCGCCGCTTGGCTTGTAATTGATTCGTATACATATAAAAGTTTATCATCTCCCTCGGTTGCGCATTGAAATCTATAGGAACTCGGTGCAGGAGTCTCTTGCATTCCGATCGACCCTTGCCGCAGCTTTTAAAAAAGGCTTTAAAGTTTCATGGATAGAAGATCTCGGGGGATCGGGATCGGAGCTTACAAATCAGTCAGTCGGGGGGATATACAAAAGGGTTTGGAACAGATCAACACAAAAAGTCGCAGGTTATATTTTTAGAAAATATAATTTTCTCTTTTGAAAAAGGGTTTGTTTTACAAATTTTGTTAAACTCTCTCTCTCCTCCTTAACGCCGCTGCTTTAGCTTTATACATACAAATTGGAGTTGGGCTTTGTACATAACTTGTTACCTAGTTGCCTAATCGTAATCATTTAATTAGCATTAGTTTGTGTTTTTCTTCATTAACTAATATTTAGGCGAAGGCTAGCCTTTGACAGCTCTTGTGTGTGTTCCAGAGTTTTGCCAATGCTCAGCTAAAATTAAAACTATTAAGACTAATCAATTAAAATTAACAAAACGCTGTATTAAAAACTATGGCTCTCTAGGGACTACAAAAGTATATATGCGTGTGTGTTTTTTGTTTACCACTTAAAACTACTAGAATATTTTTGTTTGCCGCTCTCTGTGTAGGGGTAGGATAGGGGACTCTCTATGCTTTGCTGGATAAACATATGCATTTAAATAATTAGGCTAGAATTCTTGTTTAAACAAATTGAATTTGTGTGTAGACCCATATACCCTCGGTAGATCGTTGCTTTTCACAGGATGGCGCAAAAACAATCGGCAACTTTGACTATGTCAAGTGTTTACAACAATTTCTCTTATAATTTAAATGCTAATTTAGGTTTAAACAATTTGAAAGAGTGAGGGGGTTTCGGGGCTTTTGGGGGATCAACAAATTTGAAATTTGAAATTTTTAAACGGGGTGTTGCAGTTCTGCCTTCTTGCAAATTTCTCCACTTACACGCAATGACTTTTGCTATGTTCTCCGTTTTTTTGTTTTATGTTATCCGTAGTGCTGATCCTAGTTATAGTTTATGGTTAGGTTTATTTTTAGGTGAGTAGAGTGTGTGGATTAATCTATTGCTGGGGCTGAGAATGTGAGTTGGGTGCCACTCTTGGGGTTTATTACATTTGCTTTTCGGTTCTCTGGCTTCTGGCTTTTGGGGTCTGGCTGCTGCTTGTGATGGATGATGTTGGCTCTATTTTTCTCGGTTAGCTACTTTTGAAGCGTTTGCTATACATTCATCTTGGTAAGTTCTTAGTCACACATTTAAACCTTAACAACAACAACAATGTTCGCTACAATTAAACAACTAACAACAACGTAAGCGTACACACCAAACATGGCTCATCGCTGCTCTTCCGAATGCTCTCTATCCTCATCATCTTGCTTTTCAATCTCATCATCATCCACATTCTCCTCCTTGAGCATTGCGATGAGCAGCTCATCGACTCATCCTTCGCGCTGCGTTGTGGCTGTCGCACCATTCGATGGCGATTCGACCTTTATCACGCCCAGCTGCTGCAGCTCCTCGCGCGAGTGCTGAATCCTGCCCACCACCACACCACCCATGGTCACAAAGTTGCCGTCCGCGGTGACCGCCCCCAGCTGCATGGCGCTGGACAGATCCCCCAGATTGAAGTGATGGTGCGGCGATCCGGTGCCGCTTCCATGCTGATGGTGCAGCGCCGCGATGCTCACACCACGCTGCTGGTGCTCCTCGATCTGGGCGAGCTGCTGGGACGGAGGCGGAGGCTGTTGTTGATGGTGTTGCTGCTGCTGCTGCTGCGACGGCTGCTGCTGAGGATGGTGATTCTGCTGCGCCTGCTGTTGCTGCTGCTGCTGCTGCGGTTGGTGCGGATGCTGCTGTTGCTGTTGGTGGTGTGCCGCCAACGCCATGCGTCCTAGTCACCCCTCCTCCTCTTCCGTTTTGATCTTGACAGGAACATAGACCTTGTCCATGACGTGAATCTTTATGTGGTTGTTGAGCGTGCTGCTCTGCCGGAACTGCTTCTTGCAGATCACGCACTCGAAGGGCTTTTCACCTGCACGAATCGGTTTGGAGTTAGGAGCTGAATCACCAGAGATATAGATTGTAAGACTTACCCGTGTGGATCTTGACATGGTTGGCCAGGGTGCTCAGCTGACGGAAATGCTTGGGACAGTAGTTGCAGTTATAGGGCTTCTCGCCCGTGTGGATCTTCAGATGGTTCGTCAGCGTCGACGATTGACGGAAGGTCTTATCACAAACGTTGCACTTATAGGGCTTCTCGCCGGTGTGGATCTTCACGTGATTGGTCAGGGTGCTCAGCTGCCGGAAACGCCGATCGCACACGCTACAATGGAAGGGCTTCTCGTGCTCCCGCACGCCCCCGGCCCCGGTGTTCCCATTGGCCCCGACAGGTGCACCGCCCTCGCCGGTATGCTCGCCATGACCGTTGGCCGCCAAATAGTGATCGCCGGGCATCGTGGGGCTGTGCAGGTGCGCCAGATGCGGCGGCGGCGGTGGCGGGGCCTGCTGCTGCTCGGCCGCAGCTGCCTGAGCCGCTGCAGCTTGGGCGGCTGCCATGGCCGCTGCCTGGGCCGCGCTATGCGCCTCCGCCGAGATCCCGCTCAGGTGCATCTGGAAGGGCAGCGGCAGTTCCGTGGGCGGTGGCGGTGCCGACGGTGGTCCACTCGGTTGCTGCGGGTGATGCTGCTGCTGCTGCTGTTGTTGCTGCTGTTGCTGCTGCTGGGCGGCCGCCAAATGGCTGGGATGCGTGGCCTGGGTGACCGTATCGTTGTTATTGTTGTTCGCAATGGTTGTCTGCGGCTGAGAGGCCACGATCACGATGTCACAGTTGCTGCTCATCGCCGTGGCCGCGGCATGGGCGTGGGGCAGGCTCTTGATATGCATCATGGGCTGCTCGCTGGGATCGGGTATAGGTTTGGATTTGGATCGGGAGTGGATTGCGGGATTGTGGATAAGGTTTCTGTTCGGATTCGGGCTTGGGCTGGGGCTTGGACGCTGCTTGCGGCTGTGAGCTGGATCTATAACGCGAACGGAAAGCTGGCAAACAAACAAAGAGATCGATGATGCTCAAAGGTGCCACGACATGCTGCTCATCATCTTGGTTGCTAGTGCCTGGAATTTGGGGGGGAAAAAGTGAACAGACGGTCAGTTGTTGGCTCTTCGGTGTTCGGCGCTTTTGGTATGCAAAATTATTTGAGGAATTCCCAAACACGCGAAATACGAAATACCTAACTGCGAAATTATAAATCTAAATTATTCAATAGCTGACACACTTCGGCGGACCCCTCCTCTCCTGGACCGCTCTTTTATGTTGATTTTCTTCATTTCCAGCAGCATTCTGCGCGACCCGATGGGTAGTGGTATTTCCGAGGGGTTACTTCTTTTTCAGCATAAATTATTAAGCAGGCGATTATGCATTTTTAAACCAAATAAATACGCGCGCGCCCAAATGCATGTAATTTCCAGCGCGCTGGTTTTTACGTCCGCCGGACAGGTTGTCCCATGCACAGAGAGAAATTGATCTATGTTCAAAGGTTCCCAATCAAATATCTTAAGGAATTTAAATATTGCAACTAGAAATATCAACTAGAAAGTCTTTACGAATTTGATAGACAGTTTTTGGGTTGAATTGCTATATTGATAATTGTATAATGAGTACAATTACAATAGTTATAAGGAATTATTGGATTAGGAGTTCATTTAGTGGCCCTGGAAGAGTTATATTAAAGCAAACTGATTCTTTTGGAGATACTACTAGAATACTTTATCAATTACATTTAAATTTAGACATTTTAAAGTTGAACTTGGTGATGGAAGATGGTTATTTGATCAATTTAACCAATAGAAATATTGATTTGGATATATTAAAGATCGATTCCTAATAATTGCCCTGAAAATGAGCCTACTTTTTACTGGTAGGTAATATTCAAAATGCTATAATGGAAAACTAAAGGTATAAATAGGTAATATTAAAGTAATTGTTTAGATATCAATATTATGTGAAGATATTTATACAAGTTAATTTAATCAAGAGCATGAATTATTATTATTTTTTAACTGGCCATATTTCCTATTTTGATTATGGAGAACCTACTATTATAGAAGAATTTGTTCAAAAATCACTTTTATATCAAGATATTCATACATATTTAAGTTGAAATGCTTTAATTATTGTCACCAATCACGATTACTAGCACTACTTACTAGTTTTTCGAATATTTTATTTAAAATAGAGCAGATATGCGGGCGTAATTTTTCTCCGTGGAGTTACACGCACACACGCTCGCCAGCCCGCCTGGGTATCTCTTTTTTTTTTGTGTGTTAAACTGACAGCGTGTTACTTTCTCGCCAATTACATGTGTTTTCCTAGCAACAAATTGGCACGAAACCCGCCGAGCGACGAGCGGGAAATCCGTTCCTGGTGCAGGGGATCCTCAGGATTTGGCTTTCCCGATTTTGGGCGGGATTTTGGCGCACGAATTTCCCTTTTCTCAAAAGCAGTTTTTCCACTAACACGTTGCCTTCTCTGGCCCCTCTCTCCCGTCCCTCTCCCACTAACTCTCCCACTGCCGCGTTCGAGCCCCTCGCCCGCCCTTGCGACCCACAAACCACAACCACTTTCAGTCGCACACCAACACACACCAGCACTCACACGCGCAACACTCGCACGACACACACACACGAACACACGCACACACAGCGACGGTGTAAAAGCTCTTTTGAGGTTAGGAGACTTTTTTTTTTTTTTAATTTTTGGGCTCCCTACCAAATGTCCAATGTTTTCCACACACTCATTTAATAACATCTTTCTGGAGATGGCTCGGGGGTTCCCTGACGACACACTGACGGGGGGGCGGAGTGGGGAATTCGTGGATTTTCAAGCGCCCACACATTGACCTACCTTTCCATTTTGTGGCTGTGCTGTGTGGGGCCTTTCAGGTTTAGATTTCCGATCCGATTTCCCCCGTTTTACATCATTTTCCGCATACGAATCGTATGTCGGGGGGCTGGGTGCCGTTCGGTTGCCGTGCTCGCTCCGCTGTCGAACGTTTCAAACCTGAGGGCCTCGGCGGATCGCGCGCGGCTGCGTGTTCATTTATAAAAAAGTGGTTTTCCAAAAAGGCTTAAGCGATTCGCTCGAATATTTTTCCGAAATATATAAAAATACCATCAGCAACAACATAGAGGTGGAGACACCTTCGATAATCGTGCCAGTTGCTGAAAGTTCCACCGATTATCGATGGCTTAACCGGTTGCACAGACCCCACCGACCAGCGTTGCCACCTGGGCGCTCCCGCCTAGGCTGCACTTAAAACTCATGTAAAAGGCTTGCAAACTAGCAAGATAAACATCTTGATCTAAACAATAAATCCTATTGATATAGCATTAATAAGTTGTTATAAAATCATATTTATTGATATCGTTTTATTTTTAAGTATTTGCATCCCTTCCGAATTTCGATAAATTCCAGCGTTTCGGTATTTTTAACCCGCCCCCGGTGCGGTCAAACTGCGGGCCAAACAAGTTTATTGCTTTATTTTCGTTAAATTGTACTTAAAATCTTGTTCAATAGCAGTATCAAATCGAAGCAAACTATAGTGCGTCCCTTATAATATCGTGCACACCCGCGACGCCTGCTGCTCGCCGTTCCCGTTACCGTTCCCGTTGCCGTTTCCGTTTCCGGTGCCATTGCTCAGGCTCAGCTCGCTGTTCACTTTGTTTTTGTTGTGGTGCACAGCCGGCGGCCGCATTTCGTCTGTTTATGCAAAATATGAAAAGGGAATTGGGTGAGTAAGGCTCTGGAGGTACTGCAAACCATGATTACCTTCTATTTTGATGGCCTTTTCGTTGCGACAATTGAGCCGGTCGAGCACGTTCTGCATGAATCCCTTTGCCTCCTGCTCCGTCTCCTGGGTCACGGCCTTCACGTGCGACTGGGCGCGCATCTCCATGGCCCGCAGGTCCGCCTGCATGGCCTTCTTGCTGCGCTCCACCACCGCATCGAGGGGATCCTCGTAGGGATCGCTCTGGCCCGGTTCCGGTTCAAAGATGCTATTGATCCCGTTCCCGGCCGAATTGTGGATGGAGTTCACCGACGCCGTGGTCCGCTCGTCCTCCTCCCCGGAGCCCATCGTTGTGTTCGTCTTGGGGGCGCCCTCCTTGCTGGACATGTCGTCCTCCCCGCGCGGCGTGGACACTGGCGTGGTCTGCGGATCCGCCTCCCGGGCCGCCTTGATCTGAAACAGCGAGGAGATGTTCTCCTTGGCGCCGAGCACCTCGCTGGAGATCTTGCTGGTCACCGTGTCCATGGCCCGGCCCATGGAGTCCTTTGTGTCGGAGGCCGCCTTGACGGCACTGCTCCCAGCCTGTCCCACGGCGGCCATGGCGTCGTTGGCCATCCGCTGGGCGCTCTTTCCGGCCGCTCCCATGGCATCGCCCACGGCATCGACCGCTCCCCGGGCCCCGGTGGCCATCCGCTCGCCCGCCGCCTCCACGGCATCCCGTGCCCCGTTCGCCGCCTTCAGCACCGCCGTCTGTATGGAGTTCCGGGTGGAGTCCATGGCCTCCTTCGCCTCCTCGCCCGCCTTGGCCGCTGTTTGCTCGCCCTTGGCCACCACCTTGTCCACATGCTCCTCCAGCTGCTGCAGCATCTGCTCCCCGTCGGACTCCAGATCCTCCACCGAGCTCTCCAGCGGAGTGTCCACCATCTGCTCCTCCACGTTGGCCGTCACATCGACGCCGTTGTTGATGAACCGAATCTCGTTTATCACCTTGCTGCTGTCCTTTGAATCGTTCTTGGTGGTTATCTCCACGGCCAGCTGCTCGTCCTCCTCGGTGGGCGGCGTGGGCGTGTTCACCTGGATGATGGCTGCGGGAGCCTCCTCGACGGTCTCCAGGCTGTCCACCAACTCCGGCGAGGTCCGCTCCAGGTGATCGTGGTCCACCATGGCTGCCTCGTAGGAGAAGTTTCGGATGGGCGTCTTCTTGATGGTTTGGGGGGTGCTCGAGTCGCTGCTCTCGGGATAGGGAGTACGGGGTCGCAGGTGCTTCTCCTCGGGCGGATTTGAGGGCTGTATTGAGCGGAGGGACCCCTGAGAGCCCATTGATCCGGCGGCAGATTTCGGCGGTGTAGGCGTGTGCGATGGCGGTGTCGGCATCTTCTGTGCCAATTCTGTGGCTTCCTTGATGTCCGCTGGAGACTCCTTTGGTTTCATCTCTGCCTCCTTGGACTGCTCGTGGGATTCTATTGGCTTAATAGGGGATTCCATGGGTGCTGATGGCTCCATCGGTTTGTGGTCTGCTTGAACTTCGTCCTCTATAACTTTGGGGGTTTCAACTTTGGGTTTCTCCTTTTCAGGGGATTCTTTTGCTGCGGCAGGAGGGTCACCTGCCAAGTGTTCCTCATTACTGTTGCCATTCATTTCGGGAACCTCCATGCCTGTCACTTCCTTTGTCTCCTCTGGATCTTGTGCCTTTTCCTCCTGTTTGGTTAAATGCTTTACTGCCTCCATGGCTGCCACTGTTCCAGCTCCGGCCGCAGCTGTCATTCCAACGGATGGATGCTCCTCCGGCTCCTCGACCCCGTTTTGTTTGGTCAAAGCCTTGCTGGGGCTTTTGGTGGCCTCCACATTTCCATTTGCGTCCGGCGGCTGCAGCACGAAGCTCTTGCTCATGTGGCGATGCGGTTCCGCGGATCCCGCCACCGAGGCGGAGGCCATGGAGGAGCGCGGAATGCCCTGCACCAGAATGTGCTGGTCCCCGACGGCAATATCCAGCAATCGCAGATTTTTGAACTTGGAGATCTCGCGGAAGGTCTTCAGGTGGTGGCCGCTCTCCGAGAAGGTGGTGAAGAACTTGTTGGCCTTGCTCAGCACCGCGTAGAAGGAGTATCCCTTGAGCAGCTTCCAAATGGGGCCGTTCTCCTCGCTGTCGTAGTCGTAGAAGCGCTGGAAGACCAGGCTCTTGTTCCGCACGGACTCGAAGCTGCGATAGATGCTCCCGACATTCGTGACGATGTACACCTCGCTCGTCTTCGAGATGTGCAAGAAGATGATCTGCTCCGTGGGCGGCAGATTCTTTTGCAGCTCCGTGAAGCGCGGAAACACGAACTCGTTGAGGTGCCCGGTGAGGAATAGATTCCCGGTGGCGGTTAAAACCAGCGTGGACTCCGGCCCGCAGGCGAACTGCTGCACGGGGGCGTCCAGCGTGATCTCCACGGGATGGCCATCGTAATCGACCTCCAGCTCTCCCAGCTGCATTTGGGCATTCGATCCGCAACCGATTAGCCTGCCGGTACCTATGATATAGTCAAGGATTAATCTGGGATCAAGGGTGGTTAGGAGGCTTTCCTTACTGGTCAGCACGGCAAAGTGTTCGTTGCCCGCTTGGATGGCCATAAAGTTGTCCGTCTCCTCGCTTTTCGAGAGGTAGTCGTCGAATTCCTCCAAGCGAAAGGGTTTCCTTATGATCGTGCATTGCTGCTCCTCCACCTGAACGGTGGTGAAGTGCTGAGCCACATGGGTGTCCTCCGGAAAGATGTTGCGACCCGTGAAGAAAATCTCATTGGAGTCTGTTAGGAAATGTATTATGTTTAAGGCTTTTAAATATTCAATCAAAATGATGGTTACATTTTGGCAAGAACTAAACTTTAATAAACGTAGAAGCAGGCAAAAAAATGGTGGCAAGGCAATTACTAAATTGGCACAATTCACACAACTTTTGTAATACAAAGTTAACCCAATTTCTTGAGTGGCATATTGTTCGAGTTGTTGTCCTGTCCAACTTATACTTAGTTTCCACCTTCTTTTTGTTGTTCACTCACGTGTCAGCATCACGGCCCAATTGTTGCCAAAGGCGGCGTCGCAAATCTTTAATCCCAGCGTTTTCAAGGCCTTCACACAGGTGGGCTTGGTGACAATATCCCCATTGCTGCCGCCGCCATTGTTGTTATTGCCCTTTCTGCCGCCGGAGGCTCCTCCATGGCCACCGATTCCGAGTTGGCCGTAGTGGTTCTCGCCCCAAACAAATAGCCGGCCAGATTCTGTAATTGATAACAACGGTTTGACATTTGCTTTCGGCTTTCACCTGCTGCTGTTGCTGCTGCTGCTGTTGCTGTTGCTGCTGCTGCTGCTGCTGCTGCCGCTGTTGCTTTTGTTTAGTTTTATTATGTTGTTTGTTGTTCGCCTCGGGTGGTGGGAATAGTTTGTTGTCCCCCCTTTCTTGACTTTTATTGATTGAGAGCGCACAGCAGCGAGGAGCAGGCAGGCAGAGTGTGTGGTGTAGTGTGTGTGTGGTGTAGGGCCAATCCCTCAAGCGTTCAACTATTTAAGTGCTCCCCCGCAGAAGTTAACGCCTCAATTACGATTCGGTTATTGTAGGATTTTCGGGGTTCGGTTCTCGGTGGGCAACTTCGTGAGCTTGCTCCATATTTCAGGTATTTTTACGCCGTGTTTGACCCCATTTGTTGTCGAAGGTGCCGTGATTTGAAGTGATTGCCTGCCTGCTGGTCACTGTTTTCACTCTCGCGGATTTAAAGCTTATGTAAGCGGGTTTAACCATCAAAATGGGGATACGCTCGGACTAGGACTCGTAATCGGACCGTGCTATTCAATTTGGATGTGTGGAGTGGCCGGATGAAATATTCAAGACGCCCCTGCAATACACCTAATCCTGGTCACCAATTTGTCCCTTGCAAAAGCCGGCTCCCGCGGTTGTAATTTAGTAATTCAATGGTCCCACGAACCCAACACCAACCGCATTCTGTAGAGCCAGTCCAGTGAAGTGGACTGGGCCAACAAGAAAGTGAAAGTGCAGGTGGATGTGGATGTGGATGTGGGTGCAACTGCGAGTGGGGGTGCGGGACTGGGAGGAAATGGGGCGTAGGGCTTATGATTATTTAAAGAAAATTGCAGTAAACATGCAATGCAGCTTGACCAGTGTTGAACTGTCTGTCGGTTGTATGGACAGGATCGGGGTCAGGCAGTAGTTACCGCAAATGACAGCGCTCTGATGGGGACCGGAAATCAGTCGCTTCACAGGATCGTTCTTGATGTAGAAGTAGCTCTGCGTATTCTCCGCCAGGTGGGATTTGCCCAGCGTGAATATGGCCCCGCTGCTGGGTATATCCATGTTTGTATATTATATATTTCCTCTTGGGATTTCACTGGCTTTCACAACTTATTTTATATATTTAATTTATTGATTTTAGTATTAGTCAGAGGCAGAGGCAGAGGCCAAAGGCTTGCATATTTTTCGCCGGTTGTTTTTTGAGGGGGCTTTGTATTTTGGGCGGTGTACACAACAAAGCCATTTGGAGTTGCGTGCTCCTCCGATGGCAGGGCCGATAGTCCCGGGACCGCTTGTGTGTGCGAGCGACTGGTCAGTCGGACGATTCAGCGCGTACTGGTCAGCGAGGACTGGCAGGGCTAGCGGGCTAGCCACTAGCCTTTCTAGCACACTCGCAAGCACACGGGCGAGCGAAAGGAAGCGGAGGGAAAACCAAAACCCCCGTGTGGGCCACCCACAACGGGCCATCAATATTGGGCCATTTGAGCAGGCGGCCCTTATAAGTATGCTACGGCTAGTGAGTCACCCTACTGCTCGGCCGCCTTTTTCTCCATTTCTCCGGTCGACCCGTCGGAGTTAAGTTATTCCGCGCGAGTGAGGGAATTCGGGCATGGAGTTTGGGTCGCTCTCACCCTCGGTTATTTATGGCATTTGTGAGTAATGTTTGCAAATCTCTCGGAATACGAGCCACGTTAAAAATAACATTATTATACTTACTCCGTACGAGTATATGGCAATTTTGGGGCATTGCTTTTCCCTTTCATTGCCCCTCCCCTGACCTGTTGACATTTGCATAGGGCAGCGCGGGCAAGTACCACGAATTCGTCACATTTCTGCAAAGTTAATTAATTCGTTTTGGCCCGTTTTTCGGGGACTTGGCCGAAATTGGCTGACGGCTTTTATGGCCTCCAAAGCGGCGCCATAAAACGCGGCTTAGACGTCCCACATTTGCAGACTTTCGCAGACAATTTGCGTCAATTAATTGATTTCTGACGGCATCTAAAAACGGTTTCATTTGATTCTCGTACATTATATATGGTTAGTCTATATACTTATGCAATAAGTGCGTTCTCAGGTAGTCCTGGTACACCTGCAAAGGCCAAAGGTGTCCGGGACAGGATACTCGTAATTGCCTGGCATTGCAATGCGGAAAATTCTATCCCTAACCCACGGCACACAGGTGAACTTCTACCAAGCACTCGCCCAAACATATAAATAGAGTTGGAAATGTAACAAAGACCTTAAAAAGATCAAAGAAACTAGAGTTTTGCAATCTAGGGGACCTTGTTTCCCTAAGAAATATTCTACTTAAAGAGTTAGGACTGTAAAGTTCCTTCTTTACGTTTGGCTTCGCATTTCGTATTCTATTTTGCATAGGATTGTGTAGCCCCAATTTAGGGAGCAAACTGTGAATATTATATGCAAGCACTTTGCCCTATTCACGACGGCCCGGCCCTTGGAGTTGCTTTCCATATACACACAATTGTGTTGTATTACACATTTATGTGTACCGACTCCTGCTCGTATGGCTGTGTAATTTATGAATCGCCTAACAAAGTTGTTTGGCCTGCAAAGTGCAATTGCCCGAGCTTCTTTTTCAGCTTCAGGCTGGCCTGGGGGCGGTCTGTTGCATGTGTGCCAGTTTGCCGCGGGGAATACCCTCATCCTTTATCCGCTGCCACTGACTCGGCAGAAGGCGAATCTTTTGCATGCAAATGCTGCCCACCGGTTCGGTGAGCGTTGAACTCTACTCTGCTTTTTGCGCCTATTTTTAGTGGCCAATGCTTGTGACAATTAGCCGGAGTCCATTGAACCCTCTTCGATTGATGGAGCCCTTTCGCCCCGCTCTAAGATGTTCCTGGCCAACCCGGATGACGCAAAAGGCAGTCCAAAAAAGGCAAGGAAATAGGCCGGGTCAGCTGCCGGAACTCTCAAGCGATGTGTCAATAGGTTGACAAATCTATTTGGCTCTTGAGTCAAGCCGAGAATTAGTAAGCGAGCCAAAGGTTGATTGAACCTGCTGGGGGCCCCAGTTCAAAGCAATCGATTCGGGGCCACGGCAGGAGGGCAGGAAGGGTTTGGGTTGCCTTTCCTTTCTTATCCACACACCACACACCTCTTCCCATCGCTACCCAAATAAACGAAATTAGTTGACCTTCAGTATTCCTTTTGTGTGTGTTTTTTCCGTTTTCTGGGGATTTGTGTTGGTCTTTTCTCGGGGGCCGCCCAGAAAGTGGCGTGCGCTTTTCATTTCATTTTATTACCTGGCCCAAAGCTTGACCCGCACAAACACACGTAGGGCAGAAATGGCAATCATTGTGTAAATTGTTTGCCTGGCCAGGCGGGAGGTGCAAAAAGGAAAACTTGTTATTTTCCTGTGGGCTTCTCGGAATGCCGCCCGCTCCTAAACGCTCGTTCCTCAACTTTGCTTTGTATTCGCGATGGTCGACGTCTTCAATGTCAAGCGAGCGATATGGGCACGTTCCTGCAATTTTGTTTTGTTGCCCCACCGGTGGGGCCACCTTCGAGGCACACTGATTATTTGCTGTCCGGGGTACAAAAGGAAAATATGAAATTAGCTGGGAATTAGCCGATTGTCACGCCCACACGCCGCAAAGGAAGCAACTAAATGTAGTCTACTTCTCGGGTTGCTTTAATTACAGAACCCCGAAATGAGCGACGCAAGTGAAAGTGAAGTGGAGAAGGTGGAGCAGCCCGAAACCTCGCCGGGTATAGTTGTGGCAAAGGAGCCAAGTCCGGAGAACACCGAGGAACCCGCCCCTAAGGAGGTGGAAAAACCTGATTCCGCACGGGAGGAATCAGATGATACTGCCACAAAAGAGGAGGAAAATGAAGAAGTTCCAAAGGAGGCAACACCGGGACAAGCGCAGGACTTTGCCGCCTATGAGGAGCACATGACCTATGCGGCAGATGGCGGTGCCATCTACACTGATCCCAGCACCAAGCAAAAGTACAAGTGGTGCAGCACCGAAAACAACTGGAAACCTCTAGCCGCCGATGAGGCAGCCAGTGCCGGAGATCTCTACGAGAATGAGCACTACAAGTGGTGCCCCAAAACCGAGCAGTGGCTGCCCAAAAAACAGGAAACCGAAACGGAGCACTACAAGTGGGATGAGAAGCAGCAAAAGTGGCTGCCGAAGCACGACCAGCCCGTTCAAGATGTGGTTTACGGCGTGGACGAGCAGGGCGAGCGAACCTATACGGACAAGGATGGTGTGGTGTTCTTTTGGGACACGGCCAAGAATGCCTGGTTCCCCAAGATCGACGACGACTTCATGGCCCGCTACCAGATGAACTACGGCTTCATCGACAACACCTCGGCGGGCGAGCGGGAAAAGGCCGAAAAGGAAGCCGCCGAGGCCAAGAGGAAGGCGGAGGAACTGAAACGGATGACTGCCGAGGCAGAGGCAGCCATGGCCAAGGATGCAGCAGGGTCCGCAGCCAGCGCAGCAAACACCGGCAAGAGGAAAGCCCAGGAGCCACCCAGTGAGTATGAACAACACGATTAGGGTATACAACTTGTTTGACCTTAAATTCTCTGGCAGAATGGTTCGAAATGGATCCCTCGCAAAACACCAAGGTATATGTTTCCAATCTGCCGCTGGACATCACCTTGGAGGAGTTTGCCGAGCTGATGGGCAAGTGCGGGATGGTGATGCGGGATCCGCAGACCCAGAAGTTCAAGCTGAAGTTGTACGCCGAGAAGGACGGACAAATCAAGGGCGATGGTCTCTGTGACTACATAAAAGTGAGTAACACGATTGTGCGTTGGTTTCTTTTGTGTTTTTTCAAACTTTATTCTTTACTTTATTTTATCGATTTGCTGCTTAACTAGATTTAATCTTGCATAAATATTATATGGTAATTTTATCATATATTTTCGTGTATCATTCCGATTTCCGGGTTCTTTGCTTACGTTTCGCTGATGACTATTTAGGTTTATTCGCTTTTCATTTTCCCTCTGTGAGTGGAGTAATAATAATATTTAAAATTGGTTAGTTTACTATTAAAATGCATTACTTGGCTATAAAATTGCTTTTTCTTTCGATTTCACACCCATTCCTGCGCTCGCTTTCAATAATCATTTTAAACGAAACAAAACGCACAGAAAGTCGCTGGCTGGGCTCTACGTTCCTGCACTTTTTTTGAGGCATTTAAAAAATACATAAAAATTTACATTTAAACATACTATAGTTATTACATACATAGCGTATTGTAAGGTGTATAACCTAAAAGAGTTAGTAAAGGGCCCGATGTGGCCGCCGACGTGGTTAATGTTTTCCAAAAAGATTCTTATTAAATTATTGCTTCGCTGAGGCCAAACGAGTGTGCGGAGAGAGGAGTTGGTCTGGGACTGGGACTGCTAGATTCGGAGGAGTTTTCCATTCAATCTTACGCTTTCGCCTCTATATACGGCTACATATATGCTTGTGTATATATCATGTATTAGGCATGTTCTATATATCCATGGTGGCTTTGTGCTGGAGTTAAAATTTCTCGTGTTTATTGGCTCTAAAATTGATTGCTAACTTTTACTTCTAGTCCGGTTTGTGAAGGAAACATGCGTGACTGCTGGCCGTGTGTGTGCGGTGTGCGGTGTGTAGTGTGTGATGTGTGGGGTTTGTGTATCCTAGACCTATTTATATATATGTATTTAGTAGGTTGTATATATTTACTGTACAGTGCTAATAGAGCTAGCCAAGTGCATGGAGTTTAGGTGTATCCTGCTCTCAAAAGATTCTCTTTCCGCAGTCAAATGCATTAGCTCTGGATGAGTATCCCGCCAAAGGGGGATACATGCTTCTCTGATTCTGTTTCTGTTTCTCGGGAGGATCTTCCTTCTTCTCTCCTGGTAAATAATACTTTTGCGTGTCTTGCCCTTTCGGTTATAATCAAAGCACTAAAGAATATCAAGCAATCGAAGAGGGATCGATTGGGGCAACGGTGCGTATGCGGAACCAATTTGTTCGATATGTCTCGGTTAGTATCGCGGTTAGTGAGTGTAAGTGGGCACGTAGGAGGTGTTGGAGAAGAGGAGAGGAGGCGCATCCTGGAGCATCTACTCCGATTCGCTCAGCCGCTCGATGGCGTTCTGTATCCGCTTCAGTTCCTTCTCCTTGCGCTCGCGCTCTTTCTGCTCCTTGAGCTGCTTGCGCCGCTTCCGCATCTCGCTGAACTTCTTCTGGTCCTCGGGACTCAGCGACGCGATGCGGTTGGCGTACTCGCGTCGCTTCTCCTCCATCTTGGCCTTGGCATCCTCGTCGGCCAGCTTCTTGGCCACCTCCAGGCGGTGTTTCTGCTCGGCGGCCTTGGCCTCTTCGGCGGCGCGCTCCTCGGCCTCCTTGGCCTTGCGCGCCTCCTCCGCCTGACGGATGACCTCCTCGTGGCGCCGCTTGTTCGCCTGCTCCTCTTCGATGATCTGCTGGCGCAGCAGCTCCTCCTCCTCGGCTAGTTGCTTCTCGGCGGCCTTGCGCTGCTCGATCTCGCGCTCACGCTGGCGCTGCTGCTCCTCACGACGGGCGTTCTCCTCATGCAGGCGCGCCAGTTCCCTCTCCTCGAACCGCTTGGTCTCCTCCAGACGCTCCAGTTCCTTGCGCTTCTCCTCCTCCTTCTGCTCGCGCAGCACCTGCTCCCGGCGGTCGCGCTCTTGCTGCTCGAGCTGCTCCTTTAGGGCCAGTTCCTCGCGGCGCTTGGCCTCACGCGCCTCTGCCAGCTCCCGCTCCCGCTCGGTCTTGGCCTGCTCCAGGCGCTGTTCGTACTCCTTCTGCAGGCGCTCCTCCTCCTCGCGCCGCTTCTTGTCGTTCAGACGATCCTGCTCCTCCTGCTCCTCGCGCTGCTTGCGGCGTTCCTCCTCCACCTGCCGGCGCTCCTCGGCCTCGCGCTCGCGTTGCTTTTGAATGCGTTCCAGGCGCTCCTTCTCCGCCTCATCGTCGGCGATGCGTTGGCGCTCGGCCTCCGCCTGGCGCTGCTTCAGCTCCTCCAGCTCTCGCTGGCGCTGCAGCTGCTGGTACTCCCGCTCCTGCTTCTCCTGGTTCTGCTTGGCCTTCAGCTGGCGGTATTCCTCTTCTTGCTCCTTCTGCTGCTTCTCCCGCTCCTCCTCATGCTTGCGCAGCTTCTCCTGCTCCTCAAGCCGTTGCTTCTCCTCCTCCTCGAGTCGTTTCTTCTCCTCCTCCTGATTCTTCAGTCGCTCCTTCTCTAGCCTCTCCTGCTCCCGCTTCTCGTGCTCCTCCTTGCGCTGTTTTTCCTGCTGCTCGGCCGGGCGCTGAC
Source organism: Drosophila ironensis (assembly GCA_021223825.1). NCBI lineage: Eukaryota > Metazoa > Arthropoda > Insecta > Diptera > Drosophilidae > Drosophila > Drosophila ironensis. The sequence continues at coordinate 1,243,633 of JAJJHQ010004461.1, read as the reverse complement.
GCAGTTCGTCCACCTCCTCGGCCACGTGTGGACCATCGTGCAGCTGCTGTTCCCTGAGCCGGCGCTGCTGCTCCTCCCGCTGCAGGCGCTCCTGCTCCTCCCGTTGGCGCCGCTGCTTCTCCAGGCGCTGCTGCCGCATCAGGTTCTTCCGCTCCTGCCTCCTCTGCTGGCGGCGTCGCTCCCTCTCCCGCTGGCGCTGCAGCTTCCGGTCGTACTGGGTCATCTGAGGGGACGGGGATGAGCTGGAGGGACCGAGCACATCGTTGCTGGAGATGGAAGGCGCCAACGATGGGGGAGCCACAGTTGTGGAGCCATGAGGACGCTTCCTCTGGCGCTGCTGGCCCGGCCTGTAGTTCACGTCATTAGGGTGCAGATTGGTGCGGTTGCGTGGCTGATTGCGTTGGTTGTTCCGGCGATTGTTGCGGCGACGGCCGGGAATGATCATCTCCTCATCACTGCCCTCGGCCTTCACCCGGCGGTGATATCTGAAAGTAGCAAATAACTTATTGGTTTTCACTCTTTACTTGTTTGCTGTGCAGGTGGAGAGCGTGAACTTGGCGTTGAAAATCTTGGACGAGTACAACTACCGCGGCCACAAGATTCGCGTGCAGCGGGCCCAGTTCCAAATGCGAGGCGAGTACAATCCCGCCCTGAAACCCAAGCGCAAGAAGAAGGACAAGGAAAAGTTGCAGAAAATGAAGGAAAAGTAAGTTGGTCGCAAACTTTTCACGGGGAGCATATTAAATGATGTTGTGTCTCGTGTTTTATTCAGATTATTTGACTGGCGTCCAGACAAAATGCGCGGCGAGCGGTCGAAGAACGAAAAAACTGTCATTATCAAGAACCTGTTCACGCCAGAGCTCTTTGAAAAGGAGGTGGCCCTCATTCTGGAGTACCAGAACAACCTCCGCGAAGAGTGCGGCAAGTGCGGCATGGTCCGCAAAGTGGTCATCTTTGATGTAAGTATAATTTTGATTATATTTTATGTTGAATCTAAAGCTCTTTGTATTTTAGCGGCACCCTGAGGGCGTGGCTCAAATCAACATGTCCAGCCCCGAGGAGGCGGATCTGGTCATACAAATGATGCAGGGACGCTTCTTTGGCCAACGACAACTAACCGCCGAGACCTGGGATGGCAAGACCAAATACAAGTGAGCTTGCAAGTCAAAAAACCTCTGAGACCTCGGCTAAACTTGTAAACGCATTTCAGAATCGATGAGTCCGCTTCGGAGGCCCAAGATCGCCTCTCCAAATGGGATGAATTCCTTGCAGAAGAGGAAAGCGAAAAGGATGACAGCAAGGACGGCGATGAGGAGGGAGAGGATAGCCCCAAGGTGTCCAACCTAAAGCCAGGAGATGCCACCCCCTAGATTGTAATGCAACTTGCCTGCGGTCGTTGCCGTGCGGCTCGAGTATCTCCAGGACCACCTCGTTGGCCTTCTCGTTCGGATAGGTGGCGTTCCAGCGGTTGTAGATCTTGTAGCGATTGGGGCCGCTCACCTTCGGCATCTTGTGCTGGCAGATGAAGCGCAACTTATCCGAGCAGGGGCGCGCCGACCAGCGGTACTTGAGGCTCGGCTCGTAGACGGCGCAGTTGTTCTCCCGCGGATTGCTGTTGGAGATAAGTTGCGTATAGCTAGAATTGTGGCTCAAGCGTTAAATCAATCTACGGAAAGTGAGGGAAGAGAGGAAATGGATCAGAGGAGACGGCACTTACATCGGATCCTTTTGGTTGAAGGCGTTGAACGAGAGGTTGCGGTCGCTCATGCTCCACTGCCACTTGTTGTTGCGATGGTCGTAGGTGGCGCCCAGCCAAATGGGATCGCGATCTGATAATTTTATAGATGTGGTTAAGTTTTTTATCTCATTTCGTCATGAATAAACCCAATTAAATTCAGTCTCACATGCTGGGTGTATTTACTCTTTTAGTTTTAAGGCAACTGTGGCTAACTTACCTCCGCTCTGGGCATCCTGTTTCTGGAGGAACTGCCTCAGCTTGCGGTCGGCGTGCCTGCTGGGCTCCGTGAGGTTGGCGTTCTTGTCCTTGCAGAAGAAGTGCGCCTCCAGCCAGCTGCTGCGCTGCGGCACCAGCGAGTAGCAGTCGGTGCCCACGCGCTGGAACTGCGGCGGACAGAGGGCGTACATGCGGCGCTTGGGCCGTGCCGATGGAGTCACTGCATCCAAGCTGTGGGCCGGCGAGGGGCCATCGAAGCTGACGCCGCTCCGGGCGGCACTCGAGTGCCACTGCGCCGGAATCGTGTGTGCAACTGCGGGTAAACAAGGCCAATGGATTAATGGGATGCCCAACAAATCAAATCGGTAGCTGCATCTGCAGACACTCACATAAAACTAAGATAAATACTTGACAGCACCACATTTTATGGCTGCCACTCATCCTGCTGCCTGTTTTGTGTCTTTGTGTTGGGCTTTTTACTCGCTGGCTGCTGCCTGCTGCCTTTTCTCGGTTTAGATGAGTTCTGAATGTTGTTCTGGTCCGTTGGCCGCTTTTTGCATCGCTCGACGGGAGGAATCGGGCTGGAAATTGCGAAAATAGGGGAAAAAAGATGAGTATGCGTTAATCTCTCAACTCGTCTGCTTATCATAATTCAGCTTCAGCAAATGTTTGTTTTATGCAAATCCATTCCCGGCCAAGGAGCCTCTAACAAGTGTTTCCGCTGATGAATGGGCCAAAACGCCTCCGCGGCCGGGGGACAAGACAAATTGAGGCGACGGAATATATTTGAACAGATTTATTTTATTTATTGGCCGCCATTCATAAACAACTTTTGGCCACAAAACTGGTCAGTGACGGGAGAGCTTCCTCCACTCAACGACTGGCTCATTTGCCGGGGCTTTGTGTGCTATTTCAATTAACACTTTCATAACTCTAGCAGCCACCTTGTCAAGTGGTCGGTCGGTCGGTTGGTGGGTCAGAAGCTGCCACTGTTTTGCTGCCACTGCCACTGATGCTTGTTATTGCCTTCTATTTTCAATTTGTTGACACACCGTCGAGCGCCTCGAGTGTGTGGCCCCTCGAGTGTGTGAAAAAAATAAGAGAGAGTGTGTCTGCCGGTTGCAGTGACCCACTTCTGGTCAAACAAATGACTTGCAGTGCCGCGGGTTAATCCGCTAACTGTTTTAGAGGGTCTGCGCCAAGTTATTCTTGGCCCAACAGCCACACAATGAAATTTGTGTAATTGCATGGTGCACACGCAGTTAATAACTATTAAACTACACCGTGCGGGCTTAGTTGATAGGGGAATTAAATGTTTGCCGAGCTAAGCTAATTATGGTTCCAGTTAAAAGGCAGTTGAAATGAGGAGAACATGTTATCATTAAATTACAATACATGTGGCAGAGTAATCTGATATGTTTATGCGCTTATCTAAAAGTAAAAGTTGGCAAGATCTAATGATATAAATTGAATTAAAGGCCTTTACTCTCTCCTGCCACTATCACATATCTTCGCCTTGGACATTCCACTCAATTTAATTAAATGATCCATCAGCCGGCAGAGCTTTTATCGGTTTCAGGAATACCTTTCCTTTCCGGCTGCGCTGCGCTACTCTCGCCAGAAATTATGGCCACGATGGTGTCACTTTAATTGAGCCATTAGAGCGTGCGGCTAATTCGTCGCCTCCCCTTTCATTTTGTCCCAGACCCGGGCTCACACGTATGCACACGGCTAATCATGTATAATTTCTGTAAAATAATTCGTACCCATGAACGCAAACAAATTAAAATAAGATGAAAAAAGAGTCAAAGAAGTAAACTCTTGCCGGGCAACTGGCTTGACGGCTTCGCCAGACAAGTCGGCTTGGTTGTTGGGCTTGGCTTTAAGTTAACGCACGGGAAAAAAAAGGTTGACAGTTTTGAGATCTTTTTAAGAGCAAAAACATCAAGCTAATATTACCTACTGATAGTTTTTTAAGACACGGCAAAGGTACGATATCTTGAGCTAGATTTCTTTGACTGAATTTCGAGTCTATAGAGTTTTTGCTCCGTGTAATTGGTGGCTTGTGCCGCTGGCTTTTCTTGGCCAGCGGCAATCGACAGCGAATTCCACAGCGGTGACGACTTGACACTCATTGCGGGCCCCTGGCTACCGATCTCGGCAAGGTTCAGTGCCTGTAATTGTTGGCTTCGACGTCGGTTTGTTTGTATCTACAGGTTTTCTGGCTTTCTGGCTTTCGGGCTCTCGGGCCTTCTGACTTTCCGGCGGGTTTGTTTACTCGAGTCGATGCGATGATGACGTGATGACGCGAGTTTTCCCGGCAGATAGACCTTCAAGACACCGCCGACAGACGGGGTTGTCAACATTATTACAACTCGACATTTGTTTAAGTGGCTAATAAAAGAGAGACGGCACCCACACGCGGGATGGGGGCCTGGGACTCATGTGAGTTTGAGGGGGAACCAGCCGACTGCGAGTGGGCGCTATTTGACTGATTTATGGCCCACTTCGGATGCAGTTGGCTGTGGGATGGCCGCGCATATGACATTCAAATGTCACGAGATGAAGGTGAAGGGTATTGCCGGGCGGAGGGAATCGGGTAGCCTTGATCTTGAACTTGGGCGTGCCGGAAATTTATTATGGTTTCGTGATATTACAGCATCCAGGCATTCAATAATATTTTGATTGATTGCGCAAATCAATTTGTTTTATGTGCTATAAATATGCTTTGTTGCTTTTTGGAATGTGTGTAGATTGGCTTATCTCTTTTAAGGTTTTTTGCAAACCCTAAAACCTGGAGTTTAGAGGGAAAATATATGTTTTTACTTCTAATATTCGTTATAGCCAAGCTTGGGGCATAAACAGCGATGTTCTCACAGCCCTTGCAGCTGGAAATGTGCTTTTAATTGGATTGTGCCAACAAGTTTCGGGGAAGTGGAGCCATAAAAACTAAGCCGCAAAAAAGCAAAAGAACACAAAATGACATGGCCGAATCAATCAAGCACACCAAACGAAGCTGCCGGCCTGGGACCCAAAAAAGTTATAAAACTTTGTATTCATTATTTTTGAAACATACGTATATAAGAGGCCAGGCACATGTATGGTTTTTATGGGCATCTGGACCCTTTCTGGCCAGCCTTGTGCACCTCAATTCGAGGTTAGAGATAAGCTCATCAGCACTTTGGGTATTAAGCCGGAAAAATCACAAAAAACCCCAGCGGATTGGGTGATCGCAATGAGAACTTGAATGGCATTTAAAACACACGTGTGCCCCCCATCTTATGTGATGCTGATGAATGAGTTATGGGCGTGCGCTTATTTTCGAAAGGGGATTTTTCGTGGCTGGAAACTAAATTTACATTTATGGGGTGCTAGTCGGGAATTAGCATAATTTATGAACTTCTGAGAAGTGTTATGATGTCGGTGCGTTGATATATGATATGTAATTTGCTGGTAATTAGAAGCCCATCATTCGACAGCGTCGGAAACGAACAGAATCGAGCCGCGAGAATCGGGAATAATTGAGATCTCTTCAGTCGATCAGCACCCACTCAGGGGCAGGCTATATCACTCGTCTGCCCATCCATCAATCAAATGCCAAACGACTTCGTATTCGTATTCGAATTCGATTGCGAGTGCCAACTAAAAGCAAAAGTTGAATGGCTCCGCCAATGGCAGAAACATCTTTGGACTTAACCTCTTGAAGACGGGTTCAATGCAAACAGCTGCCAAATAAATTATATAAACTAAACAGCGACGGCTTAGCAATTTTCGTAGCCCGGCATTCGGTATTCGGCTTAAAACTGGACAAATTGCTGGCATTAATCTTGCCAAAAATTCTGGCCATTCTCGCATTCCCTCTGCCGTTGTTGTGGGAGTTCCTGTTGCCAACATATGTTATGTATGTCGTAATCAATTATGAAAAGTCTACTGGCCGGAATTAACCCGTTCTTGGCATAATTAAGTTGCCGGCCAAACGAATCTGCATAAATTTCATTTCGATTTTTGTTAGTTTCGCTGCGAAGTAAACAAACCAACCAACAAACAAACAGAAAATCGATGGCAAATTGCTGGCTTAATACCAGTTTGCGGTTTAATTAAAGGTAAATGTTTTTGTGCGGTTAATTTGTAGCTATAGGAAGTTAAGCATTTATAAACACAGCGCACATGCGTTTCTTTTCGTTTGACTCGCTCTGGCTTTTAATTAATTTATGCGCATTTCATTGATTTAAATGCAATCACAGAGCCAAATAGTTCGGCAAAAGCCGTAAAAGAGCGGAATGGGTGTAAATGCGAGCTATAAATTCCTCCCCAGATTGCACGGGACGGGACGGGACGAGTCGTCGTGGCCGGACGACCGGGTATGCACGTAATTTATACGCATCTCTCTGTCGGAGATTGCATTGAAAAGTAGCCGAGAAACGTTTTCACAGCTGCCACTGAAGGCACTGCTCCTCTGCCGCTCCGCACCGCTTTTGCAGACAGTTGGGTCTGTGCAATTGCCAGCATTTTCATGGTTCACCTGTGCGGAATCTTTTGGTGAAGAGCCACCACGTCCCTGCTGCTATCTCCTCGGCATCTGTCATGCCGTTTGACTGAAGTTTCCTTCGCTGCTTGGCTGCTCCTCTCAGGGATTTTGGTATTGTCAGTTGGCCACATTGTCCGCTTAAAATTCCTTCGGGTTCCGCAGCCGGGTAAAGGCCACTCCAGAGTTTGCCAACGGAAACACCGACCTTTTAAGCCACAAAATATGATAACACACTTCCCCCTGGCAATTTGCCCTTCAGCTTAGCAAATATTAATTGTGCATGTGCTGATTATCCTATTTAAAGTGCAGTTTGCCTATATTTCTTCCTGTGCATGTCACCCTTCACTGTGCAAACAGGAAAAGTGAAAGTCATTTAGTTGCTGACAAGTCATTGTGTCTCTGCGCTGTGTGCTTGCTGCTGCTTTGACAGGACGCTGGTGCATAGCTAGCAAATATATATACTCGAAAAAACATACAATACTTTTGTATAAAAATAGAGCTGCGGGCAGTGGTCCCATGCGGCGTATGCGCGATATCAAGTATACGACGCAATGCCAGGCCATGCCATGAGGCTGCAGTTGCGAATTGAATTTGAGTGCATTTAAAGTTTTGTTTCTGTTTTCTGCGCCCGCCTCTGCCGCCATGGCCAAAGTTGAAATTAATTTACAGTTTCGCCCGAAAGCGGGGGAAACTTTTTTAATGAGTTTAGATGAATTTCAAATGGATTCCGTCCTGTTGAATGAAGCAAACGGAAAGCACTTTTGGCCAAACAAGAAGGGACGGGCATTATAAATCGACCGCACTCTCGGGATTAAGCAGATTCCTGTCCGTCTGGGGGTCATAAATTGAATCCTGAGATATGCCCGACTCCGGGCCAAAAGCCAGAGGCAATTCATCAGAACTCATCACAAATCATTGGCCCGGCTGCAGTCCAGCACGGAGCGCACATATCAATCATTTCTACCTGCCCGGGGTCCTACCCCAAAAGATATGACATAACTCAAGCCAGATCCCCCCAATAAATATCCGCGCTCAATCTGACTTTGACGCGCCGCACGTAGCCGCAATTTACACAGTTCCCAAAGACTCTGGGCCGTGCAAGCGCATTTGCAAGCGCCCGACAACGTCATCGACCAAATAAAATAAAAACGCCATGGGAGCGGGTGCGATTGCGATTGCGCTGCGATTGTGAGTGGTTTGGGGCAGACAGATTTGCATTGGGCGCAGGCGCCAGGGGCTACGTCAGCATCCATAACACGTACGGCACTTGAGCGGCAATTGGGACTGAGGCTGTCGGCCAAAGTGATGTCATGCCGCTCGAATTTATGCCGCACCAGCACCACCACCACCAGTCTCTCCGACCCCACACACAGCAAAAAAAGGGGTCTTAAAGTCACCGAAAATAAATAGATTATTATGGTCTCACAGGAAGCTAAACTCCGGCCCAGAAATGAGAATATTTTATTAGCAGAATTTTATTAGGAAATAAATGTATCTGAATCCCATTTTTTATTGCCAGTGCACAAATATGCGTGATCCGGCGGTGTTGTAAATTCTGCTATAGCGATCTTCGCTTTCTTGATCTGTTTATTTTAGAAATATATACGCAAGGGTGTATATGTACCGACTGTGTGCCGTTTTCATTGACATAAAAATGTCACTTGGAGTATTTTGTTGTTGTTTCACTTTTTCACGCTTCGTTGTGGCTGTTGTTGTCGTTATTGGAACTGTAAAGATATTTTCTATTAATTTTTTTTCAAGTTCAGGCCTTGCTGAGCTTGGCAAACAGAAGAATGCGAGTGAACAAATATTTGTGAAAATTAAGGCAGCCAGAACAAACAGCATTTTGCGGAACTCTGCCATCGGAGTTATGTTCCTGGTTTTGGTTTCGGTTTCGGATAAATTGTTTCGCCGAGATGCTATCTGAAAGGCACAGCACTGGACCAAGTTGGTCATCCAGCTGCCCATTGTTGTCGGGGCTCCAGCTACAGCTTCAGCTTCTTGTGTTTTTGCTGCCCTGCCCCACTAATTCAGTTGCTGCTGCTGCTGCTGCTGCTTCTGCTGTAACAGAAGCTCCAGAGTTTATGCTTGTTTGCCGCTTTTTGGGGCGCGGGTGGCTGGGCAACTGGGAAACTGGGCGGCTGGGCGGGCGGAAGCCCACAAATTTGTCGGCGCGTGTCGTGACACACACTTGACACTGGCAGACCACACCCCATCCCCATCCCCACCTTCCCGGGCATGTGGCCAGCTGGGTAATNTTTCGCCGAGATGCTATCTGAAAGGCACAGCACTGGACCAAGTTGGTCATCCAGCTGCCCATTGTTGTCGGGGCTCCAGCTACAGCTTCAGCTTCTTGTGTTTTTGCTGCCCTGCCCCACTAATTCAGTTGCTGCTGCTGTTGCTGCTGCTTCTGCTGTAACAGAAGCTCCAGAGTTTATGCTTGTTTGCCGCTTTTTGGGGCGCGGGTGGCTGGGCAACTGGGAAACTGGGCGGCTGGGCGGGCGGAAGCCCACAAATTTGTCGGCGCGTGTCGTGACACACACTTGACACTGGCAGACCACACCCCATCCCCATCCCCACCTTCCCGGGCATGTGGCCAGCTGGGTAATTGCCTCGAGTGCGACAACACGGAACGCAAAAATTCTTTTTGATTTGGGTGCGTTTAGCATCCCCTTTCCGCAGATTGGTCTATATCATCGAAATAGTTGGACCAAGAGATATAAATCTTTTTGCTTGCAGGTACAAATTGTAATATCCAGCTATGTGCCAAGTTTTACAATGATCGGGTGATAAACAATGAAGATACGGCAAACACAAATGTTCAACGTTCCCTCTCAGTGTCAATGCCGGATGACGGCTATAACATTTTGCATATGACTTAAGTCATTGTTATTTGGGGTTAAAATATGTTAGCGGAAAAACTAATTGATAATGAAAAAAATTTAATCTCTTCCTCAGGAAATCCCGAATTTTTTGCGAGTGCTGGATTGGCCTTTGGTTATCGACGCACGCATTTTGGGGACCAACTTAGTTTCCAGTTGCCGAAAAATTTCGCAGGACCCTGGTCCGGCTTCTGCTCCTGACGCCCTTGTTCTTGTCCGCCGTCCCGCCGCCCGCCCTTGCCCCTACACCCCATTTTGTTCTTGTCGTTCGTGTCAACGATAAATCAAAAGTTTTATCTTGTTTGTTAGCCGCCCCCGCTCCCCTCCACTCCTCTGCGAGTTGCCATGAAATCATTTACAGGCTGGGAAATTTGTTGCTTCGTCTCTTTGGGGTTTTGTGCGTGTGCAGCAGAAAATGTTCGCTTCACTTGCATGTCTTGGGCCCGACCACTTGCATTGTCCTGTAATCCAAAGGGGTAATCGCATTATGGAATGTTAGTTTATGGCCTGGGCCGGCCCCGCATCACGCATACGCAGCGTTGACAGTGGCTGGCCAAGTGGAAATTTTACCGCCTGTTTGCTAAAAAAAAGTCACATTTCCGTTCCACATTCCCGACTCGTACGGACATTATTCGTTGTGATTTTGTCGTCCGGAGAGCTGCCCCGCTCGCTGGTGTTTGCTCTCGCCAATTGAACCAGGGATGCAGGACATGCATGCAAAATGATTTCCGTTTGACTGTAATTTATTGCCAACCGGTCTGCTGCACACTCACACAACCCACACACTCCACACACTCTTTATAAACTCCGCAAACTTCCCAGCTGCTGCATCATCCCGCCATTTACGAGTATATCCCATTCCCAGTTGGCCGCCTTTGTTGACCTAACGGCTATGCAAAGTCTGGAATATTTATAGATTGAGTGGGCGTGGCATTAGCGTCTGCTAATGGCCCGACAGATGATGCTCTCGACACCCTGGCCGCCGCTTTTGGCGTTGGTTTTTAATCTAAATTTAAATTTTTCCAGCACGAAATGTCAAGGCGAGCCATTCGGACGCGGCAATCAAACAAATCAAACTTGATATCTTCAAATCGAATTACGTCTTCCCTGGCAGCGCACCCAATATGGTCAAAACTTAGAAAACCGACAGAACAAATGGCAGGCAAATTGCCTCGAGTCATAAACAGAAGACAGCTAAAATCTAAGTCATGACTAAGCCATGAATGAACACTCATGTGTGCACTATTCGTGGCTGTTTGTGCAGCGGCAACTGAATCATCTGCAATGTGAGGTGGTTTTTGTGGTTGGTTGGTAATTTCAGGTGTAAGTTCCCATCCCCGTCCGCCCCGATGGTGTTTGCATTCCATGTTTTGAGTGTGTCAGTTGCGACTTTGAAACAAATTGTACAAATATTGGCCCAAAATCAATATTGGCCGGGGAATTAAGCAAATTGTTGCGCTAAGGCCGCAGCAAAACCAATGGACAGTGGGTATTACGCATTCGCCACGTGTGCCGACATCGACCATTCTGTTTGCCCTGTTATTCATTTATATGCCACACGGCCGGCGGCATAAAGTGCCCGCCACCTTATCGCTAACTTATAGTATTGCTTTCCCCTGCAGTTGGGTCGCCTTTTCAGCGACAAAAACATAAAAAATGCACGCGGCGATAGTGGCCAAAAGAATCAACATAAATAAATGCCCAATGGGCCGGGGCGCTGGAAAAGTGTCGGCCGTGGCTTTGCGGGGAAATAAATATAAATAAGTGTAAATGAAAACCGAACACGACAAAAAGCAAAAGAGCCGGGGCGCCGCCACAAAACCGAATCTGAATCCGTAAGATGGAAACCGAAAATCGCCGATGGAATTGCGCAAAATGTGTGGTAAATATTAAGGGGGACCCGGGGCCCGGTGGTGCTAGTGTTGGTGGTTACCGTGGTTGGCTCAAATTGCATTAGCCAAATGAAGTGCACGATTGGCATTCGCAGCAAAGAGGCATTTGCATAATTTATAACACAACTTCATTAGAGGAATATTTATTGATACTTGATAGCGAACATCAAAGAAAATGTACGGTGACATCATTTTAATTTATTTACCTATTTGGTAGACGCCGTTGAGTGCTCTTCAAATCGGAATTGGCAGATCTGCAACGAAAACAAAGCGGAAAATCAATGAGATTTTGCCAACAAAAGGAAAACACATCCATTATCTTCCTGGACTTCATTTGGGTAAATAAACATTGTCTCTGTGGATGCACAAAACGCAACCAATCAGAATAATTCGGGAAATGTTAAGGGGCGAATAAAAATGCAGACTTCTCGGTGCTAGCGACGCCACTCAGCGTCCGCAAAATCCAGTCCAAAAATAATAATAATAATTGCAACAGAGTCCGGGAAATCCACTTGAAAACGCCAGGATTGGAGGCAATCCTGCTTCTCCTCCAAAAACTCCCCGGCCCTTTGATCTGGGTATTCTTTCATAATTTGAAGCAACTGCATTCGAATTGTCTGCTTTTGTTTGTTTATCTGTTTGGCTTCGACGTCTGTCAGCTGGAAATGTTTATTTCCTCGGCATGGGATGCAGCAACCAGCAGCAGCAGCATGTTGGCCAAAAAAACACCAAGAACTGGCAGTGGAATTCCTACGTTCTACCTAAATATTTGATGATAATACTGCTGCTGCTGCTGCTGCTGCTGCTGGTGATGCTCTTCTGCTGTTGTTCCTGCTTATGCAAGTTGAAATTCGTAATTATGCTTAGAAGGTTTTTAGCACAAATTTTGCATTTTTATTGTTGGAGCAGACAAACAGCACAAGGGAAGCGGAGAACCTCATATATTATAGCGCTGTAGATGAGCGGAAATGTTGCATAAATTTAGCGCCAGCTTGAAAAGTTGATTTGAATGCGAATTTCGAAAGAAACGAAACGAAATCGGAGCAGACAGACTCCTGTTTTGGGGCTTTTGGAATTGAATTAACAAGTTCGCCACGCGCCCCCACAACCGCACCTCGTGGCATGCTCTTAATTTTGAGTTTTTGCCTTTTAATTGCCATTTTGCATATGGAGTGTCTCAATTGGTAATTTATTAAATTTCGTTCCACATAATTCTCCTTTTGGTTCGGCAATAAATTTCAATTTGCTCCAGCTATTCTCCCAAAAAAAAATAAACACACACACCGCCTCGAAATTAAGACAATTGGCTCTAATCAAGACATTTCGATGGCAATCTCTGTGTTTTCTTCCCAACATTGTCACCTAAACTGTGATTAGATAGGCGGTCCCGGGCACGACTCGATAAACTGAAAGGGCAAGTATTGCAGCATTGTTCTCCGGGTATACAACTCAATCTTTTCCATTCGATTTGCATAAATGTAACACAAAGCAGCTTTGTCGCNACACACCGCCTCGAAATTAAGACAATTGGCTCTAATCAAGACATTTCGATGGCAATCTCTGTGTTTTCTTCCCAACATTGTCACCTAAACTGTGATTAGATAGGCGGTCCCAAGCACGACTCGATAAACTGAAAGGGCAAGTATTGCAGCATTGTTCTCCGGGTATACAACTCAATCTTTTCCATTCGATTTGCATAAATGTAACACAAAGCAGCTTTGTCGCAGCTTAGCTAAAATGCAAACAACGAGCGTTGGGCAAAAACTTTGCGGCCCTGGCCCGGGTCGGGTCGGAGTGCACAAAACTTTCAAAGTGCAAGTGCTCGAGAAATGTCTAAAAGCCGACTGCAGCACCTTACACCAGAGTGGCAAATCCCAAGAATTTACTTGCCTGTTTCCAACGAGTCTCTTGAAATAGTCGTATTTATTTATTGCAAACTTTACGCAATAATGACAGGGCTCTCTTACTATAATTCGTTGGCAACCTACTTTTGCCCGAATTGTAATCATTTTTGCACTGATAAGATAGGGCATCCACTCAAAACATGTGCTCACCGATTCCGTCATTGTTGGCCCGATAATACTACAATACTACAAGTACTATTTCCCAACGCGGATACCAAAATTGGTTGTCCAATTGGCACCTGTTGGCCAGGTAAACTCGTTTTCCCTCTGCCACACACAACCCAAATAATATCCAACAATAATTGTTAGTGCTATTGTCATTGGACAATTTAACACATTTTGACAGGTTGCCGAGTGCGCTTTGTTACCAACAAAATGGGCTTCCGTGGGCTGACATGGCGGGCCATTGATCACTGACCAGGCCATCTGGTGGTCGCCTCCTCCTCCAACTTCAATTACACAAGTTTGCATCGATTGTGTCATTAGGCATTTTACAGTGATCGGTCGATCACTTGACCGTTTGATCGCAAAAGTCGTGCATTCTGCGGTTTTTTGATTGGGCTCACAACAGGGGATCGAAATTAGGCCTTAACTAGTTGGTCATTACCCAAAAGTAATCGCTGATTGCCTGTTTGTTTCTTTGGCAGCTTAACCGAGATAGAGACGGAAAATTGGCATATTAATGGTAAATCGAAACGGTTTCCATGCAGTTTAAATGGATAAAGATAGTTTAACACACTCTTCGAAGGTGGATTTCATTTAGATTTTTGCGGGTGAGGAGTTCAACCGGCTCCACGATGATTCACAAGACTTTTTGTAGGAAATCGTGGCTCAACCTGTCGGCCTGTCATAAGCATTAGCCGCCCTCCGTCAACTGCCGATTAGATTGCTTCCAGAGAACAGAGCCCCGACAGCAGGCTAAGATCGTGCCAGTTGGAGGAGTTGCTCTGTTCCCGGGGAGAAATGCATTTGGCCTCCGTGGGCTTAACGGTCCAGAACGACCGACAACCGACAGATGGGCGCATAGAAGCAATCGCTGGCGGGAAAAGTCGGGACAGGCCAGTCTGCTGCCTGGATATCTCAATAGATTTATCTGCGCCACGGAAACTGGAACAATTTGTTGTGCTCTTGCGGGCCGATGGGCAATTTGCACCACCGGCCCCGGCCTGCGACTTCCACAGCAATCGGCTGCTCAATCAATTTGCTGCAAGCCTGTGGAACTGTCGTCGTTGTCGGGTCTTGGCTTTGGCCACAGCTCTCTGTTTGCTGATTTGAGAGCTGCAAGCTTATCGAATTAATCGTTCGAATTAGCCAGTTTTTGGTGGCGGCAACAGCAAGCCAAGCCAAGTCGCTGGACAGCGACAGCTCAATTTGCGCCGCTTGCACTTCCCATTTTGCCATTGCCATTGAAGTGCTTGCGGTTGGCTGGCGGAATGGCGCTGCTGCGGCTGCTGCGCTTTCTGGCGGGTACAAAATTGCAGCAATTATTTTGTTTGTCGTCTGAGCAAACAACTTGCGAATCGCTCGACGAGATGTTCTTTCTCCGCTGGCTCATCTTGTTAATTATGAATGAAATTTATGCGACAATGGGCGCAACCGCATAAGCGAACGCATAAATTTGCATGACAACAGCCACGGATGCCTTTCATCAGCGTCACAACACCAGAAACTGAGGAAAATTCTTGCCAATTCGAAGTGAAAAGGCAGAACATTTTTCCCCTAAAAAGCTTTACAGCTCGGATTTCTCCCTGTGTACCCTATGGAGCCTTAAACGGTAGCGCTTAAAGGCAAAAACATCAGATCGCAGATAGGGGCGAGTTCTCTTTGTACAAATGTCAGGCCATGCAACGCCCACAATGCACGACCGCCATCATAATGCCCATTATCATCGTCGTCATTATCATATCGGAATGATCATAGAGCCAGTGAATGGCTGGCGAGACGGCGCAGGAGGGGTAATTTGTTGAATTGCAGCAGCCTCTTGGGCGTCACAAACGGCGAATCTGTCTGCATCTAAAGTGCTTTTTCCACTCTGACACAGTGACCTCGTGCCTGGCTTTTCCTTCGAGTCTCCAGACACGCTCGCATCCGTTCGCTTTTCGCGCTGTTTGTCTGCCCCATGACTGATGATTATGCCCCACGTTGTAGCTAATCTATGACGGAGTCTGCAAAATTTGTCATCCACCAAACAATGAGCTCCTCTACTCTGGCGTCCAAGCTGTTTTGCTATTCGTGGATTCCTGGAAGCCGCCCATTCGCCGGCAAATATTGGCAAAACTCATTAGAAGAGATGTTCGAGATATGGGCTTGTAAACACCACGCACAAGATTATGTGTGCAATGCCGGACAAATGTTTAGTGGGTTCCAAGTAGTTTGCCGTGATCGCAAAAAGGCGAAAATATTTTAATTAGTTTTCGGGGAGCGGCCCGGGCAGGGTTGACCATATTCGTGGTTCCGCTCAGCAATCCGGAAAGATTTCGAGAATCTATTATAAATGAGTGGAGGAAGTTCACTGAAATACGATATGCAAACTTGAGCTGAAGAAGAAATTCAAACAATCAATCGTCTACAATCACAACATTGGGATTTGGAACGATATATGTACATTTGGACCGATTGCACCGACAGTCTGGCAACACCGGATAAGAACTACTTAGTGTCATTTTATTGTGAAAAATAAAATGGATTGTTACGAAATTGCCTTGGGCAAGGTGGTGAATCGTTTGGTGGAAGAAAAGGGCGCTCAGATAAAGGACAAGGTCGTGATGTCCTATCTGATCGAAAAGCTTGCGAAAAGTGAGTACATATTTGGAAACGAATTCAAGGTGTTAAACTTCGGCTCCCTCGAGATATCCGGACACTTGCGGTCCAAACCTGCAATGGAGCCTATCTTGCGGGCCGCAGTGTGCCCACTTACTTTGACTTGGAAAGGGCCTTCATCCTGTTGGACATTGATTTGGCCAAGCTCAGAGCCGTCAAGTCGTCCTCGTACCTCAGGCCGGCCGTCAATTTTACGGTGCCAAAGACGCGGGACGAGGACTACCACAAGGTACCCCAAGCGATGCTTAATCACACTACGCAACGGGAGATGTCCCATATCCCGCACATTCCGGATTACTTGCCTCCGTACCCGGGAACGCACACCTTCAGAGCCACCTGGATGGAGCTGTGTCCGGAAAAGAACTACCTAAATACCCGCGAGCGCCTATCGACGAATCGATTGAATTTGGAAAAGGCTCTCAACAGCTACTACTTGGGCTTGGGACCAAAATGCTCGCTGTTCTTGGCCCCTCAACCGGATGACCAGTTCGAGCTCGTGAAAGTGACCGAGCCCAAGCGACCGGCCTATATGGATGCATTGATGCCGCGCGACCATTTCTTGGGAAACTACGGCGAATCCAAGGAGGAGACCAATGCAGGTGCATATAATCATAATCAGTATGATCAGCAGCTAAAACTGAGTTACCATTATCCGTCCATTTGTCCTTAAAAAGCCTAGAGGAAAGCAAGTTTTCTATTAGCGATTCTCGTATATGATTATAACCCGTTCGTAAAGGGGAATGTAATTGAAACTTTCGCAGACTTGTCACCCCAACAGTTGGCTGATTTTATTCTATTATGAACCCAATCATCTTTCTCGAATAACAATTTTCCTCCTTTGCCCTTAGCCCTGAACTCTCCCTTCCTGATGGAGCCAAAGTTGGAGAGGTCACTGCAATTGGACCTCGACAACGTGGATGTTGGCCCAATGGTCGTGAACTGTGAGAGCCAGGACGCAGTCGAGGTCGCTGGAACAGACGAAGAGGATTCCGAGTAGGACACCGTGGCAGGAGATTAACTCTTCACAGCCGGACCGAGGCAACGCGCTCGTACAAACTGAATAAAACTGCAGCTCAGAGCAGCCAACACACGAAATGCTTCCATTACAGAGAAAGTCCACGAAAAAGTGTGAGAAAATTAATTTATTTCAATTACATTTCATTAAGGACTGCCACACGTTGCCCTGCACGGAGGAATGTTGCAGGTAATAGGGCAGGGACTGTGGCAGTGGCAGTGGCAGGGGCAGGGCGCCTTCAGGGTTCAAGGGAGCAGATGCTGGCTACGTAGATGGATGCTCCAATGACTCCTGCTGGCTCACCTTCCCCCATCAATTCCCTGGCATCCAGGCACCAGCCCCAGAACGGTAACGATTCGAAAGTATTAAATAACTTTGTAATTTAATTAACTTTGACGTCGGCAGCGTCTGCCTGCCTGCCTTGCGCCGCTTAACTTTGATTAACGTTTTGCAATTTTTCAACAACTTTCGACGGAACTCCCCGGCGGGGCGACACTCCGCACTCGGCAGCCAGAAGTGGCTGTCTGGGGCGAAAGGATTGCGACTGTGATTTCTTCGCCTGTCTCAGATTACATGGGATTTGGAGGGACCCATTCTCTGTCTTAGACTCCCCTGCTCGGATATCCAGCTACTTATTTGAAATTGTAGCTGCCGCAGGGAGGGGCATGCGGGTGCGGAATGGGAATCGAATGCAATTAGAGCCACCTTGAAGGGGGTATCCGCCTGGATGACAAGCTAATAATTCAGAAATTACACAGAAATGAAACAGGGGGAGATGCAGAAATGAAATTGATCTTAATCTAATTATTTAACTGGTTTCTTAAACTTCCAACTGTTACGACTTTTGCCAGTGCACCAGCTCGGGAATTGCTGATTTTTTCGGGCCACAAGATTGATCCAATAAATAAGTGTAATGATCTGGAAACATGACGCACTTGCTCTAAATTCCCCAGACGATGGCCCTTTTCCTTCCATCATTTGCCTCATCATTTAGTCATCAGCTTTGAATTGGTTTCAACATTTTCCGCTTCTGATGATTTTATTTGGCAACATCCGAATTTTACACACAATTTCACGTTGGTATTGTGCCAGGGTCGGGGCGGGGCTGCCCCAAAAAAAGAAATGCGACAGGAGCGCGGGGTCAGGGGTCGCCGCGGGGGCGAAAGATCAGACAGCTGGCAAACGCCGGCTGCCTGCAGGCCGTCGCCGCCTTACTTGCCAAATTTTTTCTCGAATTGTTTCGCTGCTGTTGCCGTGCCATTAAAATGCATAAACATTAACAGCGAACGAACACGAATTTGTAAAAGCGCAATAAAACTGAAATTACATTTGTTTGGGGCCAAAATGCAATAACATAACAAAAGAACGGAAAATAAAACTGGCAACTGGGGACTCCAGACTGGTGGCATCCTTTCGTGCGAAGAAAGGCCGGAAAATATTTAAGGAAAATATTTGTATGCTGCGGGAGACAGGCAGTTTGTTTTGTCATTTTAACCCAGTTAACCCTAACCCATGATGGCCAATGTGCATTTATGTAGTAGGCCCAAACACATGGGGATGGGCCATGTTTGTTGCTGCATCCAGTGGCCACAAAATTGCTGTGGCATCTTTGTTTGCTTTGTGGTCAGCAGATAAAATTCAATTCGAAAATTATGGCAGCTTTGATTATTTCCATTTTTTGTTGAATTTTATACAATATTTCCCTTTGAGCGAGTGACCTTGTTGACCCGAGGGCCGTACACAGGCGTGCAATATAGTTTTGATTTATTTATTCTAGTTGATAAAAATGCGGCCGAAAAAACAAGGAATTCCAGAGCGGAAATCCCTACGAAAAGGTCGAATGGCAGTGGTAAAAAGGGCCAGTTTTGCGCGATAAAGTTCACATTTTCATTTCCGTTCACGGACACGTGTGTGCGATTCGGCCATGTTATCATGTTGTTTACTCGCCACGAAGCCCCTCGACGCCCTCGACGCAGAGGAGCGCGAGCAACAAAAAGCAACAAAAGCCAATATTTCATAAATCTTTTTTTCTGCCGTCGCGCCGCTTCTGGCGTTGAATTTTTACAGCTGCATTTAACCTTTTTCTCTTGACATTCAGTTTAAATTTGATGCCCGTGTGTGCCATAAAAAGTTCCTTACGACCATGTTGTTGCTCATGCGACCCGTTGGCTGGTGTGTGGTGTGTGGTGCGGGCCCTACAAATTGCTACCTCGTTATAATTATGATGTTTTTACGCCTAACAAGGCGGCTTTTGGTGCTCTCTTAAGCAAATCAATTCAAGTTCACGCTTCTTATTTATTTACATGTTTTCCTTTCTTCTTCGGCGCGTGTGTGAAATTTTTACTTTCCATCGCCCTTTGCCGTTTTCCATTTTCCTGCAGCGCTTTCTTTTTCGGCGTTGCGGTTTCAGTCGTTTCTTGGCTTTATTTTATTTTTATTATCAAGCGGCTGCCTTCAAAAAAGCGAGGGAAACCCAAGTGAGTTTTCTTCTCCTTTTTTTTTGCACGTGTTGGTTGTGGTGTTGGGCATCTTTTCTTCTCAGCCGGCTCGTGTTATTTATGTTGTCTGCTTTTTGACACACTCTACCAAACCCAAACACACACGGGATGTTAGGGAAAAGCAAAAAATAAGGAAAAAGTGCCAGTAAATCGCTCTTGGTTCGTGTTTAGCATAAGAATTTCGGCTGCCTCGTTTGGGAATTACAAATTTCTACATCCACCGGCCGAAAGTAAGTGCCAGAGTTTCAGAGGCATTCCCAAAAAACTGAGAGAAACACCATTTTTTGTTTTTTAAAAGATTTTCCTTAGCATTAAAGTTAGCAAGTTGTTTCAGGCAATAAAATTCCCATTTATAAATTCTTACTTTTCTTGCTTTGGCCCAAAAACTCCTTGCCAAATTGCAATACTCCTATAACTTCAATGCCGCCCTGAAATTGTTGGCAAAAAGAAAAAGATACTCATTTCCCTTTCGTTCTGACCAAAAGGTTGGGCCCGGAAAATAGTTCGGGAAAGCTGGCTGGATGGAGTCACATCCCTTTTGGCTCATTTCTACGTGTTGTTAGCACGTTCTGCTGCTTTATGGCCGCTTTATTATGTA
This sequence comes from Drosophila ironensis, assembly GCA_021223825.1. Taxonomy (NCBI): domain Eukaryota; kingdom Metazoa; phylum Arthropoda; class Insecta; order Diptera; family Drosophilidae; genus Drosophila; species Drosophila ironensis. Next base: position 1,223,542 of record JAJJHQ010004461.1, on the reverse strand, counting down.
GTCGGGCGGGCGTCCAGGCAGGCGAACTCACTCACTTCCTTTGGGCCAAATAGCTACACCAAATGCGTGTGTGCGGCGTTTGTTACTCGATATTATGGCAGCTATATAAAGACAAGTGTATGCGCCATTATATTTTTAGCATCGCCCTACGTGCGTAACGTGTCAAAAATAAAGCAAAACTTGCTGCCGGCATTGCCGTTGCGTATACGCCGCGTCGGTCGGCTGCTCCTCTTCTATTACCGATGATGCCACTGCCACTGCCACTGCCGCCCCGCCCCTGTAGGCTTAATTAAATTGATTGAATTTGATTGCTCAGGCGGCAGTGGCTGCGATGGAAAGACAGTTTCCCAATTCGGGTTCCTTTGCAATTACACCTGCAACTCCCAACCCAACCCAATCCAAGCCGAGCTCTCTCTCTCTATCTCGAGTCTGTTTTCCCATTTTCCAGCCAATTATGCAAATTTTTGGCCTCACTCCATGACAAACTAGCAAAAGGCAGCAATTTCGGCGAAAATGCATTTCCAATTGAATTAATAAAGCTGCTGAAACGCTGCAAGGAGAGATGGCAACCTTCTTCGTGGCACTGGCAGCAGATGAAAATGTTTTTCGAATGCTTAATGTGTTTATAATGCCAGAAACGTGCCAGCGTGAAGATATTTTAGCATGTCAAAGCAGCGACTGCATCGAGCTGTGTGTGCTCGTAAGAAGTCTGCTTCCGTCAGGAGCCTGTCTCATTAGCTTGTCTTGCCAATTTATGCATTCTAAGCAGTTTTGCTCTGGCCCAGCGCAGGCAAGCAAACAAACACATCGTCATCATCATTTGCGGGGGCTTCATTTCATAATCACAACAGAGTCGGCGATGGGGGAAGGCGGGTTGCAGGGCTTGCGGCAAGCTGTCTGGAACAATGTCGGGGCTGCCGAACAATAACACGAGCATAATGCACACCATTGGCCATGAATGGGGCAGGCCACGTTGCAAGGGCAGGCAGCGCAGGCGCAGCTTTTCATACAGCTCAAGTTTCTCGCCGCAAGGCAACGGGCAACGGGCAGCGAGTGCTCCACTTCAGGTGGCAAGCATTTATAATTTCCGCAATCTTTCAATGCTTTTTTATTGTCTGCTTATGGGAAGTTGGGGCAGCCACAAATCTTGGCTAAATATCTTTCACCGAAGGCTTGACAGCGGCGCACTCGAACAAAACTCGCGCAGATATTTATTTCTTTATTTCAAGGCAAGAAAAGTACATAATTCTAATGCAGGTTTTTGAATGAAATTATTATAACTTTTTATACATACCACCCTTGTGTTGTTTATCAACAAATCTCTTAGATATTTGCAAATTTTGATACCTAATTTAGACAATCTTTAATTATATTTGATTTGCCTATAAAAAGCATTTGAATCTTTGAGATATGCGACTGCTGGCCACGGCATTCTCCGTTTCTCTGTGTCTCTAATGGGCCCGATGCTATCTCAAATGTTTATCTCAGACGATGCTCCGCTGGCTCCGCTTCGCTTTTCCCCGCTTCCCCGCCTCTCTAATCAATTTCAAATGCTTTTCGGGGAGTTCGTGCCGACCGCATTCGCTGGCTTTATCAGCATTTGGCAATCTTTCTTTGAAATATTTTTCCATATGGCTGCCGCTTCATCTTTCCGAGATTAGGCCACCAACAACCACAATAAAAACAACAATAAGGCAAACGGCAAACTGTCAGCGCCAGAAAAAGGAAAAATTTACAAGAAAAGTAATCTGATTGCCTGGCAACATGTTGCATAACTTTCACACGACTCCAGCAACATGTTGCAGGGGGAGACCATAAAACGTTTATTGCTGCAGGTCATGAAGCAGCCCATAAATAAGAAATATTGGAAAATATTTACACAAACAAACCACACTCGAACGCCCAGCGAACGGTGGGGCATTTCCAAGTGGAAAATGCATTTGGCTCTAGCACAAATTTTCATTTCTAAAATGGGAAAATTGCTGGGGACGCGAGACAAGTCGTTGCAGTTCAACGGCGAAGCGAAGCGGAGCGATCAAATGATTATGGAGCGTCTGGCGGTCGCGGAACGGAGTTTTCTCGATCTATTAGGGCAACCCTAACACAGAGAGTGTTGTGCAACTGAAGATAATTTCTATTAAATAGTGGAAATTGCTATTGTGGAGGGAATATCTTTAAAGTTCACCATAGATATAAGTCTTTTATGGTTAACCTTTACAAAATAATCGATTACGCATGATATTAATTCGATACGACAGAATATCGATATGATATATAATTAACTGTCCAACCTAGGATAGTATTTAATAGTAGAAATACAAAAGTATAAATACAACAGTAGAAATTACTATTGTGGGGGGAAAGTCTTGAAATTCCGCCATAGATATATGACATTTATAGATTTGTTTCCTTGATAATAAATCGATACGATATGATATCGATATGATATTCAATAAGCTGACCAACCTGGGATAGTATTCAATAGAAGGAATTACTATTATATATGGGAATCTTTTGGTTTCACCATATATGACATTTAAAGTTTTGTTTTCTTAAAAAAACAATCAATTGCGTATGAAGTTAAATCGATAGAGCATGCTATCGATAAGATATTAAATTAAGATACCAACCTGGTATAGTACTTCAGGTTTTTTTCTTATCTTCCTCCCAATTTAAACCATAGTGTTCCTAAAACCCTCTGAATGCTTGCCTCTTGTTTGAAAAGCTTCGTCGCAATGCAATTGAGACAAAAATTGTATGTGGCATTCTCTATTTTCCAGCCATTTCCCCAGCCCCCTCGTCAGTGGACTCTTTTTTGCTGCAAGCGAACTACTTGCCACACATGAGATGGCACGTTTACGAATTTGAATTCAATTTGCGGTGCACTCCAAGGGGAATCTACTTGGGGACAAGCATGGCAGATGAACACGCTCGCCCCCCAGTCGGCATAGAGAAACCACAAACCTAAGCACGACAAAAAAGGGAAGCACACCCCCAATGACTCTGCCCCTTGACCTTTGTCCGCTGCTATTTTGGATGCGATTTCGTTCGCCTGAACTTGAAAATGCACGACGTACGAGGATTTTGTGGCACTTTGCCCCTTTTTCCGGGAATGGATTTTATTCTTAAACATTATTTATTTATAGTCCTTGGGCCACATCTCTGGTGGCGGCTGGGCGGCCATTTGTCCCTGAATCGGATATATTTATAGCTCGGCTAATTGTGCTCGACCTTTTGTTGTGGCAGGTTCGTTTGCATTTTTTATGCGATTTCCATTTGCAGCTAAGTGTATAAACGGGCCATAACTGAATGTTTTATGCTTAATAATTGAATCATTTTCGGGTCGGCGTGTTTGCATTATCCGGTTAATGCCTGCGGGGAAATGTGCATTAAATTTGCATCGATCCTGTTGATTGCACAGAGCAAATGCGGAAAAGCATCAATATTTCCCATTAAGCACAAGCCAAACGAATTGTCCTACAATGCAGGTGGGTTTCGGAAAGCAAATATACGAGTAAATCTAGCAATAAATGGGGAAAAATGCTCGGAAAAGACAAAAAAAAACATCAATCACGATGGCGCTCCGCCCACGCAGTTGACATATTTTCGAGTTTATTTGACAGCCGCTGGAATGTCCGTGACGATTTATACATTATATTCGTATCATTTTTGATACGCCGCCCTCCGCTCTTCAGGTGTCGCATAATTTTGTAATAAATATGCGGCAACCAAAGGGCATACGTGAAATAGTGGCATTGATTTTCAGCCCGTTTGGCTTTTGCTTTCAGCCATTCGACAACGGCTTGATCATCAATCATTCAGTGCATCATTCCGGATGCCCGAGTACATATAATACATCAATACAAGTCGGGCTAAATAAATATAATACCAGCCAGCATTCAGTGCAAATGGAGGAGAACAACGGCAAAATAAAGCAGAAACATAACATTGTTTAACCTAAATTTTGAATGGGAAAACACGAGAAGCGATGTGCCCGCTCAATGCTGCAAATAAATCATTAAATATTTGATGTGCGTATACGAAATGTTCGAGTAGGAGCTGCTGTGACATAAATGAAGGCCCAAACGACTGCCAGTTGCCATAAATTTTAAATAATCGCTGGCGGCGCTGCTTCTTGGAAATGCCTGGCTAAATACCCTCGACTGGGCTCCCCGAGAAGAAACAATTAATTGTCAATTAGGTTCGAGGGAAGCCTGTCGCAACAAGTGTTTGCCCTGCCCTTCTAATTCGTCTTTTTGTGAATATTTTTAAGTGGAAAACCGTCTGAGTCTCGAATTGCCTAGCAGATGACTAATTTCGTGCTAAAAATAAACAGGAGAATTGCCAAGAAAATTGGCACGCTTCTTGTTTCACACGCACATACACCATACACACAGCCGAGAGAGATACAAATGTTTACCCCCGAAAAAGAAAATAGAGGAAAACTACCGCGAAAAGCAGAACTCAAAGTGTGAACCAATTAGCCAACTAAATTATGGTGAGAGCCCAAGAGCTTATCTGAATTTCACTTTGGATTTGCGGCCAAAAAATCTCTATACATAGCATACATTGTTGGTCAGATGTTTGCGGTTGGTAGTGTCCGTGTCCGAGTGCCAAAAAAAAGAAAGGAAATGAAATGGAAACTGTGCTGCACTGACCGATTATTTGGCGCTTTTATTCCTTTCAAACGAGGGGGAAGCCATTAAAGAGCCACTGAAAATAGAACCTGACGAAATACTGGTGGTAATCGTACAAGAAATGTTTTCTCGTAAATATGTGCAAATTACTATATACATCCCATGATTCTTCTTCGTGTATCAAGGGAAATTTAATTTCTTACGTCTGGTAAACTAAAATAAGGCGCGCGTCATGCCGCCGAAATAATCAACAGATTTATTCGCCTTGTCTCTGTGTCATCGGAAACATTAATGAATATTTGGTGTGTCACTTTTTATTGTAGTGTTTTCAAAGCAACAAACGTTGTCAGGCGCGATTCGGTGCCAATTCGTTGAAGCATTTTTTATGCCTTTTCCACGAGATCTAATCAAAATTGGTACACGCGAAAAACAACATAAACAATTTTTAATGCTTCATAGAGATTATAATATTATGAAAAAACCCTGACAACATATTGGTGTTTGGTTTGATTTTACTTTTTAAATATTAATTCTGCTTATACTCGACTAAATGCAAACATATTTTGCGCATATTTTTTCGGGTATACTCTGGTTTTTTTTGCATGCACTGAAATTATTCACGGCCAGATGGGAGGAGTCTTGCTCATTTGCCTAAGTGAAGCCCCGGGCCCTGGAATTCTGTGAGCTGGGTGTATCGCATGTTGGTCATATAAAAGCGAGAAGTTCTCGGCCGGCCTTTGGCTGATTTTATGATCATCCATCCATCCACCCCCTCAATTTTCAGGCTGCCGGCAGGCGAGCTAGCGAGTGAGTGCCTGACATGCGAACTTCCGTTTCTCGGGGCAGGAAATGCAAATAAACAAAAGGCAGAAGGCAGGCGGCAGGCAGGCCAACAGCTCCCTATTTGCGGCTGTCTGTGGAGGAGAATTGATTTTTATGGGCCGTAAGTTTGGGATATTTATGCAGCCACCCTGACCGGCCGGCTCTGGCCTACTCGTACAAGTCTTACTATATAATCCGCGCCGGCAGGAAGAGCACTCTGGATTTGTTTATGGAAATGGCAATGCCAAAAACCTCACACTCGACCATGAGAGAAGTTTGCGGCATCTTTAATGGAACATTAGCACTGCCACTGCAGACAGCGCAGCAGCAGCAGCAGCAGAAGTGGCTAAGGGGCCCTGAAAAAAAATTATAACTTGAGCAGCAAGTTGATTATGGTTGATGGGTTGCTGGCTCGCTCGGTCGATGCGCTGATGGGCTGATGGAGGGCAAACTTGGCAAATACCTAACAGCAAAAAAGGAAGAAAAACCGCCTCTGGTCCGTGTCCGGTGGGGCGTGGCACGTCACTTGAACAGCGTTCGCTTTTTGTGCGAGAATTCTTCTTTTTATTTCGCCTTTTCGGGCTTTTTTATTTTAATGCTCGAGCATTAACAGCCCAAGAGTTTGGCTTTTATTATTGCTCATTTGCACAGTTGTCCCTTGTCCTGGGTCCTCAAAAAAAGGGAATAACAAGTAGCCGGTGGGGGGTAACAACATTATGTTTATTTGCCCCGCAATGAGCAATGGCACTCTGGCCGAGCGGAAATCCCCGGAATCGTGTGACAATGATGCAGGAGCTCCTTTCCGAGATTAACTTCAGAGACTCTCGACATTCCAGGAAAAACTTGATGAATTAGCCATCTTAACAATGCGGAGTCTCGACTCAAATGTGAATGGAGTTTCTGGAAACGCATATTTCTTCCAAATATTTGATGGCAAATTAAATAAATAAATTTTTATCTGGCTTTTGTTGGTTAGGGTATTTTTCATTTCGAATTAAGAGCCGTCCTTGCGATCTCTTGGGCGTAAAAGTTTAGAAAAATTCAATAAGTTTTCCCTTTAAATGATGTTGGTTCTAGGCCATTTTTATTTTTGCCTTTTCTTTCTGCACTTTTCAGGCAGATTCCATCGCTTTGCGTTAACCGTTTTAGAATGTTTTCGCTTTTCTTTGCTGGCGTTTCACAACTTTTAATTAGCCGCATTTTATGCAAACGCATTTAAATCAACAAAACTTCTGGCAAGCCCCCGGGGGCCCACCAGAGGCTGAGAAGAAATTGAAAGGATCTGGCATGGGAGATGATGATTTTCCCCGTCAAAATGGCGGGAAACTCCATCGACTTTTCTGCGGGTGCGAGAAAATCAATTAGCCGTTCGCTGAGTGCCCTCAACTTTTCCCTAATCGACATGTGAAGCAATGGAAAGCGATGGCAGTGCTGCTGCTGCTGCTGCTGCTTTTCATATCTGCATCGCTCTGTGCTGTTTCCGTTGTTCTTCGCCGCTCGTTTCCGCTTTTCCGCTTCCTGCCCGCATTGCAGGTTCCCAACCTCTAAACCGGTGCTCCCCTGACCCCGCCGCAGCCTTCTGATGACTTTTGTCCTTGTTCGCCTTGGGGTAAATATTGAAACAACTGATTAGTTTGAGCGAACCGAACTTGTTTTGTGTGCACGTGTGCGGTATTCTACAGGGGCACAGCGAGAAATTCCTTCGAGATCTTGGTATATCCAAGGGATAGCATAATGAAAGGCTTTCCATATTGAGTAGAGGACTATTATGTGCAAATGCACCATGTTAATCTTCTACAAAATCTTTAAAGTTCTTTAAAACCTTTCCCTTAAATCTGCGCTCTTTTGACACGAACTCCTTGCAGGTCCTTGGCATAAGCATATATTTATTTATGTACGGAACACTTCTATTTGTTCATAATGATACTAGGACATATATCGGAACACTGGGCCAAATCGAATTTGTGAATTATTCATGGGGCATTCAAATTGATGTAACCGGACGGGCATGGGCATGGGCAGGGCCGGCAGGCCAACGAAAATCGATCTGTGAAATATTCATTTCTGTTTACCGAATTCAAAACCCGTACAAGGGATGTGTGGGTGTTGTTCCGATATATTTGCCGGATAAATTGCCTCAGAGTGTGCAGCAGAAAATTGCATTTTCTGTTACTTTGTAATTATATTTGCCATGCAAACGTTTTGTCTCAGTCACTTGGCATGCCAGGCCCGGAGTTCGAGTGGGTCCTGCTCCGGGTCCTGCTCGGAGTCCTGTCCCTGTTCCTGTCCCGGTTCCTGCTCGTGTCCCTGCTCGCAAGCCAAACTTAAATGGCATTTGAGTTGCAGACTTTTCCTAATGGAATCACAATTTCCCGGGACACACTCATACGGAAATTCAGTCCATCACACGCGGCGGCGACACAGGCGCAAAAGTTGGGCGCACACTTTTGTTGTCTTATTTAACTGCAAAGTTGAGAGCAAATAAACCGATCCGCCCGGGGTTTGAGGGGGCCCACAGTAAAATGTCGCACAAATTGGACTTAATCAAATTGCCAAAATGTTGACAACCGAAAAGGAAAGAAAACCGAAAACATTTCGCACGCTCCGCTTTTGTTTTCGGCTTTCCAACTTGGCCAAAACTTGGTGCCTGCCCCCGCACACAAAAGTTGCGTAGGCAAGTAATATTGAAATATCATGCTCGGATTTTTCCTTGCCGCCAGGAAATTTTTCCGCCGGGGATGGGCTAATTAAATAGCCCGACGATTAGCCCGGCAATTGATGGGAAATCATAGCCAAGTTAGTAATAAGAGCTACTTGGGTGAACAAAATCCTTTAGCAATTCCATTTAACTGCAATTTATTGTTCGAGAGGCTTTGTCGGAGCCCAGCCGGAACGCCTGCTGCCCTACAAATTATTATGCAGAATGCTAAAGTTGGCCAAGAACTTTGCCCGGAGGAGGCGCAGGAGCTGTGTAGTTTTCTCTGCGCCATCCTTTGAGCTAATTGAGTTGTGCTGCAGGTGGAACTGTGAACTGCGCACAACAATGGAAGTCAATTAACTGGCTAAGCCAGGGAAAACATCTTCATTATTCGAGTGTTCGTTCGGCCATTTGAATAAGCGCTAAAAATTCATTTCGAGTGACCCAATTAACAGGGCTCCCCGGAACAGAGCAGCGCAACAATCGCATTAAACGTTTAATTACAATGTCCCAGCCGCACTCCTTTCCCTTGCTTATCCGGGGTGGCACTTCCGCTGCTAACTAGCGTATCCTTTCCGGCCTCGCTCTGAAAAGGATTTTAGCAATTTGTATTTGCCCCTATGCCCCTCTTGAACAGCCACTCTATCCTCTGTTTTTGCCGCATTGTGTGTGTAGTTTTTGCCGCCGTTTGTTCACAGTGTTTTTGTATATTGAGTGGCACTCCATTGTTGACCTGCTTCGGGTACAAGCAACAAGCAACAAGCTGCAACTGGGCAGCACCACCTACGCAATTTCGCAATTGCAATCGCAATCGCACCACCCAACTGGGTCAGCTTACCCATCGCCACCACCACTGCCAGGGGGTTCCCCTTTTTTACGGCTTTGTGATGGCAAAAATGTATGAAGATTGCTTAGCGGGGGAGGATTGTAACGACCGCGTTGAGGGGCTTGGCCGCAAGACTTACGACTCTTGAAACCTCTTAATAAATGGAAACAAAGGATTCTGTTGGGGAAAGAATCTGTTCTATTTTTAAAGATTCTAATGTTTTATAAGCCATGGAAACAAGTAAACTATCCATTTTTTTATTCCCCTTAGGTTTTCTATTAAATTTATTCAAATGGGCTTGTTTGGTTGTAAATTTCCAAAGAATATATCATTATTTAATCAATTTATCTACCCTATTTTGGATGACAGTGTATGGAAAGTGTGTGGGAGTCGCAGAGGAAGCGAATGCATCGCCCGAGATCATTCAAAATGAAAGGGCGGAGTTGTTTCACTTCCGATAAGACAAGCTCAATGCTGTTGGGTGTAGAATTAATTGAGAGAGCTGGATGCCCTTTGGGGATACATCTGCAGCCCGGAATGAGACCCCCTGCCCCGAATCCCGGATCCCAAGAGTCCCAAGCCGCAAACCGCAGTGAAATCTGCATTGGCAGCGACCCCAAAGTGTCTGATTAGCCAGTCGACATGTGGCTTGTGGCTTGCGACTCGCGTTTGGCTCGGTTCTTCGCCATCTCCGCTCCAATGCACGCCATTCCACTCCAGCCCCATACAATTCAATTCAATGCGATTCAATGCGATTCGATTCGATTTGAGTTGGGCCCATGCCATTCGGTAAACAAGCTAAGCGAGCCAAATTGATGCGCCTAATTGGCCCCGACTTGGGCCGCATGGAGTGCGTGAGCTGCCGGCTGCCGGCGGCAATTGCATTTATGCGCGAACATCGCCGTTGTCATCCATGTGTCCATATAGTTGCGATATACTCGTATTTATATGCGTGGGCTGGCATCGCTGACACGGCAAACACAACAACTTCATTAACGGGTGAACGGCTGTACCAACAACGTCCCCATTTTACCGGCTGATTGACTGATTATGGTCAAGTGGTTGACTGCATAGTGCCGCCACAACACCAAAATGTTTATTAATTATCGTGCAAATTTCAAATGTATTTCACACGCACTCGCTGCTAAATTGAGAATATTTATGCTCGCTTTTAATTTTTATATTTTCGCGTTACTGAAATTTTCGTTTTTCAGATTTATGAACGCTCGCCGAACGCATTTTGTTTTGCTTAATTGTGCGTGGCGTGGCATGGCATGGCGTACGCGGCGTATGCGTTATGTGCCCATGTCTGCCGCGTTGCATTGCTCATACGCAGTGGTGTACGAATATTTTGTGTAGTTTTTTTCCCGCTGAAAGCTCAAATATTTCTGCCAACTGAATGCAATTTGTTGTGTTTGCATATCGAATGTTGCGTTGCATTTTAAATTTGTATTTATAGTTTCAAGGAATCGCAAATAGGGTTGACTCGCTCGGCTGGAAATAGTTACCAAAAATACCCAACAAATTTGTGGAGACGTACCTGCAAAGAAAAGAGAAATAATTACTAAGTTTGTTGCTTTAAATTGTATGTTCTGCTCCCCCCTCTGTTTGCTGAACCATTTTTTACTGCCACATTTCCGCTAAACAAACTCAAATTAAACGAATCATAAGTAGCTGTCTCTGCGCTCAAGATCCACTTTTCACAGTTGGCAAGTGCAACAAATGACTTTTTGTCAGCCGAACAATGCTCGAGAAAAATCTATGGCAGCAGCAGCGGCAGCAGCAGCATCAGCAGCAGCGGGAAATTTCCTCGCACTGGATTAGCGATGCGAGGCAGCTTCCCAAACACGCGGCAAAAGGGGGCGTGCCGGGGGACGACGAGTTAAATTGCAAAGCAGCTGCACAAGGCAAATGAAACTTACAAAAATAAATGCACAACAAAGGCGGGTGTGTGCTTTGCTGCCTTGCTGCTCGGCGCACATATTTCAATTTTTTCCTCTGCTGGCTTGCAACATTTTCGCAGCATCGTTTCCTTCTGCCTTGGAATGTTCTGCGAACTTTTCCCATATGCATGGGAATCTGAGAAAGAAACCAGCTCCCAGGATGCATAGGAAATTACATTATAAATTCTACCCCTCCCCAGGGGGACAAAGGAACCGCCGCCACGTTTAAGTGTCCACGATTTTTCGGCAAACACATTTGCAAAGTAGCCGCATAGATACAAGCCATTTGCATTAGGCCGCAATCAATTTTCGATTAAATTGTGTAGCAAATCATTGACCGAACTCTAATTGAAAAAAAATTGCAAAAATAGGAACAAACAAGCCACAAATATGAATTACATTTCCCGCAATCGTTTGGGCTTTTTGGATTGTTTGCAATTTGCATAAACAGCGGACAGGCTGCCACCCCCGGGGATGTGGCACTTTGTGGGGCTGCGGAGCATCCTGCCTGGAAGAGATTTATGCGGCTGTGCGGCGCCAATTTATGCCGGAAATTTTTCGGCATATTTTCGGTATTCCCATTGAAATTGAAAACATATTAAACGCACATTAATTTCATATGTCAGGCCCAAGTCTCGCGCCAGCAAGGCGGAAGTGTGATGGATGGAGTTGGCAAATTTCAAGGGACCTGTCGGACGGATGTGTATTTAATATCGAACGAGAGATTCACATTTTATTTATTTCACCGCAAATGTTTGCCAGTTACAAACTAAAGTAACCATGAGCCCTGGAGCTTTCCCCTTCCGCACTTTCCACTAGATAAGATTTTTAGATAAACTTGAGACAACCGGGCCGGGCTATCTTATCTTGGCCTGTTCCAGTAAAATGTTAAGTAAATGAGCACGCCACTTGAATGCCCTTTGCACGTTATCTGGGCTAAGTTTATCGGGTTAAGTGGGATGGATGGCATTCCCACAGCTTCTGGGGGTGGACCTTATCGGCGGGCGCTCTTAATCATCAACGCTGTCAACGGCATCTTGGCCATCATTTTTGCATATACATGGCATATTCATTTACTGGCGCAATAGAATTTATAATGAACCCGGGCCGACAGCTTCCTTTGCCGGCTGCTGTTGGAACTGGCCTAATGTATTACATCATTAATTCTGAGAACCAAATTCATCAAGGGAGCGGCGATAAATAAACCAAGTTGATTAATTTCGCTGAACTTTAAGGCCGACTTTATGACTGCCTGCGTCTCCTAGATTGGCTTAATTACAAGTATAATATAACACCTCGTGGCCCAAAACGTGTTTGCTGCTTATACGTATATTGAAATCAAAACAAAATCTAGCCAAAAAGAATTATATACAACAAATATTCACACAAAAGCCGGCAATCAATTGTCTCTCCCCGGCGACAACTTCAGTTCACAGCTCTGGCGTCAGAAATTAATCCAACATAAAAGCCTATAAGGCAACCCTGTTTCTGGTTTTATTTTCTTTTCGGCGCTGACCACATAATTTATTTGATTTTTCGAGCACGATCGTCTGTGATAAGAGGGTCCCCAAGAGGCAGTTCCAGTTGTTATAGTTTTGTTTTATTCTTCATTATACCATGTACCTTGAGGGAAAAATGGTATATTCACTTTGCCAAATGTATGCAACAGCTAGGAGACATTTCCGATCCTACTTATACGGTGTATGTATTATTGATCAGGATACACAGCCGAATCGATCTAGCCGTATCTGTCCGTCTGTATGTATGTTCTTTGAACACATCGTTCCCCAAAATGGTAGGATCTAGAGACATAATTCTTTTTATTTTAGATGCTTTTATTCTATAATCAGAACATGTTTAGTTTGTATTTCAGCCACGCCCCCTTCCGCCATTGAAATTTTCAAAAACCACCATTTAGGTATATCTCCGAAATAATTAAAGCAGGAAATATAAATCTTTCTGCTTATAGTTTATGTTTTAAATATCTAGCCATGTGGCAAGTTTTATAGAGATCGGACAATAAATAATGAAGATACGGCCTTTGCCAGTGTCGATTCCTGGTGAATGCCTTTTGAGCATAGGTACATGGTATCTCGTTGTCGAGCGTTTCTGCTTGTTTTTTGCCCGGTTTCTGGGGAACATGATCTGGTAAATTTTGCATTCCAGGCGCACAATAAACTCGAAAGTTTTTTATGGATTTTCGGGAGTGCTTGTGGAGTGAGTTGATTATGCTTGGGAGCTCCGCTCGAGCCTAATTGGCATTTTCAGCGTGTGTCTCCGTATTTCTGCTGCCCAAATTCTCGGGCTTGCTGACGAACTGCGTCAACGCACCCAAAACATATTTTATATGGTTTCGCCTTATTGTTCTTGACAATTTTTGCATGTCGAAGCCGAAAACTTGGCGCTTTTGCCGCTTTCTTTTTCACGCAAAACCAAAACCAAAGCCGGCGACGACTGTGCCTTTGCCTTTGCAATTATAATGGTGCCATATCTCAGCGATTTGCTTGGGGTCTGGGTGCTGGGCGAAGCCATAAAAACTGATTTTACGAGTATGCTGGCAATTTGAAAGTTTTTCGATTTGTTATGGGCAAAGCGACGCTTTTAATGCTCTCTTAAAGGTGTGCGAACGAGGCGATTATGATGTAATTCATGCAAAGTCCAAACCGGGATACTCCCCAGTGCGATATCATAAATTCAAAGGGATGAAATCGTTGTCACACGGTGTGTTCTTAAATATTTTTTATTGCCAATACACCATGTTGAATGGTAATGTATGAATTATGGTTTCCAATTAAAGTTTACGTAAGCTTTTTTCCCAGTGCCCTGCCCCGAAATTGGATGAGGTCAAGTTGAGAACGGTTCTCGAAATTCTGTAAAATCATGCCAGCCATGCGCTATTACAACACAATTCTTACAACTCTGGACTTTGCTCCGTTACCGTGAAAGACATAAAACTTAAAAAAAAACGAAAGACAGAGGAACGCTCGCCGAATGGCACTTCAGTTTAATGAACCGGCGGCGATTTGCGACAATTTGAGCAGACTGCTCCTCAAAAATGTAATAACAAAGAATTCTAAAGCCCAAACCGAAACTGAACCCGAATGTCAAAGTCAGCGAAACCCAAGAAGCGAAGAAGCAACCGAACCGAGCCCCCGACGGTTTTCAGTACCCCAAAATCGTGGTAATTCCCAACTCCACCTAACTGGCGCATAATTAAGAGTAAAAACCGCAAAAAAGAAAACAATTTGTTGCCCCATGGAAATTGTCAAGCGGTGGCAGGCAGTGGCAATGCCAGTGGCCGTGGCCGAGGCTGTTGCTCTAGCTTTTCCTGCTGCGGTTGGGCTGGGGGGTGGTGCATGGCTTGGGTGGTGAAAATTATCAGCATGTGCGTGTTTTTTCCTCGTCTGACCGCTGTAAAATCCATTTTTTTTCATCCTACTCTCTGTGGCAGATGGGTTTGGTGGAGTCCGCATTGAATTTAGCAAACACAGCAGAGAGGCAAGCCAAATCTAGGGGTTCGAGCTGAAGCCATCAAAAGCGCAGCGGGAAAGCCAAACATCGACTTAATTAGGCTGCTGGCGCTGCTGCAGCTTCAAAAGGAAAATAATAAATAAAAGAGGCGGTCTCCTGCTGCTGCTACCGTTTTTAACCCTTTGCTGAGGGTTGAAGTGTTCTTAGGGCTGCCAATAAATTAAAGAACCCTTTGATGGTCAGCAATTGGGAGTTTTCTAAACTTTTTGTTAAATAAATAACATTTTTATTATAATTTTTATTAACTTATATCTTTAGGTGAGGCCTGAACAACAAATTCATAAAGTAAATCATAATAAAATCAACTGATATGTCCATATTGAAGTATTTGCCAATTAATTTCCACAATGTGTGAATATCTCATTATCGTATTCAAAAATACATAAATTTTAAAGCATTTGAAATGTACGTTTATGGCTAGATTCTTAATTGCAAACTGTAGTTTTAGAAAACACGTTTTGCCAACTCAACTTGCCTGGCAGTGGGTTAAGCTCAGTGCGGCAACGGGGCGTATGCGCAATGCCGCAGCTGGGTAGCACGAAGGCTCAAAAAGAGTGAAACTTTCTGGTGGGCGCTCCCCATAATAGGCCTCCGTAAAACGAATGGCCACGCCCAGGTCAAGGACAACGCCCACGTGAACCAACCGCTCCCAGACAGGAAGCTGAAAGCTAGCTGCTTGCCTCAACCACTTAGCCGCCAACCCCGCGAGCATCAAATGTCAAAGCCAGGCGATCGATTCGAGATTGCCCGTTGATTTAGAACAATATACGCGCTCGTAAAACATTCTTAAAAGCTATCAAGCGATTTTACTGCAAAATACAGCATTGCCATGCTGTGCAATCAACGAAATTGAAGCTATCGCCAACGCAGTCGCCGTCTCCGAGCTAATGTCAAACAATTAATATTGCATCGACTTGACAGGCGTCAAGCTGAAGCGCCAACGTAAACTCATCGCCCCATCGAAAGCGATCGTAATGGCTGGCAGTTTGTTCACAAATTGATTTTCATTACACAGATCCATGGCGAATAATTTGCCAGCAAATAAATATTTAAATGCGGGCCATTTTCAACTGCGTTCGGGCACTCAAATTTCCCCCCAATGGATTGACCGTCATCAAGTGAGATAGATGATATAGGGGCTTTTGTAAAATTGATACATTACATGGGGATAGTTTTTAGGATAGGTAATGAATTGGAGGAAAAAATAACTTAAGAGAGGTAAACAAAATTGGAAATATTTGTTCAATTAAAATACTCTATGTTTTTAACTAATTGCAAGAACAATAATTCCAGCCATCCATTTGTTGGCCTGCTTTTCGCGACTAGGCTTTTGAAAGTCAAGTGGCCGGGACCGAAAAAACAGCGAGTGTTTCAAACTATTTTAAGTTGCCATTAAGTCAAAGTAATCCCGCAAGTAGAGCACATAGGGCCTGGCCAAAGAGAAAGCATATTATGTGTTCTGTATGTTCCGGCGAACGCTAATCTAATCGGGCTTATCTATTTGAGCAGCAGAACGTGGCGAAATGTGGCGGGAACTACTCGTACTACCAGTATGCGAGTATGCGACATGAAAATAAGTTTTTAAGCGATCGCTTAGATGGAAAACCTGCAACACCCGGCGGCGGGGGGAGATAACGTGTTTGCCAGGGCGAAGCTCATGCAATTAGCAGGAATTGCAAATTAATAATCATGTCTCGGGTGGATAACAAGGACAAAAGCCAACACACACGACACCCACTTAATAGAAGGTGGATGGATGGATATATGTATGTAAGAGGTGCTCCAAGTGGGAGGTTGGGGCTGGCTAAAACCATAACAATTTGCAGGCGTATGAAAAATGTATGCGGGGCAAACTTTAAATTCATTACACACACGCAAAGTCAGCAGAGGTGGTTACACAGAGGAAAAGGCCCCAGTTAAAGAGATGCAGAGTCTGCATTGCATTGCAGACACAGTTTTGGCAGCTTTTAAATAACTACCAAATATTTAGGAAAGTTCAAACTTTCCCAGGAAATACAAGATTCAATTTTGTATTGAATAATGCTTTTTGTTCAACAGTGTATAGCATAACATCTCACTTCTTTCGGTGTAAAAAAAGGAAAGGATAGAGGTACCCACAGGCAGAGGATGGAAAAGCGGAAAGGTGACAACGTTCCACATCACAGTTTACGAAACATGGACATGGGCAGGCCAAGCAGTTTGTTTAAACTGCGGTCGCTTGCCAGGATGTGCGGGAAATGCCCTCCGCACCCATACACATGCATTAGCATTTTCCTTTTTCCTCAATGCGAGTGTATGTCTGCTGGTTGGCGTGCCCATTCGCACTTTCAATAAGTCCTGTTCCCCACACACACACACACACACACCACACGCCGAATGTGTTACATCAAAGTGGGCGGTGGCCCTACCTCAACCTCTTTTGCTGGTAATTTGAAAAATTTTCGTGCCTCGCTTCTATTTACGCTTTTATCTCTGTGGCACATTTTCCAGGCCCTCCCTCACCCTCTCCACCATCCTGCCACCTTAATGCCTCTCTTTTTTATACAATTTGTATTTCTTCATTTCTATTTACCGGCCTTATCCGCTTCCTCAGCATTATGCGATGCAATGTGTGTGTTTTTTAGTAAACTGACAAAAATATATGCATTTACATTCAATGCATTCATAGAAAATCTAAAAAGCGATGATATTTAAGGCTCGTTTTTCCCCACACTGAGTAGGGGGGGGAACATACTTTACTTGGAAAAGCCTCTGATAATCTTTTGACCCTCAATTTCTCCCTCTGCACTGACGGGGCTCGTGTTAACCTTGGCCAGGGCATTAAAACCGTGCCAAGTGTCGAAACGAACTGACTCCTGGCCAGGCCCCCAAAAACGGGACAGCAGTAGCCGTAGCGACACCAACACACAAAGGGCCACTGTGTGTTGGCAACTGGACATTTATTGAAGGATCCACCGCCGCCTCCTGCTCCTTGGGAGCCACCTGAACTGCCGGCTGACTCATTTAAAATTCGGCCAGGCATGTGTGCGAGGAGGAGCGTTCGCCTGAAATCCAAGCTAGTGGCCTGTTTTTGCCTTCATTCTTGTCGGCCAAAACGCTTCCAGGCAGCAGCTTCCTTTGGTTCAGCACCGTCTTATGTTTGCTTTTGCTCTCTTTTTCCGACTATCCTGGCTTTTTTCGTGTTTATCTCACCGAACTGTTGCATTTTTTATGCCATTTTATTTCATTTTTATTTTTATGCTCTTGCCAAATGTTTTTTCTGTCCCTTTTTCTCGGTCTTCTTTAATTTGTTTGTTATGCCCGCTTTTTTGTAGCTAGTTGGCCCGGCTCAACGTCTCACATACCCGGCCCTCACTTGGAGCTTTATCATCTTTATACCCGGTTCTTCAAAAGAACATGGGTGTATTGAATTGTTATGAATGTATGTGACAGTGAAAAGGAAGATATTCTTGATCAGAATGTGTCTGTCCGTCCGTCTGTCCATAGGAACACCTAGATTTTGAAGACTATAAAACTAATTGCATATTCCGAATTTTGAGATACCAGGTCAGCACAAGTTTATTTCAAAATTCTGCTACCTCTTCCCGCACCCCCCAAAACGGGGATTTCTGTGGCGTCCACAATGTTAGCTCTAGGTTTAATTTATTTGGATATTACATTGGTAGAGGCAATATTTATCTGTGTTGTAAAAATCAGCAGGTTACGCCCACTTCGTACGTGCAAATGACAAAAATGTGTGGCGCCCACAAGCTTTTCCATAGAAACATGCCGCGCATTTCTCATCCGCAATGTTTAACCAGGTTCTGTGAATCAGGTGGAAACTGAGAAGCGGGTATTTATAGTCAAAACACTCGACTATAATCGTTCTTACTTCTGGTCTCTAAGAACGGCCAAATAGGATTTTAAGGAAGCTCGAAATATGAGTTGGACAACCTTGATTCATTACTTCTGCTCGAGTAAGCTCTGCCTTGATTTGGTCAAGACTATTCTGCTGAAACTTATATGTTAGATATATGCTGCTTACAAACGAATCCTGCAGGGTAATCCCCGTTCGATTCATTCCGGCAACAAGTTCTCCTTGCCTTTTGTGCTGGCTAATGTCTATTTCATTGTATTTCGGTTCGGTTTCGTTTTCTGCATTTCGGCATTTTATGATATCCCCGCGCGAATTCTGTCGGATCTGAATGCAGAGCTTTGTTTTCCTTTTTCTGCGGGATACCTCCTTCGTCCCCCGTCTGCTCCTGCCGCCTTTGTACATTTCCCTTCCTTTTTTTTGCTGAAGAAAGCAATGTATTTTTAGTGGATTCTGCTAAATGTCTAAAAATATGCGCCATGTCGAGCACCTGAGTGGCATCAGGCGATGCCTGCAGGGGCCGGCGGGGGCAGTGGCAGCGTGTCAGGGTCCATTCGGCTCGCTTTTTTATTTATGACCCTCGAAAAAGGCGATTCGTGCATTTGGCTTAAATCTCGCAGCTCCACGCAGGAGGAGCACGTTGAAGGTCATCGCCGGGGACGGGGACCAGAGCTCCCCCCCTCGACAAAAAACCAAATCGATTTTAACGATTATTATTTCTTGGCTTGTCGGCTTAGTCACACTCACTCACTCAATTACCTGGCGCGACCTGGGCGACGGGCTTATGAATATGAAATGCATTCGCACGGCCAGCGAAAAAATGAAAATTAACAAATAAATAAAATAACAGGCAGGCAGGGGGGCAGGCGGGCAACCACTTGTGATTGACAAAAGTGTGGCAAGGACATACTATACAGCAAGCTGCCGCTCGGATGGCACTGCCACATTAGCGTTAATTGATGACCAAGTCCAGTGACCAGTGCCACGCCCCCTCGCAGCGAGTGGCCCTCTGTGACAGCTCATTAATAAGCGGATTTGGCCCTTTTTGGAGAGCATGTCCTTTGGCCTTCGCTTTGTGTTGACGAGCTAATCTACTGCATAAATCTACAGTTTTGTTAACAATCCCGACAAGCGTCCAGATAGCGACAAAGGCAATAAAAAAGGCGCCGAAAAAGCGGCAAAAAGCACAGAGGGAAATATAATACATACATATGGGGAAAAATACCAATTTATGTTTTGCTTATTCAGACAAAAGCTAGATGGCTTATCCACATCAAAGCCGCACTTTAAGCGAACCAAGTTCTCAGCCGGCCCAAAATAATTTAATGATATTGTTAGCCGTTAAAGGAAATATTATTTTTAGCAAACCAAGAGGGTTACTCTCCTAGAAACATTCACGAATTTAAAACGATTTAAGATTAGTGATATTGGGTCACAGAGATAAGATTAGGAGCCAAACAATCGCAATGAATGAAACCTATAATAAGGTATTGCCGCTTTCTCTGTGTATCAATTGGGGGGAGGGAGGTCAGCGGTGGGTCCAGGGCTCGTGGCAGTGACTACATCATTGGGGCAGGTCTCGGCACTTAATTAGAATTGTGCCCGAATAGAACGCTCAGCACGCCCGAGTGGGATAATTTATGCAGTCGAAAGAAATGGAAGAACCCCAAAAAAAACATCGTTCTGCATTATTGGTAAGCGTTCGGCCAAAAATATATGATATTCCAATCAAGTTATGCAAATATCTCGAGCGATTTGTGAATCGTTCGAGTTAATTGTTCCGCTCCGTGTTTGATTTTCACTTATCCAAAAAAATAGACCCATTTTACGAGTATTTGGTGGACGTGGTGGCACTTACCTTTCCTAGATGCTCGCCCGCGTTGAGAGTGCAAACAATTTGAAATGCAAATATGCAGAACTCCCCGCTTTCCAAGCTTTGCGCCGTCGTCGGATGGACTTTTGCCAAAAGAAAAGATACACCCCGAGTGTGCGAAGACGAGTATATATTTCTATTCGCAACTGACAGAGTGTCCGACTTTTGGGCGAGACAATTCGCGGGCCCACGGCAAATATTGGAACTTGATGTATTGCTTTCGTTTTATTTTGGCCAAATCGAGCCAATTAGCGCTATTTTGACACAAGAAATCGGATGGCGGCAGGCCGGGTCTTACGAACGTAACCGGCACGGGCGAAATTTCACCTGCAGCTGCCAAAAAACACACTTGCAACGCGGTGGCACTGGCGAAAATGCGGCACTTGTTGTGTCAGTTCGTTCGGAAGTTCAGTTTTAACTTTTTATGATGGTATGGGGATGGAGGTGTTGGTGGGGTTTCGTTCGTTTTTTTGGCAACTACTTCTAACTAGCAACTTCGAGGGCCGAGGAGTTGAGCGCTCCGTCGGGGAAAAACGCGTGTGTTCGCCACGAGCGTAAAATTGCGACTAACCGACTGCGACTGGCAATCCCCAATCGCAAAGCTCCAAAGCGGCCGGCTTGCTTTTGCTTCTGCTTCTGCTTCTGCCGTGCTTGCCTCTGCCTCTGCCTTGGGCTCCACAGATGTGACGTCACTGCTGTGATGCTGCCGCCGACGAGAGAGTCATACACTGTGCAAAGTTTACTGGGCTAAATATGCAAATAACATAAATGAGCTACTATGGGTTAGGGATTTAGAGTTGCCTTAAAATAAAGATGCAGAATTGTGTATAAGTAACAAAAATATCACAAATTCTCAATCTAATTATTTAAACTTTAAAGAGTAAAGAATAAGTGATATATTTAAAATGCAACTGGTAAATTTTAAATATTTATTTGTTACCAAAATCAATCATCAATAAGAATATATTCATAAAACCTTTAAACATATCTTTTGAATTCCCTGAAAAGTTGTGGAATATTTTCAATTAATTTTATTAAACACTCATACTCCGGGAACTCTTACCTTTTTTTCTCAGTTATGCGGCTTCCCACTTTCTCACTCTCGCCCCCAAAAGCAGAGAATTTGTGACTGGCTCTCCGCAAAATTTGCCGGCTCCGCTTAGACACACGTTTCCCATTCGCCCTGTTGGCCGCTCGCTCCGTTGGCAACATGTTGTCAATCGAAGTTTGGCGCGCTTTTCGCGTTTCAAGAGTTTTTCTAACTTTTCGCTGGGCGAATTCCCGATCCCTGGCCTCTTAATTGGCGATGCCTGATTTATAATTTATACACCCGGGATTTTGTTTAGTTTTAGTTTTTCCATCTTAGCTCGCTGCCGGCCGCTTCGTTTATTTATAAAGACATTCAAATTTATGACTGCTGACTTTTTGCATGAGATCAGAGTGCTTGGCCCAGTTAATTTATGGGCGCAACGGGTGCGCCTGAAACTAAAAATGAATGTTTCAAATAGCAGAGTAATAAACCGAATTCGCTTTCTATATTTGTCCTTTTTTTGTTGTGAGTTGCACAACCCGGAGAGTGTTGCCAGCGGATTTGTTTACTTTCTGCCCGGCCCAGTCAACCTGAAAAATAGTTTAGAAATCACAAATTCTTGACCACATTCAATGCAAACAAATGACGCCATCTGTCTGCTGCTGCCGCCCATATTTATAAACAATTACGTAGATCGCTGTACTGCAAAATCTTTGTACATTTTCAGGGAAACCTATTCATTCGGCTTAGCCAAAAATAAAGTGGCAAAGTGTGTTAGGGCCAGAGGAAAAGTTTGAAGCGGAAAACTTGGACAATGTGCAGTGGGAAAGCTCTCAAGCTTCGGAAACTTGTTGCTCGTGGCACGTACAAGTGCATTAAGCAAACCGCTGCAGCTGCAGCAGCATCAGCAACATTTTCAACGTGCAACATCCGCAACAAAATCAACCAACCAACCACATTGTAGAGTCACGAATGGTAAACATCGCTAGCTACAACAAAACACGACTACAACATTTATTGCTTGTGCGCGCCTGACCCATTTCGGAAAATAAATTCAAAATTCCGGCGGGTGTGTAGAGGAGCTCGTCCGTCCCCCAACGAAGTGGTCAAATTGCAAGCTGGTAAACAAAGCGGAATAATGTTTATCCAGCGCTCAAAAAAATTGGGCGCACGCACTCAAGGAAATGTTATTCGAGAACGCGGGCAAATTAATTATAAACAAGCTGGCGGGGAAAATAATTATGAAAATTATCGAATACCACTCTTCAAGACAAATGGATCATAATTTTGCGAATCGAAATAGATTAATTTATGATACGTGAGGGACTTGCGATCCAGCAGGCCACACAGGGTGATCCGCAAGGCTCTAAAAATAGAGATGACATGGGTTTGGAAATAGCCTCATGATCGGAAGAGGGCGGGGGTTGTGGGTGTGGGCGTGGCACCGTTGGGTGGGGTATGGTGGGTGGGCGTGCCGCCATCTGCTCTGGACATTGGCATTGAGTGGGTGGCGCCTCGCTGGCAACATGTGCGCCAGCTGCCCCACAAAATCCGTGCATAAACAGCAGTATTCGTGTAATATTACTATTCCACTGAGAACAAATCAATAGAAATTTATAAATATTTAAAAATAATTGCTAAAAATTGAGTACAACCTCTCTAATCAATGAAACATGCTGATTAATCGCAATTATCTGCAATGTATCGAACCTAACACGATTACGATAAAACTTTTCACGATAAAACACCAAAAATGACCAGAAAAGCAACATATTTTTTTTAAATATTTTGAATTTTTTCACGGTGAGGCATTTAATACATCAAATAACGTTAAAAAGTTCCGAATCCGAACTGGACCAAATGTTCTGCCGGCCATTAACACCCCGAAATTTTCAATAAATGAAACTATAGCACTCTGATATGCTTGGAAGCAGAGGGGCTGGGAAATATTTGGCTGGGGGGAAGGTCAGCCATGATTTATGCCGCAGCTCAACTCATCTGGGGCCATCAAAGGGCAGACACCCATTAATTGAATTTCTTTCTGCGCGATCGCCAACACTCTGCACTTGACTGCGGCGAAATGTTTGCGCAACTTTGGCAGCCGTAGCCAACATAATGCCACTAATTCTTGTAATTTATGGCAATTTAAAGATTTGTTCAGCTGCCGCAAGGGGGAGCGGGCCTAAACAAACAATCGGGAGCTGTGACATTGACCCATCCAAGAGGTCGCAGCACGTGGGCCCCCGCATCAGCGTAGAACAAAAGATTCCATCAGAACGCAGGCTTTTTGATTGTGTTAGCGAAGGTTAGTAACCCAGGAAAATCTCGAGTGAGAGGTAGGAAAATGTCTCAACCGGAAATCAGGAAATGGTGTGAACAAATAAGAGAATAAACAAAGCATTTAAGAGTATTTTGGTTAACAAATAGCTTAAATAAATGAGGAAGGTGTGAATCCTTAGATTAGATTTCAAATCTTTTTGGTTAAATTTTACAGATATCATGGGAAAAGCAACAATTAGGTCAGTGAAGACTTAAAAAAACCTGTTAATACTAAAGATATCAGCAACTTATGGGCAAATAAAGCCAGACATTTGATCTGATTGCCCGCCCTCGCCGCCGAACCTTCTTCCCTCTTACGAATGCCACATGTAGCCATTTTTCGCACATTTTGGCCATACATTTTGCACACAAAACCCCGAAAAATTGCAAAAATAAATACAAGCAAAGACGCAACATGTGTCCGTGGCCGGGGATGGGATTCGGGTCTGGCTATGCTCCACTAATGCGAACACAAAATTTGGTCCAGAATGATCGCCACATTTTTGTATCGCCCCAAAATAATGAAAACAAAAAAACACAAAAAGGATCATAAAAGCGAGTGGGTAAACATCTTGAGCTGTACGAGTATTGCCACGATCTCAAAATTCAAAATATGCAAACTTGCACTTGCTCCCAAGACAAATGCTCAATAAACGCAGCAGAATCCAATAAGTTTTTATTAGGGCCTGGATGCACTGCAGCGCACAGTAAACAATTGAAGGCCACACGACTCCCGCTGATTCATGCAACTGCAATACAATCATATCTTGTGAGTTGGTGCAGCTGGTGAGTAAGGCGGTATGCAAATTTAGCGGAGCCGGGGCAGCGCGACTAACGTGTTTCCATTTATGCAAATATCCCAATAACATAGCTTACCATACGCGACTGATAACCAAGTTTGGGGGTACCTACTTGCAGTAATAAGTTTTCGATTAAAAAAATGTTTGATAAGCGGCAGGCGGAGGCGAACACCCAAGTTGGAGGACTGCTGCTGCTCACTTGAGTGACTTAATTGCTTTTCGTTGTTGCCCCGCGATTGGAGCTAATTGAAGAGAACTCGTTGGCGATGACTGCCCCTGGAGAGTGGTGGTCACTTGTGCAGCCACAACCTGTCCCGCCGGCAACTGGTAACGGGCAGGCGGGCTGGCGGGCGCGGGCCAAGTTTGTCATTGAAGATTAGTCCGGCCACCGGGGGCTCAAGAATTATGCCTGCCGGCCACCGGAGTCACCCGAGCCTTCGTGTCTGGCGTTGTCATTTCCATTTTGTTGATTTTCCTGTTCACTCTGCACTAATCGATTTTCAATGTGCCATTCGGCGAGGTGGCATGTAATGCCACAGAGTTTAGCCCCTGGTTTTATTCATATTTGGAGACCTACCAAAAGTTACGCCATTCTGATTAATTGACGGTATTATACACTTGTCGGCATTCCAACAATTTCCAGTTTGACCCAAATTTCGGACATCGAATTAAGATATTTCAATTACTGTCACTTAACATCAAGTTCAAGTTCAATTGCTCAGCGTTCTGGTGTTTCAGTCAACCAGGAAAAATGTATATCAATAATCAAGATAATGAAAAAAGTGTGACTCAACCCGCACGCGCAGAGATATCTGATTCATTCGAGTATTCCTAGATATTCTGATTGAAGAAATATGCATAATCTGCTCACTGAATCACCTGTAAATTTTAGCTGTTTGCCATCTGTGAATCATTTGGCGAATGTGTTTGGAAAATAATGTTTCCATTTCCAGTACCTAAAATAGGCTGAGCTATCGACAGACACGGACCATAAACCCATCGTAAATAATTGATTAACATTTTGCCGGAGCATACATATGTTAGATCAGCAGGACGAGCCTAATTAATCAACTTTCCTCTAATTGACAGGGCGGTGGAAAATAATTGCTCAAAATTATTCGCGCTTTGCGAATTGCAAATAACACCTACGATGGCAATTTCGCATTTCCCCTCAACCCCTCGCTGCTGGGCATCGATGGGTGAAATTTAATTTGTGGACGGGAAAGGAAAGAATGTATAAAATTGTTTTGGTCACAAAATTGCCACATCTGCATGGGCTGGCTTTAAAGAGGCTTTAAAATTATGCAAAACGCATTGGGGGCTGCAGAGACACACGAACCACGAACGGCGACTGTCAAACACAGAGGCCACATCCCGTCTGCCTTGGGGCCCCTCAAAGCCACCGGCAATTACAACCACAGCAAGTGAACCGAAATTCGGGCCAGAGCAAAGTAAACCTTGGCTGCACTTTGCAAAAAAGTGGGAGAGACTTTACACGGCATTCCAAAAATGCATGTGTTTTCAAATGCAGTTAACAAATCTTATGATAACCAGCCATCAAAACAAAAGATTGTATTCCATACTGGGATTGTTTACAACACCTTTTGCAAATAACAGAACATCTACCTACTAGTTTCCACCCCTGAAACTGAACCCCTTAAAATCAATTGACACTTTTTCTTGGCCAGTAACCAGCTTTGCCCTCAATTTTGAGGGCAGCTCCTCTTTGGCCAGTTGGCNGAGACTTTACACGGCATTCCAAAAATGCATGTGTTTTCAAATGCAGTTAACAAATCTTATGGTAACCAGCCATTAAAACAAAAGATTATATTCCATACTGGGATTGTTTACAACACCTTTTGCCAATAACAGAACATCTACCTACTAGTTTCCACCCCTGAAACTGAACCCCTTAAAATCAATTGACACTTTTTCTTGGCCAGTAACCAGCTTTGCCCTCAATTTTGAGGGCAGCTCCTCTTTGGCCAGTTGGCCTGCAGTCGAGATTATGGCAAGTGCCCATTGACTTGATGCCCATTCCTGTGCATATTTAATTTTATGCTTATGCTGAGCTCCCATGTTTTCCTTACAGAAATGTGAAAAAGAGCAACAAGCCAAAAACGGAAATAAAAACCCAACATTGTTCGCTGAGACGATTCTGGCAGCACTTTGGACTTTGATATTGTATCTGCAAATTATGCAAAATGTATGCGAAATATGAGCGGCCAGTTTGTCCAGCGCCGAAATTCTGTGGAGGCACGACACAAAGTTCAATTGTATCAAATTGGCAAAAAAAAAAAAAGCAAAAACCAAAGAGAAATAAACGAAAAGTTTTTAGGCGGCAGATTGGGTACGACTCCATCAATCATAACCATCAATCAGACGGGCGAAACTTTGAAGTTTGCGGCATGCGGCATGCGGCCCACAAACATAGCCTAGGAAGAGGAGCAATTTTGTGGTCCATTTCAATTGAAGCAGAGAGCAACAAGCTGTGGCAACACAAGCGAGTTCATGGTGTGAACGCACTTGTGGCAAAATACAGTACAGTTTTCCCATGAAATTCGCCAAATTTATACGACTAAATATTTCGCACAAAGTTCAGCACTTGCATGCCAAACTATTTCGATATACTTGCCAGGGCTGATTTCATGTGCCAACTGATGTCACTGCCACTTTCATCCATTAGGTCTAATTATTAATACACTGCCAGTGTGAGGGGCATCAAAAATCTATAAGGAAAACGGCTTGACTCATTGCAAAGCTTTCGGGCATTGTGATCCTGTGTCTCACCTGATGGTGCAATCTTTTCCTTGAATGAAATAAAAGTAGTTTCAAAACGGTGGACCGCATGGATGAATCAGCATACCACTATAAATTATTTGCCAGCCCCTTCAGATTGCATTAAAGCTGACTACTGACATGTGGAGCACAGTGATGCGGTTTGAGAACTTTGCATCTGCTGCCAGTGCCAAAAATGTAGCCCAGTCTGCAAAAATGCTAACGAGCAGACAAACAGATTTTGGCCTGCTTGGAGGGAAGAGATATGTATTTCGGGAGCTATTTTTGCTCGCAGCCAGACCATAAATTTACGCTGGGGAATCACCAAAGTTCAGACAGCATGGAAGACAACTTGGAGTCCCCAAAAAAAAAAGATGTAGACAAGTCTTTTAATCATCAATTTTTGGGTTATAATTAAAATAAAATATTACTCCATAGATTTTATAGTTTTTCTTCTTAAGAACGCCCCAGGTATATTCTTGATTCCAAACTAAAATTGAAAATTTTTAAACGTTTGGATGAATTTTTTAAGTGTCTGGATTCGAAAGATTAATTTTTCAAGATTACCAAATGTTGCCGTGGCAAATCTATCATAAGACTGACACTGACACGACATGTGTATTAAATGGAGTCCTATTGCATAAATTGGGCATCAATTTCACGACAGTTTCGCACGTATTTATCAAGTGTCTCTGAGTCTCGTCATTGTCTCATTAAGCCATTATTTCCGCTTTGGGGCAGACTCAAATTCCCGTTTGACACTTCTCAAGAGCAATCTTGAATGACATCATGGATCGTTCCGCGATCATTATGCATATAGACGAGCAGTATGCGCCCAATGACGCCGTCTCCATTAATCACAATCGTAGAGGCGACCATCTCGACCAATCAATTGCAACTGGGGAAGGAATCCTGTCCCCCTGACACCCGCACATTAAACGAAATTGTGTGCACTGGCACGAGGTCGAATTTAAATTGTATATAACATTCTTCTAGCTCGCTCTCCGATGAATGGGGGACTGATTTGGCGGCGAAGGAGTCGGCTCGAACTGGGGCAGACGCTCAAATGGATCAGGTTCGGGTTCGGACTGGGCTGGGTAACTGGAATAGTTGCTGGGATCCAGATTGGGATGGTCGCTACTTTAAACTCTTGTCCTTGGCGGCTCCAAAGTACAGCACCGACCAGGACTTGTCCGGAACCGCATACTCAATGTCACGTTGATAGACGCTGTTTGGGAGAAACAAATTGCTTCAATCAGTATCTTAAAATCAATTTTAAACACAAACTATCTTGCCTAGAAATTTGAACACGATTTGTAATCAATTTTCAATCACATTCTACAAACAAAACAAGTACATTTTATATATTGCTTACCTTGTATCCGAGCTGACCATGCGCTGGCGTTGATGCAGCGGAATACAGGTCTGTTTAGGCGTCGGCTTAAGCTCCAGGGCGAAATCACTCTCGGATGGATCGACCACCCCCAAGTGTTGCTCATCGGTGACATTCGAATCCCTGCTGCCACCGCATTTTTCCCCGACCTTGGAAGACATGATCACCTCAATAGCGAGTGTTTCTTCTCAATGCGAATCTTTGCTAGGCCCAAAAATACAGCAAGTCGCGTTGCTCTAAAATCGTGCAATTTACGCTTAATTTCAATATTCCACAACAAAATTTTCTCTCCCTAATATCCGAATCAAAAGAATGACACAAAAAAGTTATGTATCTTTCTGTTACTGGGATTTCACGTGCTACTGAACGGAAAAATCAAGGACTACTTTCATCATCGTTGAAATCGAATCCAAAATGGCATTACCTAATTATCTGCAACTTTGATTTTGGTTAATTATACCATGTACCAGGTACAAATGGTATATTAGGTTTGTAACAGGGAAAAGGAAGCGTTTCCGACCCTACAAAGTATATATATTCTTAATCAGCATCAACAGCCGAATCGAAGAAGCCATGTCCGTATGTATGAACACGACATTTTTGGAGATGATAAGAGCTAAAGGTGAAATTCTTTTTGCTTTTGGTGCGTTTTTAATGCAGCTTATTTCAAAATTTTTCCACGCCCCTTTCCGCATTCGCAATTTGCATAAAACTGTACATGTCTCTAAATACTTGACCATAACTTGAACAAAATAAGAGCTAAGGGTAAAATTTTGCATTAGGTCCGTTTAACTAAGACGCAGATTATGTTATTCCACGCCCCTTTCCGCCTTTGCCTTTAATATACCCTTATCTTCGAAATATTTTAAGCTAGAGACATAATTTTGAGCCCGCAGATTGTTAAGATTGTTAAGATGTACCCTTGCCACGGCAAGAAACGAACATGGTATCTCGTTGTCATCCGTTTACTAAAATATTGTTTTTATTCAGTAGCGAAAACACTAATAATATGCAAATGTTGACATTCCCCAGATGACCAATTGTAAGTTATCATTATTTGCTGATGCTGCTATGCACTTCTGGCGTATTATACAATGATATGAAAACAAGTAGAAACGCTGTAGTCGAGATTTCTCGACAACGAGATACCAAAGGGGTATCTCGGCAAAATTCCAAGAATGACACTATCTGCGCAATAGTTAAACGGACATATTGCAAAAAGAAATAGGTCTCTAGCTCTTATTTTGTCCAAGTTATTGAAGAAAATTCAAATACAGTTTTATGCAAATTAGGAAGGCGGAAAGGGGCGTGGCAAAAATTTGAAATAAACTTGCAACTGCTGCAACATCTGCCTGCAACAATAACACACCAAAAGTTGTTTTCTTAAAAGTCGGCAACAAAATTAACACTTTTGTGGTTCAATTACCAACCCCATAAGTATGCAACAAAATTTTCCAAATTCAATGTTTGGGATTTTGTTTCAAAATATTGACAAGCTTATAGCTACCCAAGTGGCAGCTCCAGCAGGTTGTATATACGTATTAGGAGCTTCAATTAGTTTTAAAGTTTTACTTTGAGAATGCATACAGCTAATTTACTCTGCTGTCGCATACGCCCAACCAAATGTCCCTTGCTTTTAGAAAAACAACTAATTTTGCAATATTCTTAGAAGTTAATTAACTTAGGTACATAGGAATATATATAGATATGTATATGAATATATTACATGTTTTAAACAGTAAGTACTTTAAAATTTAGAAATATTTTGGGGTCTAGACCCCTTCGTTCAAGCTGGTATGAGTGATTCTAGTAAACTTGCACTTGGACAACTAGAAGGGTGGAGCCCCTATTGGTCATCTTTCTGATCAATCTCATGGGGATCATCAAGGAGGCGGGACTGCGACAAACGGTAGCTACATCGTGCGGCGCCCGGATGTCGTACATGCAGCTGGTGTTGACACTGAGGCAGGGGCGCATCTTGGTTCCCCGGGAAGACCAAACGGAAATGCTGCCGGTCAATTGCTTGCCGCTTGGCACAAGGCTGGATAGCCATATCAGAAGCACCTCATTCTCTTTTCCTTTCGCACAGATGGCACTGGCTTCCGACAATCCCGTGACTTGAAGCATATTGGCGCGGGTGGTCATCACCAAGACGGGCAGCAGATCCTTGACATCGTCTCCATGGGTGTCCATGAGCTTCTCCCGCACCAGATACAGCATTCGACACTTGGGCCTGTTCAGGCCCACCAACCTGGCGTCGAGAAAGAATGTCTTTACCTGGCGCACGCTAATCCGCTCCATAGCCAGGGTTCGATGGTCGAACTGCAGATGGTTATTCAAGTCGGAGACGAACGTCAGCCTCCTGCAATCGTAATCGGGGCAATAGAGTGGTGACCGGGAAACATCCAGTTCCGTGGCGCCTTTCATCTCATGAGCGATCGAGTTGCGGGCGTAGGCCAACTCATTTTCACAACAGGGCACAGTATGGAACTGCGGGTGGGATGGTTCCAGATTGGGCCGCCGCAACTTCTTTTTCAACTTTGCCATCACCCTCATCTTTTTGATCGCTTCTAAGGGATCCCTGACTGTTGCGTCCACGCTCGCTCTTTGAACGAAAGAGGCGAGGATGCATTCCATATTGGTGATCTTCATCTCCTTGGAACATTTAATGTCGGCCTGGGGCCACTGGTCAGATCCATTACAAAAATCGGCCTGGTCCGGTTTCAAAAACGGATTCTTTAGTTTTTCCGGAAGCGATATATAACGAGTGCTTGGTTCCTCTTCCGTGGTGGGATACTCTTCGAGGTCTGTATACGCATCGGATTCAACTTTGTCGGCTGGCGCTGTAGACAGAATGGGGCCGCGTTTTTTCTGCGATTTCTCGAGCTTTTCGATTGCTTCATTTGCTTGCAAAAGTTTCTTTACCTTTCGATTTTTGGATTCCTTAAGCTTTTCGAGCAGATCAATAACTTGGTGTTTATGTTTCTCATCGTTGTCCTTTTCAGCTTTCTTTTTGGACTTGTCTTTCCTATGTGCCAGCTCCATATAGGCCTCCATTATAGTATCCAGTACTTCCCTTTTCTCTTTGGCCTTCTTGTATTTTTTTGACACCCGAATCTTTGCAATTTCTGCATTCAGTGGAAAGTGAGCTCCTCCTCGCTCCCGGTCACATTTGTCGGTACTGTTTTGATCTTGTTGGGTATCCTGTTTTGGGTTCTGGTGCTTGCGCTTCCGATTTTCGAGTTTCTTTAGTTCCCTTCGCGTGATCTCGTACTGCTCCTCAATTTTGGAGCGCATGACCTGCAACTTGGTCATCATCCGCCGTTTTTTCTTCAATTTTTTGTAGAGCTCTCGGTCGGAACTGAAAGGCTTGGCGGTGACACTATCCTGTCCCGAGGTCTGGCGCTTTTTCGCCTGCGTTGATGTCTCCGGTCCGTCGAATTCACCGACTTCTTGCTTATGCCGTGATTTTTTAGTCCCGGATCCTTTTTGTCCCAGCTGGTTGTCTACAGAATTCTTGGTTTTCAATGGTTCGGACGACTTGGGGGCTCTTTCCTTATTACTTATAGAAGCGACAATTTTTTTCATCTTTAGCACATTTTTGTTGAGCGGACTCCATGGCGGACGCGGTTCGTCCCTATTCTCCTCACGTACCTGAAGCCTAACCGGCTTGAAACTGGGAAATCGTGCGAATGACAGACCGGACATTGGAGGATCGATCGCATCGACGGCCCAATTGTTTCTCGGTATTGGCGTCGAGTGCGCATCATATTCATTTTGCCTGGCTGTATTAGGGACCAAAATGGCTTGAGCTTCTGGTTCCAATACGCTGTCAGACGAATCATCCTCCAATGAATTTGGAGGATTTGGTTCCTCCGTACACTTAATAAAGAAACGGCGCTTCCTGCATACTGCGCACCAACAGGAGGCGCCCTCGACAGAGTCCTTGCCCACCGAGCGCACCTCAGGGTTAGGCAAACTGAGCTGGCTCCGCTTGGTTTTGCATCGCGTGCATTGGAACATTTTAGCACGTACTTCTTTGATGCGATCGGACTACAAGTGTACTTGGTACCACGGTTATTTCATTGAAAGCACAGAGAAAGAAATTTTAATAGTAAGCCAGTATGAAAGTGGAAAACGAGTTGATTGATAGAGTGTTCCAAAATCTCGACAGACAAGTGAATGCTTGCTATCAGTCTCAATTTGAATCATTGCTACTAGGATCAGTTTCAATTTAAATTTTGTAGTGTTTATTTTCTAACCAATATGTATGTTTTTATTTAAACAGCTTATTCCCCCCAGTGGCTGTTTGCTTTTCCGGTCCGGCCCCTGAGAGAAGGTGCGACATCTTCGGTCGCATGCAGGGCTTATCGATTGACCGTGAAATCCGGCGACGAAGGCCAGCCCCGGGGACGTGCAAAAATCAGCGGAGGAAAGCCAAGCGAATTCGGGAAACCTTGGTCGCCCGTCCCAGCCATGCTCCAGTTTGCACGCCTCGAGCCGGAGCTCTCGAGCGCAATTGTGGTTGTCAAACGCCCCGTCAAGTGCCACCTGTCGGCATGTGAAGCCAAAAATAGAGAGAAAAATTTTACATTTTAGATGCCTATCGCCAGGTGATGGTGATGCTGGTATACTCTTGAATCAAAGCATGAAAATAAATGTATAAATGCATTATATGACAGATAAACCAGTTTGTATTAACATGATTGTCCCCTCAATTCTCTTAATATCTTTAATAATATTGTAATCTATAAACATTTTTCCCTATAAAACTGTTGAAAATAAATTAAGCGTTGTAGGTACCCATTTATTTATTTATATTGCTGGCTTCCTCATGGGAAACACAAAGTGTAGTAACCTTTAGCAAGGGTACACAAACATCTAAAAGCGGCTTAAACTGAGTCCAATCGAAGCTTCGCTTCGCCATGGCGGTGATTCAGCTCGAAAAGTGGACAAGTTCGAATGTTTGTTTCACTGTTTGTTGAGATGATGCGCCAAGCTAAAGCCAAAGACGAAACTAAAACCGCGACCGGCGACAAATCGATGGACAGAGCAAATAACGGAACCCGGTCCCAAGCCCACTGTTTGGTTACTGCCCATGTGAAGGTCTTCCCGCCAGTCGATTTGCACTCGTATAAAAATCACATCGTCCAGTCGAACCAACATCAGACGCTTCACAGACGAACCATTAGCAAGATGGTAAGAGTACACGAAAATCTTCAGCAAGGATAATTGAGGATTAAAAGAGGATACAGGCTTGAAATAGTTCATAAGATGCTCAAATTATTTTAGTTTGCAACTAGCAAAACCGGTTCTTTTAATCCCTTTAAATATCCGCAGAAACTCTTCGTCCTGGCGATTACCCTTTGCGCCTACCTGGCTGCAGCAGATGTTTCTCACCTGAAGCATCCCAGCAGCAGCTACCTGCCACCTGCGCGCCCCGAGCAGGCTGTCTCCATGAGCATCGAGCAGCAGGAGCTGCGCGAACTCCCCGAGCAGGTGGAGTACATGCGCATGAACGAAAATGGACAGATGGAGGCCATGCCCGCCAGTCTGCTGACGCCTCCGGCTCCAGTGGCCCAGGATGAGGCCGTCCCCACCAACCAGTACCTGCCGCCGACTCAAATGGATGTGGAACCCGCCATGGAGATGATGGAGCAGCAGCCAGCGGTTATGGAACAGTTGCAGCAGCAGCAGCCACAGCTCGCCATGCGTTACCTGCCGCCTGCTCCTCAGGAAAACCAGCAGCTGACCTACCAGCAGTACCAGGAGCAGATGCAGCAAATGCAGGAGCAGCAGCAGCCGGAGCAGCAGCCAGCTGAGGAGCAAATGCCCTATGTCCTGGATGTCCAGCAGCCGATGGC
Organism: Drosophila ironensis; assembly: GCA_021223825.1. Lineage (NCBI taxonomy): Eukaryota > Metazoa > Arthropoda > Insecta > Diptera > Drosophilidae > Drosophila > Drosophila ironensis. The sequence continues at coordinate 1,189,175 of JAJJHQ010004461.1, read as the reverse complement.
CCCTTCGGATGTGGAAACCCAGGAGCTGATCGAACCCGAGCCCGCCCACGAGCTCCGCGCCGATGGATATCACTACAAACAAGCCGAAGAACAGCTCCGGCTGAGGCATTAGGTCACCTTGCCTGAGAGTCAGTCACCGGATGACGGCATCGAGAAATCTTCATTGAGAGTTCTGAAGATGCGTCATCCATTTGTTAAATGTTTAACTTAGTTCTTAGAGACCGATTAAATTTCGACTTGCCAGAGAATCTTTTTTCGGTTTAAATTGCTGGGCGGTTTCAATTAGTCATCTGAAGCAATCAAGCTTTTAAAATAAATGATATTGGCATTCAACATCAAAAGAGAAAAGGACCTAAAGATAGTGTTATAAAGCTTTTATAATTGAAAAAAATCATCTAAAAATATATGAAAAAACAGGTTCTCGTGAGACAAAAGAATAAATATCCTCAGCCCTGGGAAAGCTGTCAGCAAAAAAGTAAATACTTTCGGAACCAGCAACAGTTGGTATCTTCTTAAAAATTCAACTGTCACCTATCTTACCCATGGGCAGTACATCCAACATTAAATATTAAATTTAAATTAAAAGTATAAAAAAATGGCCAGCGCTAAAAACGAATATTTTGAAGGAATTCTGCAAAGACGTTCTCTACTTCCCGCCAACGAGTCTTTGCAATGGCTCAATCTTCGACGATACTGTCCAGCTTGGAGCCGTCTTATGCGACGCAATGCGGTTGGAAAGCATCGAAATCTGCCAACGACCAAAATCCGTAGCTTGGATGTGGAGATCGAGGGTTACCTGTGGTCCTTATGGGGCAATCTACATCCGGAAGCGCCTGTTTTCGCGGACAAGGTTCGCGGTCGCCAATACCTGGCTTGTTATGTGATGGCTTGTTGTGCGGCAAACATATATCCGCTGGTGGATTGGAATCCCCGTCTACTGGACTCAATTGTGATCAGTGGTAGTGATTACTTCTGCCGGAGCACAAAGAAAATCAAACAGAAGGACTATGAGTTTTCGTTGGAAAACCTCAACGTCGATTGCTTTCTTGGGAATTTGAAATGTTCCGTGCACATCGAGCACGTGTGCTATGGCAAGCTCTACCGATTGCCAACGTTGAACCGCATGAATCTCGCCGAGGCTCTGATCTACTTCTTCAGCCACTACCAGTTCGGTATCGTGAGCGTCCGGAAGCGATCCCTGGCGATTGGTTTCTGTCAGGGCCACGATGGCGGATACTTTATGTACGATTGCCAGGAGAAAGATCACCCACTCTTCCCCAAGAAGCAGGGAGCTTCTTACATGCTACGCACTCGGCATCTCCAGACCCTGCACTACTGTCTGGTAGTAACCCTCAATATTCCCAGCCCCAACGTTGAGTTTACTATTCACAAAGTCGATGTTGCATTGATCGTATGATTTGTAGGACAAATTGTACCCAAGAACAATAGAATATGAAACTAAAAAAAACTTTAATTATGCCGCTTTCCATTGATTGATTCCAAAACAAAATTTTACTATCTTGTATTAATTTTCATTGCCCTCGTCGCCCTCCTCCTCTTCGTTCTCGACGGTGGCACCCTCACGCAACATCTCTACTTTGTGGATGCTGAAGTCGATGTTGTAAAAAGGTACATTTAAGGTGACAACCACACAGTAGAGCAGCACCTGCAGGTGGCGGGTGCGCAGCATGTAGGAAGCACCTTGCTGCTTGGGGAAGAGCGGACGGTCCTTCTCCTGACAATCGTACATAAAGTATCCGCCATCGTGTCCAGGACAGAAACCAATCGCCAGGGATCGCTTCCGGACGCTCACGATACCGAACTGGTAGTGGCTGAAGAAGTAGATCAGAGCCTCTGCGAGATTCATGCGGTTGAACGTTGGCAATCGGTAGAGCTTGCCATAGCACACGTGCTCGATGTGCACCACAAAATTGATGGTATCCATGGCGCAGTCGATGTTCAGGTTCTCCAGCGAGAACTCGTAATCCTCCTTTGTGATCTGCATGATGCTCTCCTTGAAGTAGTTGGTGCCACTGACCACGATTGTGTCTAGAAGGTGCGCACTCCAGTCCATCAGCCGATAAACGCTGGCCGCACAACAGGCCATCACATAGCACGCCAAGTACTGGCGGCCACGGACATCGTCGTCGAAGACCGGAGCCTCCGGATGCAGATTGCCCCATAGCGACCACAGACGGCCATCGATTTCGACGTCGAACTTCTTGATCTTGCTGACGGGCAGGTTTCGGTACTTTCCTGATGTGTTGCGCCGGTTTAGTCGGCTCCACACGGGCAGGCAGTTCTCCAGCTCCAGCCAGCCCAGCGACTCGTTGGTGGCACAGATTTCGTACTCGGGCCGGCCGTAGTGTTTGTTCGAGCAAGTCATAGGTATGGAGAGGTCGGTGAGTAGTTGTAAGATGCGGGCATTCGGCGCGGCCTTCTTGTGCGACAGCACATCCACAACAAAGAACTTGTACTGGTTCTTCTCCTTCCAATCCTTGGCGGCCACACGTTTGTCGATGTATTTGAGCAGGTCGTCTACATCAAAGAGAAGCACCCAGGAAGCGGTGTTGCGCTCGGGCCAACGCTTGGGACCCTTCGGGCAGCGCTTCTTTTTCTTGCCACCCTCCTCGTCTCCACCGTCATCATCGTCGTCGTCGTCGTCCTCACCCTCTTCGCCGCCTCCCGGCTTTTCCATACTGCCATACGGATCGAAGACGTGGAAGAACTCATCGTGGTAAACAGCGAAGCTTCCATTCGGCGTGAAGATTATCATGTATTTGCGCACGTTCAACAGCTTGCCAAACTTCTTCTTGAAGATGGACAGTCCCACTTGCGGGGATCCCGCCTTCTTCACGGGCGTTGGCGTCCACATGCCTGCGGGCTCAAAGCAGCGGATCCAAATATCGAACTCGTAGTCATCGACGGTGACGTGGCGCACCATCCGCTCAAACACCGATTCCAGTTCACAGACCCGGGAGGCGATGGCCTTGGCGTTGGTGATCACCCGATCAATGCGGTAAGAGTTCCATTGGTTCAGAGGCCGAAGGGAGCAGCTGATGATCGCAAGGGCGCAGGCGAAGTAGCACGGCTTGATCTCCTTAAAGGTGCCCTCATCCCGACCCTCGAGAGCCAGACTTCCCTGGATCTTGAATTTGCAGTCCTTCTCGCGCATCCGGTAGCCGAACAAAATGGGACGTGGCTTGTAGGGCTTACGCAGCTCCTTGGGCAACTTTTTGCCAGGATGATGCTTTAGCTCGATCTCCTCCTCGCCCTCGCCCTCCTCTTCCTCGCCCATCATGTCAGGCTCTTCGTCCATTTCGTCCTCGCCGTCGGCCTCGTCGATGCCAGTGTCTCGGTATTCCGGTTCTGGAAGAAACCGAAGATATTAAATGAAATTGAAATGGAATGCTGACCGCAAAACTAATGGAAAAATTAATGCTACATTTCTTTACAGACTTGCCTACTAGATTGCACTATTTTCACCAAAATATCGCCCGATACTTACTCTTGCCCGCCTTGCGATCCAGATGTTCCTGCTTGGCCTTGAGGAACAATTGGATGCGCGCGTTCTCCTTCTTGAGCTCCTCATCGATATAGCGCATCTTCTCCAGGCGCTGTTCCTTAAGCCGCTTCTGCCTGGCCGTCTCCAGCTTGACCTCCTTGTCATCCTCCGCCTTCTCGTAAGGCCGGAACCGGCCTAGTACATTGTTGTCCACCATATCGATACTGGCCACAATAAAGTTCATCACCGAACAGCCCTGCGGATTGCAACCGAACTCGATGCGCTTGATCAGGGCATCCAGTTCCACAAATCGCAGAAGGCACGCGGGGCCCGATCCGCCTTTCCGGTAGCCGACGGCGTTGCAGGGAAATCCGATGAACATGTAAACAAAGTTGTAGCGTTTGAATATCACGCAGGAGAAACGCTGGCAAACTAGCAGCAAGCGTTTTCCATCGCTTAGTAGATCCACTAGGACCTGTCGCAAAGGCACCATGATCGAGGACTTGACCACCTTCAGGACCTCTAAGCTAAAGTTACTTTCACCGATGGAAATATCGGGCAGCTTCTTGGCAAGCAGACAGGCCAGAATGTACTCATAGTTTTGATAATCATCGCCAAAGCTATTGGCAGATTCCAACGCGAACTCAATGAGCTCCGCGTTCCAGGTAGATATCTTGTACTTAGCGGACACCGCCAGAGCCACCAAGCCGGCCAGGAGGCCACCCAGCTTGGCCATTTCCTCATCCAGCTGGGGAAGCTGGGTGGTGCCCATGATGATCCAGGAACCATCCGGAAGAGCCTTGAAGTTGCTCTTGAGCGCCACCTCCTCCTCCACGGTGAGGATACGCCTTTCGTCTTCCTCCTCACCCTGGGCGAGCTCATAGCCCCGCTTGATCTTAAGCCGCAGGGCCCGGAGGTTTTCCTTGTCCGAGCGCAGCAACACTTTCTGGGCCGGCTTGTACATGGACGGCCTTCTGGGCTGCGGCTCCGGCAGCTCTTGAATGATCATATTGATGATTAGGTTGATCAGATCGTTCACCATTTCCGACTCGCCCACAGTCGGGAAGCGTTCCTCTTCCGGTATACTTTCGATGCTCTTTTTCTGCTTCAGCTCCGGTGCCGTCGGCTCATCTGTGAACGTTGGCAAGCCCATTTGCAATCCCGGAAATCTGTTTGTCTGCGGCGTCATCACTTGCAGCGGCCGGATGCAGCCTGTGCGTATTCCATGGATGAAAAACTTGCCGCCACGACGCATTTTAAGGGCATTCGTGTAGAGCACCCGCACAAAGGAGTCGAAGGTGGAGTGTATCTGCAACACGGCCAAGCCCTTGACGGTATAGTCATCGGGATCCACCACCAGACCCGTGCGGTTGCGCCGGAACGGATCGAAGACGTAGAAAAACTCTCTGTCCCGCCACAGGGCCAGCACCGAGTTGTCGATTTGCAGGAGCGCCGCAGGCCATTGAGGCATATTAAACAGTTGGTGCAGGGCCATAGTCAACTGGGACTCCAGATAGTTCTTGCAGTCTGCCACATGGCCGTTGATCATGAACGGATGCTTGCGCACTGTGGCCTTAAAAGCACCCATCAGGAACATCTCTGGCAGGTCCACCACATTCAAATGCGGTTTCTTGTTTCCCCATCGCTTGCCATCCAACCGGAACTTCTTGCGCAGGGTCTTGTAGTAGGCCACTCCGTACCGGATGATGTCATCGACTGTTTCCGGTTTCCAGAGTTTGGCCAGCTCGAATTCTGAGTAAATCAATGCAATCAGCGACACGACTAGCGAGGCATTTTTCTCGTTTCCGGAAATCGGCTGGTGAATGCCACCGGTGGCGGCCGTTTTCACAGCAAGACTCTCATTAACCACTGCCCACCGTTTGTGGAACTCTACGTTTTCGGCCGCCTTGATCTTCTCTTCCTTCACTTTTCCATACTCCTTCAAAGCTATCTCAAAAATATTAAACTCATCGTTGGGCTGCAAGTCACTGAACTTTGTGATCAGGTGCACCAGATGCTCGGTATATCTGGTCGCCATCAGCGAGCACTTGCCTTCCTCGAAGTCCCGCTCGCAATGATCGTCGCGACCGTTGGGATCGAAAATGTAGTACGAGTTAAGGCAGCGCTTCCAGATCAGTAAGAACAGATCTCTTGACGTAAATATGCAAGCGTTGTATTTGGAGAAGAACAGCGACAGCGCCTTGAACATGTTCGGTTCGTTCCGCAGCAGTCCGGAAAAGTGTATCTTTATGTTTACGGTAGCGTCCCGTTCGGCCACCTGGGGAATGATATCGAAGTCGCAGTCCTCCGACTTATAGTTCAGCTGTGTGCTCTTCTTGACGAGCTTTACGCCCCGTTTCAGAATTCCGTCCATGGTTCCGCCGGTCCAGAAATCTGGATTCAAGCGAAAGCTCTCAACGAACGCCACGATAATGGCGCCGATCTCGCTGGGACGATTGTAATATCTACAAAAGCAAACCGTATAATATTGATTCTCCCTAGCCTCTCTGTAACACTCACTTTAGTCGATTGGGTTCCTGCTTGGGCTCTGGATATATATTCCGATTTCCGAACACAATCTCGGCGGTGAAGGTCTTCTCCAGCTGGGTGGGTATATTGTACAGCGTCAGTTCGCCGTCGCCTTCTGCAAAGTTTGGGTGGAGCTAGATAAGTGAATTGGCCCACAGCCGTGGAATGGAACATGAGGGGGGGAGAAATGAAACGATTACGAACCATATCTTGGCAGTGAGGCAGCGATGAACTGCTCGTCCTGCTCCTCCTCGCGTTTCTGGTAGCCCACATTCCAGGTCCACAGGTCCTGCGGACTGCAACCCTCGATGAGGTCAAAGGTCTTGATGTTCTCGCCCTCTAGGCCCTCCTGCAGGACCCGGGGATTGTACGACGCAAAGGGCAGCTCCTCCAGGGGGCCCACTTGGGTCTCGTTGAGATATATGCGACTCTTGGGACGCTTCAGCTCAAGCTGTGCAAAATGGAAAAGGTGACTCATTCAACTGGTATAAGGCAAAATGCTTAATGATTCAGTTTATTCAAAGTTATTCACAATAACTACTTAAATATAGCTAATTTACAATACGGATATATTATGATTACTAAGATATATATGTGGTAAAAAATGTAATAGTTTATTCGTTATTCCATACGTTTTTGGTCTAAATAGCTGCATAATGTTTTGTCATTTAGGACGCCTCAGCAATGCAAAAGTAAACAACCAAAATCGGGATATATAAAGAGTCTCAATTATTCAGTAGTCCAATAGTTTTAGCTGACAATTGTCTAACATATGGCCAGTTATCAGGGCTTAGCTCAGTGCAAGCTCTGTGCTTTCCCCCGGTGGCGGAGGGGCGACTCTTTTCCTGACCAAAGCCCTAAGCTTTTAATGCGGCTGAAAATAGCACGCATACGCCACCGATGCCCAATGCCCGATGCCCGGCGCCCTCGCCATACGTACGCCTTGGTAGTACGGAATGTAGGGCCTGTACTCGTATTGTGAAGGCCTGTTTCATTTCATGTTTTTTCCGTTCTACCCTGCTCTGCTCGGCTCGGCTCTGTTCTTTTCGTTGTTTTTTTTTTGCTTTTGCGCTCATCAAGAAGTTAGTTAGCGGCATAAGGTAAGCACGAAATGCCAACTAGAATGACTATAACGACCTGATGTCGTCGAGTCGCATGAGTTTATATTCCACCGTTCGCCGTTCGCCGTTTGTGTGTGTGTGTGTGTGTGTGTGTGGGTTGGCAGGTGCGACGGTGTTGGTGAGTGCCTCTATGGCTCGCTGGCCACGCTGATGGCCGCTTCCAATGCACAGCAGTGAGCAGTAAACAACGAACAGCGCTTAGTGCCACATCACGGAATCTTATCGCTCTCGTTCGAAACAAAAACCAACCCAGCCAAACTGAAAAACCGAAAGCCAAAAAACTGAAAACCGAAACCGAAACCGAGCAAACACCCGAAGCTGCCTCTCGGCTGCAGAACAAACAAGTCATCTAGAGTGCTGCAGCAACAACAACGCCCCGCACAACAGGCATAGCATACAGCAGTGGCCAGGTGAGCCAGGTGAGCGGCGCAGTATCGCGCAGTTATGGCATACGACGACGACCACGTCGTCAACACCAATACCTCTTCGAAGGCATTCGCTGTTGGTGCTGGTGCTGCCAGAAGCAGCGACTACGCAACCCCTCTTGCCACTCGTATGCTTTTGTATAACCACCGTTGGCAAAATGTCAAACTACTGGGTAGGGTTAAGCACGCACGCACTCAGTCAGCGAACTTCAGGGGGTTAAGGCAAGATCTCACGACAGACAGCAGGTAGCCAGGCTGTTGGCAGTTGGCAGTTGGCAGGTGTTTTCATGTCCAAGAGTTCGATTTTAGAATCAATAAAACCAGCTACCATGGCCATTGGCTACAAAAAAGGAATCGCTGGAATTGGATTTCTAACCAAATTAGAGCCAGCTGCTCCAGCTTTCTCGCTCCCAAAGATGCTGAGAGTGCAAAGCACAACTCGCCGATGGCTTGGAATTTGAATTAAATTGGTATTTGCAGGTGCAGCCAGCAAATAGCTAGCGCCTCACACAGATAAAGACCCAAAAGCTATACAAAGTGCAAGCAAACAAGCGGCGCCACTGCAAAAGGGAATGGCACAAAGACAGGGGCGTAGTGGCGCGAGGGAATCAACAAGAGGTTGTTGAACTAATATGATCCAATTCAATTTAAATGTTTAAAATTAGCGAAATCAAAAAAGGAGAATAAATTGAACAAGTTACTGCGGTAAAAACCAAAGGATTCAGGTATCCCTATTATACCTAACACAATTTTTTAGCTCAAATAAATAACCTGCCTTTCTAAAATGAATATTTTCTGAACCAGTTTTGGCAAAAGTCTGACTACTACCAAGCAGTGGTAATTTGTGTTTATAACTATTGATAATGGGGCGAACAACGAACTGTTATGTATGCGATAAAAGCCGTTACGCGAATCCTTGTAAAAATCATAAACAAAGCACGCTTTAATTTCGCAAAATCATTCTTAAGTAAACTAAAAATACTTCCATAAGTTTATGCTTATCCCAATCTTGACAAAATAGTTCAGAATTTCCCAAATACACGATTAAAGTATAGATGCCTGAATCTTGCCTTCGAAGCATAGCAAAGCTTATCACAATACGTGCATCAAAGCGACCTGTTCGTTAGGGGTTCTCCCAAAACTCTAAACAGGCAGATAGGCTCTTATCTGGGACGCAAAGTTAATTAGCTTAGTGCGCCAAGATAAAGGAACGCTTTTGTGCCGAGAGTTCCATCAAATCGCCTTTAATCGTTAGCAGAACATGCACTACGATTGCATAGGCGCATAGGCGGCAACCCCCTCCTGACACCGCCTACGTTCCCGGTGGCAACAATAACAACAATTGACACATAACAAACAACGCACTCGCCAACGCAAAGGAAAGTAAACCACAAACGAAGCGACACCGCCATGAACCAAGTGCTTTCAAACACATTTATAGTATGTACGTGTATGTATGCACATGGACTATGCCAATGCATCGACACAAGTGGGGTTAAAATAATAATCATAAAAAAAAAAAAAAAATAATAAATAAAATAAAATAATAAATTGTCTAGCTTTTTCTTTAATTTCAAGGATCATTTGATCCTTAAATTCCTTTTACAATTTTATTTACATATCTTGAAAGGCTATCTTCTTCAAAATGTTATAAAATAAGTTGAGTGATGCAGAAGCTGTAGTCTGATCCCCATGAAAAGGCACCTGACTGACGCACACTATTATTTTTACCGCCACTGTTCAGCCGTAACAGCTGGATGTGTTGTTGGTGTTGCTACAACAACACAAACACAGGCAAACACCACCCGAGCTGGAAGGCGAAGCGCTGCACAAAAGGGACCAGCAAGCCAGTGAGCATAGTGAACTGTTTTTATTTCATACGGGGCACCCGAACGCGCCACACACAAGTGTTATTTACGCTTTTACCCGCTAATTGCAAAAAAAATGTCGGAAGGCAACAACAAAACCGGATAGCACAGCCGATAGAGAAGCAACCAACACGTTTCGCAGCACTCAAAAGTGACTAATTGCTTGCGCACATTTCAATTAAACGGTAATCATCAAATCATTTAATTCTCGCTGTCTATTTCACACACAGGAACCTCCGGTTGTCTCCCTCTAACGCCCGGGTATACAGTAGGGGACCAGAGTGAGCGACAGGCGCACTCGGCTTCCAGGACCCGGACGCGCAGCTTGCAAATTATTCAAAACTCCCGATATCACAATTGAACAAATGGCAACCATTGCGGCCATACCAACGGCGACGCTGCGGCGCAGTGGCAACAACAACAACAAAGGGGTAAGTGGCACATGGAAGCCTGCTATGCTAACTTGGTCTTTAGGAAATGCGAGCAGGGTGGATTTGTCGCCAGACAGGCAGGCAGGCAGACACGCGTGGACGAGACGCAATTTCACAATTGCTTACAGTCTCGGTCCAAATATTAGCCGAAGGACAATGTAGAAGGCGAAAGCATAAAGCTTACATAATCTAGAAGCACTTTGAAATACAGCTTTCGAACATTATATTAGAATAGAATCTGAATCATATCATTCAAGGCCTTAATTATAAATAAAATCATCTTGTATTCCCAGGCTAAATTGCGACGTAATGAGCGCAATATCCTAACGTTCTACGAAAAGATTGCCGTAATCCGTTACTATGAGGAGACCAATATCTCGCGGAACAGCCTGGCCAAGATGTTCCACTGCTGCGCCACCCAAATACGACGCATCCTGGACAAGAAGAAGGAGCTCCTTCAACAACTGGCCACTCTGAGCGAGGCCGATGCCTCCATTATAATCGAGGAAATGACACGCAAGCGCCGCAAGTTCGAAATGAGTGCCATAAGTTTTCTATTGCACGAATGGGTGGAAAGGTGCAGGCAGCTCCGCCTGAACATTAGTATCCGGAACCAGAAACTCAAGGAAACTGCCCTCAAGATGGCAGCCGTGCTGAACCTTCCGACCTTTCGCCCCTCCTACCGCTGGCTGAATCGCTTCCGCGGTAAGTTCAAGTACGAAGAAGAGGAACTGGGCTACCAGGGAGAGTATCCTCTCAACCAAGACCTGCAGGTGGAGGAGATCATTGTGGAGTTCAAGCATTCACTGCCCAACTTTATGCAACGGGAGCTGGCAGATCCAGATTTAGCTGCCGGCAACAAGGTGCCGGACTTGGTAAATTTGTCCAGTGAAAACAGTTTGTTGTCCGGAGACGATGAAATTGTGGAGGTTACATGTACACCTACAGTCATGCCATCGCCGTGCAGCACCCCGAGAAACGAGGATGAGCTGGAAGCGGTAGAGCTCCAAGTCCCACCGAAAATCGAAGAAGAGCCAGAGGAGGCGCAAATGAACGCCGGCACAAGCACGTTGCTCAATGGCGTCTTTCCCCACCTGGCCATTATCCACCAGTTTGCGCTGATGAACTCGGATATCCAGGCCCTGGAGCTGATCTCCCAGCTGGGTGTACATCTGCAAAAGCAGGCGGTGTCGGGAGCGTATGGAAAGCTTTCACTGGCGACAGACGGTGACGAAGACGTACAGCCTCTGTCGGAACTCCCCCCGGGAACTATTTATGCGGATATCGACGATATAGAATTGATGGAATAGATTCCAGGATAATTGCATACGGAGTAACCCAGGTTATAGGTAACCTAGGTTATAGATACTGTAATCAAGTCTTAGAATAGTTCAGTTATATTGTAAAGTTAGCCATTAATATTTATTAATATAGTGACTACTGCCAAGATGTTAAGAAAATTCCGTAATAAATAAAAAATAAAGACACTAGCTCACTACCTTATAGTAATACAAATATAAAGAAAAACAATGTAGCACTGATTTCAATTTCAAGTTGATTTCAACTTGTATAAATTAATTGATTTAGGATTTGGATTCCTGAAACTTACCATGCGCTTATCCGGGATTATGATCATGTTCGAGGAGCATTCCAGCGAAGCCAACTGTGGCTTCACCTCAGTCTCCTCCTCCTCGCCGCCTTCTTCGCCATCTTCCTCTTCCTCACCCATATCCATGGGGCTGTTCAGCACAACCAGGTCCCTGCCACACACTCTATCCTGTCGCGCATCATGCTCCACCAGGCCGTAGTCCTTGCGCGCCAGGAGCAAACGTTCCCGCATCTCTGCGTTCACCTTCAGCTCGTGTGGCGTTCGTTGCGGAACGATGCACATGGTGTACTCGTCGTAAAGGGCGCACTTCTTCTTAAACGGCCGGATGAAGCGGGACTCCTCAGCCTTCTGATGGATTCGGCGCAGCTCATCCTCGATGGTCAGCACCTGGGAGATCGTTGAGTTTGCTACCATCGGCTTCTTGCACGTACGATCGCGGGGCGGACAACCTTCCGCTTTCCAATCCGCCGCGTTCTCATTGCCGAGGTATGTGCGCACCTCGTACGGATTCGCTGAGGGGCTGCACTCCGCGTTTACTTCCACGAATTTTTTCAACATTTTTGCAAACCACTGATGATTTTGCAGGAATAAAAGTAACAAGTAATTTTGTAGCACGGCACGTTCGTATTATGTGATTTAAATCAAGAGAGTGACGGGAACCGTTTTGGCTGTTCAAATAGAAAGCGCCGCCTGTTATTTGATAGAAACACAGTTTACTAGGTTTACACTTTAGGGTAATATAAACGTGGGTTATAAAAGAGCTAGCATTATTAATATAATACTCGACTAGTTTATTTTAAAAACCAATGGTGGGCGCGAACCTGCCGCCACAATCGATAGTTGCGGTTGAATCATCGATGGCCGAAATGTTTTGCGAACATCGATGGCACCGCACAGTCATCGAATGCCTCTCCACCGCTAATGCAGCTTTAAACAAAGAGGAAATTTTGTTTTTTTGGCCGAGGAGGACGGGCCAGCGACAACAAAGATGTGGATCCAGCCCAAGGAGCTGCTGCTGCCCTCGGCGTTTTGGTAAGTGTTCGTTCGAAGGCGTCGCAACCCGAAACCGGATAAGTGTCGGAATGTCCCGGACCTGCAAGAGCCCCCCTGCGAGAGCGTGTGTATGCATTGTTGTGTTTATGGAAGGTGTCTCGTGTAGAGCGATTATCGGGAAATGCATCGCCAGAGGCCAACGCTCGATCGTGGATTCTGGGCCACGCATGAACCGCCTAATGGCCTGCCTTAGTTTAATTGTGTTCTTGATAGCTAATTGAGTAGAGTTCAAGCCGCGAAGGCGGCTCCCGGGGACGCAGCTCTTCGGGCTCCGGCGGCGCTGATTTCGCAACGCAAAAACAAAAACAGCTGTGCAAAGTCAGCGCAGCAGCTTGGGAATTGATTTCCAACTGTTTCCTGCTGCGTAGAAAATTCTCCTACTTCGGCGTTTATGCGTGCAAGTTCGTGAACTGAGTACCTTGGCATTAGGCGCTGCTTATCACCATAATATACTATATAGCTCTATACAAAATTAATGCACTATCAATTTGTGTTTATAATCTCAACTTGCAACTTTTTACCACCTTCAAGTAACTTACAGGTTGGGTTTACTTCACCAAATTAATAGTTTTTTTTATGAATTGGTGACTTGGGAGCTTAATTAATAAAATTATTAATAAAACACTAAGACATTTCTGTGATTTAATTATATTTGTGATATTTTAAAGACTAAAATATTTAGCTTATGAATTCCGAAGTTCGTAAATTCAGTGAGCCCATCAACAGAGTTCTACAATATATAACATCTTTTAATTCCCTTAAATTCAGCTCGAAAGGAATAACTTATTTAAGTTATTCACGCCACATTCCCCTCTAAACACAAAAGACCAATAAAAACCCTAGAAACAATGACACATGGCCTGGGCTGGCTCCAAAATTAGCATTTTAAGTGAGTCAATTACGTTTGTTTATCCCACAGGATTGCCGAGATGCGCTCGAAATACTTTGTCCTGCAGAAGCGACGCGGACACGGAGAGTCGCGCGGCTTCGGTTCCATGCTGGTGGTCACCTACGACAGCGTGTGGAACACCAAACCGGCGCCCTATCGCATCCTCCACGAGACCCCCTCGTCGGAGGTGTCCTATGGTAGGTTCAAATATAAATATTGGGCTTGCAGCTCTCTCGTCGCCTTATCAGTCACTTGTGGGAGGCGGGCCGGGTCTTTGGCCAGAAATCTGCGACCATGAATCATCGTCATCGGGTGAATCGTTTTCTGTGCTTTCATGGGAGTAAACCAGCAGACTTTTCGCCAAGCTTACGTAAACTCGGAACGCTGTAGATTACAATGGCGCGACCGACTTGTTTCTTTTGTTATTTAATAATACAAAAAGTCGGAAAAGAAACAAAGTCTGGCTTCGGGGAACAAAGCCTCGGGTGACCTTGTACGATGCCTTCGATGCTGAAGTGATTTCTGATGCGCAAACCCCTTGCCGTTGCAGAGATCGCCATTGGCATCACCCAGGACGAGATCATCAAGGACTGGGAATGGCTGCAGGCCAATCTGTTCAAGGTATTGGACGAGATGGAGAACGAGGACGAGGTGACCAACTTCACCATTTGCAAGATCCAATCGCTCTTCACCCAGAACAACCAGGACGACACCGGCGAATCGGCCGACTTCAAGGTGATGACCTCGAAGTTCAAGCAGATCTTCAAAATGCCCGAGGAAGAGCGGCTGGTCAACTCCTACTC